>LPNX010919832.1:272592-374506 GCA_001517045.1 Pseudotsuga menziesii
ATACCGAGTCTTTTACAGACACTATCATGCTAGAACATTTATTTCAATTCCCCCATGGGGTATGAACATGTGATATAGTACAACAAGAACTTCCCAGAAGTACTTCCACAGGTCTTCTGAAGTCCGAACAAGTTATCCTTGTCCGGTTCACTAGGCTCACTTGGTAAAAAACCACTAAGTACAACTTAGGTGGTAATTGACACCTATTTAGTTACCAAGAAAGCTCAGTATAGGGCTAAGGGCCATTCTAATGTGACTGTAGGATTGGTTCCTACATGATCAGATGTGAGTGCAGAGCCTTTCTGACATTGGTTGTCAGATGTAAGTGCAAAGCCCTTTCGGCATGAAGGATTGGTTCCTTGCATGGTCATATATAAATGCTGAGTCTTTCTGACATTGGTTGTCAGATGTAAGTGTAGCGCCTTTCAGCATGGAGGATTGGTTCCTTGCATGGTCGAATGTAAGTGCTGAGCCTTTCTGACATTGGTTGTCAGATGTGAGTGCTAGGCCTTTCTAACAGGGTTGTGGGATGTGTTTCCACATAGTCATATGTGACTGTTGGGCATGCCTTTCTGATATGATTATAGTATTGGTTCCTACATGATCATATATAAGTGCTTGGTGGGCCATTCTGACTTAGGGTCAGATATAAGTGCTGGAAGAAGACCTAATGGAGGCTAGACCTACAACCAGCATGAAAAAGGACTGGCTCTATAGAACTTCCTGTGATGAGAAGAATCAAGAGATAGCACCTATGATGATGATCCAACAGATATGTTTTAGACCAGAGATGATCTATATCATAGTGATGATCCAGATCCAGTGATGATGATCCAAATCAAGTGATGATCCAGATGCAGTGACGATGATCCTGATCGAGTGATGATCCAGATCCAGATGAAGATGACTTGAAGATGAACATGACCTAAAGATGAATATGACTTGAAGATAACGAGGACTCGATGATGATCCAGATGACACAGAGAAGAAGACTTGTGATGATAAATTGTTTCAAGAAAATACCTTCCTAGTTAAGAGGGAGTGTTGATGTAATTGTAACTTTAGAATGTATTCACTTGTATTTCTTATGTATTGTACCCAGATTTTTATTCTAGGATGTGTCTGTAATGTACTTGAGTCATGTCATGCCCCGATGTTCCTATCAAGAGTTTCTATAATGTAAACAAGTCATGTCAAGTCAATGTGGGTAACCCTCCTATTGGTCAAGGGTTAAAATCCCTGCAGTTCCAAGGCACTAGGGTTATTAGACTCTCCTAGAGAAGTCAGCCCTAGTAGCGTTTTGTTAAGTCAGGAATTAGTATAAATAGAGAGCTAACCTCTCTATTTATTACACACTCATTCACACTCAGTTGTAGCTTATAGTTGAGGAAGAAGAAGACACTGGGTCTAGGAAGAAAGAGGCTACTGTTGTCAGGAGATCATCTTACTGTTTTGGGTTTTACTTTTGGTGCTAATTCTATCTCTGAGGAAGTTGTAGGGTTTTCTCCATTTATGGTTTCCCTAAGGAAAAAAACTGTGTTCATTGTCTCTTGTGTTTGATTGCTGTGCTTGTTATTCTCTCATTTAAAGATCCTAATAAAATGCTAGTTTAATGTTAAAAATCTAATAACAACATGGTATGCCAATTATTCTTTTTTTGTGTGATGGTTCATTGGAGAATAGACTTAAGTGACTTGTTCACTACTTCAACCTATCCATTCGCTTGAGGGTAATAAGAAGAGGAGTGCTCTTGCTTAAACCCTAACTTGGAATCCAACTCTTCCATCATTTTGTTTTGAAAGTGCCTACCATGGTCAGTGACAAGCTCTTTTGGAATGCCAAACTGGGTAATAATCTGGTTAAATATGAAATGTGTGGCTGTCTCACCGTCAGATTTAACTATAGGCATAGCCTCTGCCCATTTCGTGAAGTAATCCACATCCACAATAATATGATGGTTCCCCCCAGTTGAAGTGGGGTTGCAATCCATAAAATCAAGCCCCCACTTGGTGAAGGGACCAACGGTGACAATAGGATGCAAAGGGGCAGGACGCGAGCGCATATTACATGAAAAAACCTGGCAAGGGTGGCACTTCTTCATTGCATTAAGGCAATCCTTAAAGATAGAAGGGCCAAAAATAGCTCGCTCTTAAGATTTTTTGGGCTGTAGAAATCCCAGATAAATGACCACCACACGCCCTTTGTGGAAATCATTAAGCATGACCTTAGCCTCATCATGAGTTAAACAATGACACAAAATGGAATCCACCCCATAGCGGTATAAAGGATCATCCACTATGTGGTAGTTCTTAGCTACGTGATGTAGTCGTCATCACTCATCCCATGAGAGGTGAGTGGGGACCTTCAATGTTTGCAAATACACAATGATATCTCTGTACCAAGGGTCCACAGTTGAGATGAGGAATATATTCTGATCGATAAAAGAATCCTCATAAATGTCATCTTCCTCCAAATTTGGGAAATATGATATGAGCTCATCAAAGATTAATGATTTCTTTGATTTCGCTGAAATGAACTCGAGATCGAACTCTTGCAAAATCACAATCCACTTATTATATTTTCCCCCAATCATCCTTCTAGTGAGGATGAACTGAAATGGATTGATGTGAGCTACGACCAAAGTTTGGCGAAGGAGAATATAATGTCTCAAACATCGGAACCGCATGAACGGTGGCTAAGGCTAGCTTCTCCACATGGGAATAGTAAAGTTCTGCATCAATAAGATTTTAGATCAAATAATATATGACATGCTCATGGAGCTCCTCATCCTCTTGAACCAATACCATACCAATCGTCTTTTGAGACGTGAAATCATAGCTATAGTTTGGTGGGCTAAGCATGGGGGTTGTTGCTAAGGCTTGCTTAAGAGCATCGACAGAATCCTAGGCTCACTCATCCCAGTAAAAAGGGGTGTCCTTCTTCAACAGACACATGAAGCCTTTAGTCAAGTTGGAAAAATTTACCACAAACCTTCGCAAGAAGTTATCCATACCTTGTAAACATTGAAGGTGTCAAATGGTACATGGGGGAGACAATTGAAGTATTGCCTCAACCTTCAAGGGATCGACTCTAATACCCTCCTTAGACATTATGAATCCTAGTAAATGACCAACTGTCATGCAAAATATGTACTTATGAGGTTTTAAACGAACTTGATAATGACGGCATCTTTTGAACACTAATCTCAAATGGTAAGGATGACACACTCTCAAATGAGAGTGAGCAGCGAGATCATCCAAATATAATTCAATAATCGTCTTAATATCATGAAAGATTAAGGTCATGGCCCACTGAAATGTAGCTTCGACATTTTTAAGGCCGAAGGGCATCTTCCGATATGCAAAAGTTCCCCAAGGACAAATAAATGCAGTCTTATGTTGATCCTCAGGCTTAATTTGTATATGATTATATCCAGAAAATCCATCCATAAAAGAAAATACCTCACTTCCCACACACTCATCCAAAATTTGATCAATAAATGGTGTAGGGAAATTATCTTTAAGACAGGATCGATTTAAATCATGGAAATCACTGCATATTCGGATCGCTCCCTGCTTCTTATCCACCGAAACGGGATTTGAAACCCACTCCATCAAGGGAACGGGATAGACAAAACCAACTTTGAGTAGTTTCTCTATCTCAGCTTTAATGGCGGGTGATTTTCTAGGATTCACGACACACAAATGCTGTCGAACTGATTTTGCATCCGGATAGGTTTTTATTTCATGTTCAACAATATGAGGGTTTATACCTGGAATTTCTTCATATGACCAAGTGAAAATATAATGAAATTCCTTAAACAGCTCGGTATATTCTTTTATCTCATCAGGGGAATAGCTTGCCCAAATGTAGACATTCTCAATCTTACCAGGATCATGAGAAATATTGATAGGAATCGTTGGTGAGAGGTTATCCATGCTCCCTTCAGCCATCTGACTAGGAGAGCTTAATGGGACCACGGGGCTACGAATTTTCTCGCTAAGAATCTCCCTAAAGTCATAATAGTCTAAATGATCAAGCTCGAGAAGGAAATAAGATCTATGGTGTAACTCTTCCCATGTTTGTTCAATCCCAGACATGGCCTCAAGAATAGTTTCATATGACGAAAAAACATCATCAAGGAAGTCATGAGAGTGAGATGACTCTCTGCCCATGCATGCAACAAATACGGGTCCTCCTCCTTCGTCCATGAAGAGGAAGGACTAGGCTCTACAACATGATCAAGATTTACTTGATACACCACCATTGTTGCA
This sequence comes from Pseudotsuga menziesii, assembly GCA_001517045.1. Classification (NCBI taxonomy): domain Eukaryota; kingdom Viridiplantae; phylum Streptophyta; class Pinopsida; order Pinales; family Pinaceae; genus Pseudotsuga; species Pseudotsuga menziesii. Next base: position 276,867 of record LPNX010919832.1, read on the forward strand.
GGAAACGACATGTCTGTTTGGACAGGCACACTCAAAGTACTCAGTGAAGGAAGAATCCAAGGATCTCCCATATGAGTAGTGCAAAAAGATACCGAATTTGACAAGGATGAAGTGCCACCATGACTAGACCCAATCATAAGAATGAGCACAGGACAAATAAAGGCTCCCATAAGAGAAGGATACATGCCCACACCCACACTCTCAGTTGCTGACTAAGAATGATCAATAATCAGGATAGAAGCTCCCGATGATGCATTGACACTCAGATTATGGAATGAATTTGATCAATAGTAACGATATTCCCATTAAATGGAAATCAAACCACTCGAAATAGGGAATAAGCTACAGCTTTCATATAGTACATCCAATTCCTACTCAGCAAAATATCGTAGTCAAGGGGAGCATCAACCACCTTGACTTCGATTGCAACAGTCTTCCATCCCAATTGGACCTCTAGAGAAGGAAGTATACTGTGCTGCCAAAAGGACCTGCCATCAAAAGCAGTCAACATGTTGGTAGATTGAGACAACATGGGAGAACCTAAACCCTTCCAACAAGACAAAGACATCATGAAAGCGGTAGCACCTTCATCAATGGCAGTATGCATGATGGTGTTGTTGAGACACTTTATGTTAATGTAATTGTAACTCCGGAATGTATTCACTTGTATTTCTTATGTATTGTACCCCGATGCTTATTCCAGGATGTGTCTGTAATGTATTTGAGTCATGTCATGCCCCGATGTTCCTATCGGGAGGTTCTATAATGTAAACAAGTCATGTCAAGTCATTGTGGGTAACCCTCCTATTGATCAAGGGTTAAAGTCCCCGCAGTTCCAGCGCACTAGGGTTATTAGACTCTCCTAGAGAAGTTGGCCCTAGTAGGTTATTGTCAAGTTGGGAATTAGTATAAATAGAGAGTGAGCCTCTCTATTTATCACACACCCACTCACACTCAGTTGTAGCACATAGCTAAGGAAGAAGAAGACACCAGGGCTAGGAAGAAAGAGGCTACTGCTGTCAAGAGATCATCTTACTATTTTGGGGTCTTACTTTTGGTGCTGATTCTATCTTTGAGGAAGTTGTGGGGTTTTCTCCATTTATGGTTTCCCTGAGAAAAAACACTGTGCTCATTGTCTCTTGTGTTTTATTGTTGTGCTTGTTATTCTCTCAGTTAAAGATCCTAATATAATGCTAGCTTAATGTTAAAAATCTAACATGGTATCAGAGCTAACCTGAGAAGAAGACACTGTGCAGCTACGGAAACTAGGGATTCCTACTTTTTGGATCTCTCTTCATAGATTTTTAGCAAAATAAGGATGGGCTGACACTCCTCCCTAGGGTGCATCTTTCTATCGAAGCATAATCCAATTTTGAGCTTTTTCAGTTTTGGACCCGACACTCCTGCCAGAAATTAGGGATTTCCACAAAAGTGGAATTTTTCAGTGAACCTAGGCTTGGATTGATCTCCTCCTCAAAATCGAAGTTTAGAGATCAAGATCAAAGAATTTGGTTGGACAGAACTCTAGAAAATTCAAACCCTAATCTGCTCCTGAACCAACACTGTAGAAATTCAGCTCCAAATCTAGATCTAACATCTTGACCTGGTAAGATCTAAATCTCGTGTATTTCCATTTGAGGGTTTTAGTTAAGATGTCTCATCATACCAATCTTGATGGAGCTAATAACTTTCGAGCCTGGAAGTATAGGATCTCCCTATCCTGGAAGAAAATGAGTTGGAATCCTATATCAATGAGGAGGTTCTAGTTCTAGAGGGAGATAAGGCTAAGACCTTACATAAGAAGAAGTTGGTTATGGCTAAGAGTATTATTGCTGATTCAATCAAGGATCACCTCATACCGTAGGTATCCTCCCTAAAGACACCTAAAGCTATGTTTGATTCCCTAACCAAACTGTTTGAAGGGAAGAACATAAACCAGAAGATGACTCTGAGAAACCAACTGAAGAATGTAAAGATACATAATGTAGAAACCATCCAGTCTTACTTTACAAGGGTTTTTCAGATCAAGGAACAATAGGAAGCAGTAGATGAAGAAGTGGAGAATGTAGAGATTGTAATGACCACCTTGAATGGTCTCCCTAGATAATGGGACTCCTTTATTCAAGGAATCTATGCTAGAAAGAAATTAGTCAGTTCAACAGACTATGGGAAGAATGCTCTCAAGAAGAATCTCGAATAGTAGCTCGAGAAGAAAAAATGGGAAGTGAAGATCAATCTCTCACAAGAAAACTAGAAGAAGTTCTCATCACCCTAGAGGTAAGCACTCTCACAAATATAACACTAGAAAATATTTGTCTAGAATCAGATGTTATACATGTGACGAGAAAGGACACTATGCTAGAGAATGTCCTAGAAACAAAAATGTCTCTCACAAGAAGAAGGGAAACAAGAGAAGACATCATGCTCATGCTACAGAGGATGATGAACCTTCCACAAAGAGAACCAAATATGAAAGTGAAGACTCTTCAAGTGATGAAGAATATGTTTCGATTTGCGTTCTCATGGGAAACATTACACATGGAAGAAATGATTGGCTTATAGATAGTGGAGCTTCCAAACATATGACAGGATTCAAGGAATCCTTTGTGAAGCTATCTAAACATGACTCACCTCACAAGGTGAAACTTGGAGATGACTACCAGTATCCAATAAAAGGCAGTGGGGAATCCTCCTATAAGCTAGACTCTAGAAAGTCTATGACAATGAAGGAAGTATTGTTTGTATTGGGACTAAATAAGAACCTCCTCTCCATATTTGCATTGGATGCAAAAGGCATGAGGGTTGTATTTATAGATGGCCAAGTTATCATTTGGCCAAAAGGTAAATACTATTAATGATGCAGTAGTGATTGGGGAACAAGAAAGAGGTCTATACAAATTGAAGGGCCATCCAAAACAACCCTTGGTCCATGACACAGTAGAGACAAATGAACTTTGGCATAGAAGGCTTGCACATGTGCATTATAGAGCACTACCACTTACAAGCAAAGTTGTTGAAGGTCTTCTCGAAATTCAATCAAAAAATGATGGGGTATGCAAAGGATGTGCGAAAGGAAAGAACACAAAGAAGACATTTCCAAGTAACGAGAGCAAGGCAAAAGGAATCTTGGAAATCATCCACTCTGATGTATGCGGTCCAATGTCATCAAGTTCATTAATCGGGTATGCCTACTATGTTTCTTTTATTGATGAATTTTCTAGGAAGACATGGATATACTTCATGAAGAACAAAGATGAAGTTTTCAGCAAGTTCAAGGAATTCAAAGCCTTGATCGAGAACCACACTGAAAAGCGGATCAAGAACTTTCGATAAAAAATGGCGGAGAATTCACATCAAATGAATTCAAAGAGTTATGCAAATACTTAGGGATGAGTAGGGAGTTATCCACTCCATATAATCCACAACAGAATGGGGTTGCAGAAAGGAAGAATAGAACTATCATGGAAGCTGCAAGAGCAATGCTTCATGATCAAGATCTTCCCATGCATCTATGGGCAGAAGCTGCCTGAACAACGGTGTATGTACAGAATGGTACTCCACATAGAGTACTCGAGAACAAGACACCTAAAGAAGTCTTTTCTGAAAAGAAACCAGAATTCAGCCATCTCAAAATATTCGACTGTCCAGTATACATACACATTCCAAAAGAAAAGAGGACAAAGTTAGATCATTCAGGAAAGAAGGGTATATTTGTGGGATACTATGAAATCTCAAAGGCGTATAGAATATAATTCCTAGGATTCAAGAAGATCAAAATCAGCAGGGATGTAACATTTGACAAAGACTCAGCCTACAAAAGATACAGAAAGAAACCTGTTGAAGTTCCTAAAGAATCGGAAGCACCTAAAATTCATGACACAACCATGAACAAAGAAACTCAAGAAGAAGATTGAGAATTTGAAGAACCTCAAGAACCTGTAGATCCACCTCAAGATAAGAATCCTCATAAGAGGAAACCTTCTTGGGTATGAGAAGCTATCCAAGGTGTGGAAAGATATGGTGCTCCATAAGAGAATCATAGAGAAAGAAAGAGGACCAGCTCCTGCTCCTGATATATAGCATTATTATGTGATTTCATTGATAAAGAACCTTCCAATTATGAAGAAGCAGTGGAAAGGAAAGAATGGAGGGATGCTATGATCGAAGAGTATCAATCGATCATGAAGAATGATGTTTGGGATGTTTTCCCAAGACCAGAAGGGAAGTCGGTTGTAACTTTCAAATGGATCTACAAGATCAAGCATGTTGCAGATAGTAGCATAGAAAAATATAAGGCAAGATTTGTTGCTCGTGGCTTCTCCCAGAAAGAAGGAATAGATTATGAGGAAACTTTTGCACCTTTATCTAGATACACTTCCATCAGATCGGTACTTTCTTTGGCTGCAGTGATGAAATGGAAGATACACTAGATGGATGTCAAGACTACTTTCTTGAATGGTGTAGTGGAAGAGGAAGTGTATGTGGAGCAGCCACTCGGTTTTGAGACACATGATAGGGAGTATCATGTGTGTAGATTGAATAAAGGCCTATATGGTTTGAAACAAGCACCCAGGACATGGTACGGAATAATTGACATCTTTCTATCCAATTTGGGATTTACAAAGAGTAAAGTAGATTCCAACCTTTACTACAAGGTTGAAGATAGGAACCCAATGATGCTCCTACTGTATGTAGATGATCTGTTTGTAACATGTATGGATGGGTTGATTGCTGATACGAAGAGGAAGCTTGCTATCGAGTTCAAAATGAAGGACTTGGGTATGATGCATTATTTTATAGGCATGGAGGTGTGGTAGAATGTAGATAGAATTTCCCTGGGATAAGGGAAATATATGGTAGATATCCTAAAGAGATTCAGGATGATGCACTTCAAGTCCATGACCACACCTATGGAATCAAACCTGAAGCTATTGAGTGATGCTTCATCAAAAATGATTGATGCTATGATGTATTGTCAGATGATTGGGTCTTCGATGTACCTGAAGAAAACGAGACCAGATATTTTCTTTGCTGTGACAGATCCGAGACATGTTCACTTGATTACTGCAAAGCATATTCTGAGGTACCTGAGGGGTATAGTTAATTATGGGATCAAGTATGAGGCAAGTCAGAAGATTAACCTGGAGGGTTATGTTGATTCAGAATGGAGAGGCAGTGCCATCGATAGGAAGAGCACTTCAGGGTGTTGCTTCAGTATGGGATCAAGTGTGATCTCTTGGTTTAGTAGGAAGCAATCCTGTGTGGCATTGAGTACAGCTGAAGTAGAGTATGTTTCAGCTTGGTCAGCTAGTTGTGAGGCTGTATGGATGAGGAAGCTACTATTTGAGTTATTTGATCTCCAGTTGGATGCTACTTGTATATATTGTGACAGCTAGAGTTGTTTGAAGTTATCAGAGAACTTGGTGTTCCATGACAAGTCAAATCATATCGAGATAAAGTATCACTAGGAAGCAATCCTGTGTGGCACTGAGTACAGCTGAAGTAGAGTATGTTGCAGCTTGTTCAGCTTGTTGTGAGGCAGTATGGATGAGGAAGCTATTGTCTGAATTATTTGATCTCCACTTGGATGCTACTTGTATATATTGTGACAACCAGAGTTATGTGAAGTTATCGGAGAACCCGATGTTCCATTACAAGTCAAAGCATATCGAGATCAAGTATCACTATATCAGGGATATGGTGTAGAGGGGAGCACTGAAGCTCCAGTACGTTGTGATGGACAAACATATAGCTGATGTGTTGACAAAGCCATTTTCCAGAGTGAAGTTTGAGTACTTCAGGGAGAAGCTTGGTGTTCTCCAGATTGAGGTTCCTTCCAAGGGGAATTGATGAGTATGTGAGCCATTTTGACATAGTGAGAGGATTGGTTCCTTCCATTGTTAGATGTAAGGGCTGAGCCATTATGTCATGGCGAGAGGATTGGTTCCTTCCATGTCAGATATGAGTGCTAACCCATTCTGATATGACTATAGGATTGGTTCCTACATGATCAAATATAAGGGCTATTGTCATTCTCTGAATGGAGGTGCCTGGTCAGTTACCCAGAATACTTAGTCTTGGACTGAGGGCCATTCTGATATGACTATTTGATGTAGTATTACATGATCAGATGTGAGTGCATGGCCATTCTAATGTGATTGAGGGATGTGTTCCCACTTGATTAGATAGAAGGGCTATTTCCATTATTTGAATGGAGGTACCTGGTCAGTTACCAGGAAAGCTCAGTCTAGGACTAAGGGCCATTCTAATATGACTATGGGATGTGTTCTCACATGATCAAATATGAGTGCATGGCCATTCTAATGTGATTGAGGGATGTGTTCCCACTTGATCAGATATAAAGGTTGTTTCCATTCTCTGGGAGAATGGAGGCACCTGGTCAATTACCAGGAACCCTCAGTCTGGGATTGAGTTCCCTTCTGACATGGTGAGAGGATTAAGTTCCTTCCATGGTCATATGTAAGTGTTGTGCCTTTTCACAGATGGTAGTAGGTGTGTCCTACCATGCTGGTGATTGTAAGTGTTGTGCCTTTCCACAGATGGTAGTAGGTGTGTCCTACCATGCTGGTGATTGTAAGTGTTGTGCCTTTCCACAGATGGTAGTAGGTGTGTCCTACCATGCTGGTGGATGTAAGTGCTAATCCTTTCCATAGATGATAGTAGGTTTGTCCTATCATGCTGGTGGATGTGAGTGATGTGCCTTTTCATAGATGATAGTAGGTGTGTCCTATAATGCTGGTGAATGTAAATGCTAGGCCTTTCTAATAGAGTTGCGGGATGTGTTCCTGCATGGTCAGATGTGAGTTCTAGGCGTGCCTTTCTAACATGGTGTGGTGTGTTCCTCTCATGGTTAGATGTAAGTGTTGGGTGGGCCATTCTGACTTAGGGTCAGATATAAGGGCTGAAGAAGACCTACATGGTGGCTAGGCCTACAACCGGCATGAAAAAGGGTTGGGTCTATAGAACTTCCTGTGATGAGAAGAATCATGAGATAGCACCCGTGATGATGATCCAGTAGTGATGATCCAGATCCAGTGATGATCCAAATCGAGTGATGAACCAGATCAGAAGATGAAGATGACTTGAAGATAAATATAACTTGAAGATGAAGATGACTTGAAGATGATGAGGACTCGAGGATGATCTAGATGATACAGAGAAGAAGACTTGTGCTGATAAATTGTGTCAAGAGAATACCTTCCTAGTTAAGAGGGAGTGTTAATGTAATTGTAACTTTAGAATGTATTCACTTTTATTTCTTATGTATTGTACCCCAATGTTTATTCCAAAACGTATCTGTAATGTATTTGAGTCATGTCATGCCTCGATGTTCCTATCGGGAGGTCATATAATGTAAAAAAGTCATGTCAAGTCATTCTGGGTAACCATCCTATTGATCAAGGTTTAAAGTCCCCGCAGTTTCGGGGCACAAGGGTTATTAGACACTCCTAGAGAAGTCGACCCTAGTAGGTTATTGTCAAGTTAGGAATTAGTATAAATAGAGAGTGAGCCTCTCTATTTATCACACACTCAGTTGCAGCACGTAGCTGAGGAAGAAGAAGACACTGGGGATAGGAATAAAGAGGCTACTACTATCGGGAGATCATCTTACTATTTTGGGGTCTTACATTTGGTGCTGATTCTATCTCTAAGGAAGTTGCGCGGTTTTCTCCATTTATGGTTTTTCCAAGGAAAAACACTGTGTTCATTGTCTCTTGTGTTTGATTGTTGTGCTTGTTATTCTCTCAGTTAAAGATCCTAATATAATGCTAGCTTAATGTTAAGAATCTAACACTCTACATGAATCAAAAGAGACATGTAGTAAGAAAAGCGAGGCTGGATTCCACAAGTTTCAAATTTGATCATGGAAGAAGAGGTATCATCACTAACCCCAAGAGAAAATAGCAATGCATTTCTCTGCGAAGGACAAGTCTGAAGTACTTCTAATGTGGACATCACATAAGGAGTTTGGACGAAATCCTCGACAACTTAATAGTTATGGGTAGCTTGAGCATTAGGATTGTGCATCAACCATTTCAATACTCCCTTAGGAATGTGAGGCAAAACTTTAGGTTTATCCATAGGTTTTTCAATTTGCAAAGGGCTCTCAGGTGGAGCAGGTTCTTTCCCAAGGTCAGGTTGTGACAAACCATAATCTTTCACACGTGTCACAACTTTGGTAGCTTTCACTATGTTGATGCAATCATGACTAGGAGCAACCTCCAACAGGTTTTTATTTTCACCAGAAGCACAACCAATATCAATGGTCCTCGAGTTCATATTTTGATTATTAGGTAAAGGATTAGTAAACACAATTGGTCCCTGTGCTATGAACTTCGAGGTGTCCTCCATACGAGGGCACAAGTGAGTGAGGTGATTGTCCTTTCACAACTTACAAGGAAATTTCACCTTACGCTTAGGCTGATTGTCCCCCCCAGCATTATTCATGTTCTTGTCATTATTATTACCCTTTTCATTTTTATTCCCACCCTTACGAATATTTTTTCCTTTCTTTTCATTCCTTTCAGGTTGCTAGTTGCCTTTTAGGTTCGACGTTTGCGCGAAGAGTACATTCACCGATTGGGTAGGTTGAGACGAAGTCGTAGCTTGTCCCAACACAGGTTGGTTAATCAATATCTGGCTCACTTATTTTGTAACTGAATCTGTAGGTGTGGTACTCGTGGAGCCAACAATACCATCGACATCTGGCCCAAGTTTGATCTTGGGGTCAAAATTGGATCTTGGAGCATTCAGGATAATCTCATACAAGAGTCCGGACTGAGAATAGATCAAATCCAAATCTTGAGCCCTAAAAATAGCTTGGTCCTCATTTTGAGCTTTGGATGTAGAAACATCCTTCGTGATGTAAGGTAACAATGACTTAAGGAACCATTCTAAAAGAAACTCTAATGGTATAAGGCTTTAATTAACCATTTCCATCTACGCCACTCTTGAATATGATCTAAAATATGTGTGGCTATGTCTTGCCTAAAGGTTGACAAGAGTTCGGTATCGATGTCGTAACATATGGGTAGCTGGAAATGATTAAGAAAATTCATGGCAAGGTCACCAAATGTAGTATAACCCCCCCCCTAGTAACTCTATATACCATTTCTCCACAGGACCTATGAGGGTGCATTGAAATAGCCTCAAACTAAAGGAATCATCCTATAAGGAATTAGAAGAACACCAAATGTGGAAGGTTGTGACATGCTCACCAGGATATTCACTAGCTTTACCTTCAAACTTGGGAATGTCTGAAGGAAGCTTGGTAGGGACTGTCAGCCATGTCAGATTATGAGACACAAAATCATTCATCAATATTGACCAATCAGGTAGGTTCAAAGTTGGAAGGAAAGGGAGCCTAGGTTGAGCTAGTTGATGCCACGCTCCCTGGTAGGACTGATTCATATAAGGTTGATTGCTATACACACCATGGCCTTGGCCAGTGGGATAATAAACTCCTCCCATTTGACCCATGAAGGGCTGCATGGAATCATTGTGATGCGGAGTACCTTGATTATGAGGTGCTACAAAGCCAGAATTAGAAGAGTAAGTAGGTTGTTGATACCGATACCCATACAATTGATAGTTTTTTCTATACTGTGGTCCATAGGAATGTCCATGGGAAGCTCCATAAGGTGTCCTATGGGATGTTCCATTATATGGCCCATAGTTAGGTATATGGGGAGCTCCATGAGCTAGACCATGAGATGATCCATGAGTTATTCCATGAGATGATCCAGAAATAGGTACATGACCTACTAGCACAATAGGAGGTAGTTGGCTCTATGATACTACAGTGTTATTAGTCGCAGGACGAACATGGCTTGAAGTCAAACTCCGGCCCGAAGGACCACTAGAGTTAGAAAGAGGATGCGTAAAAAAATCATTCAAAGGAATAGGTGGAGAAGACGATGGAATATGTGATGAAATCTAGCTTGTACCCCCAATATTCACATGTGTCGGCTGAGTTCCCTGAGGAGGAACACTAGTGCTAGATATTGGTTGTGTTTGTGAAGGAATTTCCACCATAAGAGTGGATGGAGCAATATGACTACTATGACCAAACCTCTCCGCATGGAAAGGAATGGAAGTTCCCCCAGCTGTAGTACTAGGGTCACCAATCAGCACGATGTGAGGTGTCAGACTGGGATCGATAACATCAGGAATGCCATATCTAATGTGGCCAGTGCTGGTGGGTTCATGGCAAGTCTCTTCACCCAGATAGAAGAACCAATACCGAGGGTCATAGCTAATGTAATTAGGATACTATGATAAATCATCATGTGACAGTCCAGTCCCATTAGGACTAGACTCACGCGAAGTTCCATATGTGCTTGAAGGATCAACTTCCACCACCGGAGGTGGGGAAGGTGGAAGCTCTGGGATCTTAGGCTCATGACGACTCATGGCGATATCTTTGTGTGAATCAATGTGATGACTATTCTTCCCGGACTGTCTGGCTCTCTCTCCCAAGCGAGGAGGAGATGTAGAAGTTGAAAGACCTGCTAAATGATGAGAGCGATAGAGTGCCGCACTTGGATCCACAATGACTCAACAAAAAGAAAAGACTTGATCTATCTACGAAACCCTAAGCAGGATAGCATGCATAGAGCATACACCTAAGAAAATATAAATCCAAACAACAAGCAAACCAAAGGTAGTATAAGTGAGCTCCCAAATGAAGCAGGTATGTCTCTCCTTGGAGAGGCTTGAGACTCCCATACACAATAAGAGGAGGTTCGTAACCAATTATAGTGTCCCTCAGCTTCAACACATATAGCAACTATGCTTTTCGACCCCTACCTATCCAGGACACCTACAGAACAACCTCTGCAAATACCCCCTCGATAACCTAGGTAAGGCAACTAAGGTCACCTCAATATAACCAATGCTTAGGGGGATAGTTGCAGGAGGGATTAACCGCATGGGCAGGGTAGAAAAGCCCAAATCCTGAAAGCACAACTAGTACCCCAGGGGTGCACTAGACAATACCTCAAAGGCCCCCAGATACGAATAAAATCCTGAAAATATCTTCGGTGCTCACATAAAGTAACCAGGGGTCATCCTAGTCACAATCGCATGGACTGCCTTGTGTTTAAATCCCATGTAAGAGGAGCTTCTTGAGAAACACTAATTATACCAAGTGTTTCATACTCTCACCTAGACAGAGACCTACTTGTTTTGTTTAGTGGTCTTGGAGAATTAACTTACAATGAACTATTCCAAGACCCTAAAACCTAATCTTGTTGATGCACCCTAGTAAAGAAAAGAGTGTAATTCATTTTATTAAGCATTGATTTTATTTGGTTGTTATACTCAAAGGGTAATGGTCATGCAACTTATGGTGTTATGACACAACATGAAGCAAAATGCACACCTAACAATCAAGGTGAATGCACTGTGTATAATTAAAAATAGGGTATGCTACTACGTGAAGTGCAAAATGTTTTCTTCAAATGTAAATGCAGTCATTCCTATATCAAAATTAGACTAAGATTCACCAAGCAAACCTAATGCAAGTACCATGCTAATGCAGAATGCAAGCAATGCATAACTATGCAAAAAGAAAAATATTTTTGAATTTTTGAATTAAATGAAATATAAAATAAAAAAAGATGACTCTACAACCCTCAGACTCTGGAACCACTCACAAATAGTAGCCAAGCAAAGCACCAAGGTAAAAGAGACCCAATGCACAAATATCAAAACAAAAAAGTATAAAATGAATGACAAGAACATTTCTAAAAATATAATTAAAAAAAGTATCTGGTCAGAAATAAAGGATTTAAATAGACTCCAGAAGCATCCAAGAAGACTCAGCAATCATCCAAAATCACCCAGAAACACTTAATCCTCCCAATAAAGCAAAAAATCAAGGCATACGCGACTATTCTCAATAAACCCGCGTACATACGCAACTATTCGAGGAAAACCCACATGTATATGCGACTGTGAAAGCTAAACCCACGTACAGGAAGTAAAAGAGAGAAAAATAAGGTAAACATACAAGCTGAGAAAAAATTTACTCCTTCATGACACTATTGGGAAAACATGCCCCCGGACCCGGCACAGAAACAGAGAAATCAGAGCAATTCAAGTACATTGAATACCGAAAAACCCCTGAAGAGAAACAAGTAGGAACCTCCCCAGTGGAGTCACCAATTCTGTTATGAAGAGAAACTTCCTATGGCTTGGTGTGTACCACAACAGACAGATAAACCGCAGAAATCAATCCTTTCCCATATGCAAGAGAAACCAAATATCTAACACTAAGGCATCATGGGTTGTACCTTATTCCAGACGGTTGAAGTAGATCCCTGTTGAGATTTTACCAATCCCGCTTTCTTTAGCAATTCACTCTCAACAACAGTAAACAAGGCAAGCATGCTATATAATATGGTGTTATATCTACTCTAGCATATATATTCATCAATGTATAAACAATTAAACATATCCATGGATTCAATATTCATTCAATTGCACACCAAATGGACATTAAAAGATATTTCTATTAATCAAATCAGAGATTACACAAGTGACAACCTTTGTCGGCACATCTGTGAACCAGAGAAACTAAGTCCTCCACCTGGGCCTCCACCACCTCAATCCTCCATCTCTCGATAGCAAGCTCACAAGAAAATGAAAGCTTGGGAAGAACACAAAGTGCTCCAAAGGGGAAAAGGGATGCAGACTCAAGTATAAGTAAGCTACGACAACAATGGACTATAGTTTCCTTGCTCTTCAATTCCCCCTCTTCAATGTATCTAAGGGGTTCCTTATATGACACTCCAAAGGGGTAATGGTGGGTCAAATCCGAGTGATCTCGAGGCATATGGAAGTCCAAGAGTCAAGTGGTATAGACACACATCAAGTAAAACTCCAAAAATATTTGGATTTATGCACACATCCCGATGTACACGGGTTTGAGGTCAATATCCGCATATATACATGAATATGGGATTAAAAGCCGCTTACAACAATAAACAATTGTTTTAAGGGATGAAATTGGAAACATCAAAGTATAATATTGGTCCATGGGGTCCAAAGAGTCTGCAGAGGGACAAGGAAGGCCATAAATATGTGATCAACCATGTGTGGTAAAATCAGCTATAACAGATATTATGATATTATAGACATTATCATGACATATCATACTTACTATTTGAAGATTTTCAATACTTCAAGGAAGAATTTGTGACTTATCCAACTAAGATCATGTAACCATTAAGTAATTCATGGGAGATAATCACTAGACACCATAACCATAACCATACCATAAACTACCTAAATTCCATACACTAACATCATACATGTGTTTCTGCTTCTTAGTCATGCATGCATGTGAACTTCCACTTGTGATCCATGTGCATCCCTATTGATTTTGTTTCATGTATGTGCATAGCCTACTTATATGGCCTTTTGGTTTCTACTTAAATGATACTAACCAATATAATGATCTAAATCTAAAGATACTAACATCAGACCATACATACCATACCATACTAATATACTATACCATACCCTACAATACCCTATGATACTAACATCATACCATACGAATATATCATACCATACCCTACAATACTAACATACCATACCGTACTAATATACCATACCATATGCAGCATACCCATAGAATAAAGCATAATCATCATCCTCTAAATTGATAATGGTAATAAAAAAATACCACACTAGATTATGTCTTGAATGGAGATTTTATTATTTAACATTTTTCCCATTACTTAACTTTATACTCTATTAACATAACATTCACCAAATAAAATTTCCATACCTTCTAGGCTATACTTTGAATGGCACTTCTTTACACTTGTAAATATATAAAAGAAAACATTATTCACAAAAAATTGTTTACATCTTTTTAAAAACTTACAATCAGATCCCATATTTATGTTTATCTCTCTCTCTCTCTATAGAATTATGTATCAACATTGCAAGACCCAACAAATTCATACAATTAGTATATACATATATATACTTTAGATATTAAAAGAGCAATACAATATCTACCTACAAGTATACATCACTTCCATTATTTTCGAAATAGTAGGTAAAGGTTGGGTAGAACGTAAAGCCTAGTCCCCCTATCTAGTGAACGAAGCTTCATAAAGGAAGTATATATGTTATTTCTCTTATATTTAATCATGGATGGTAAACCATGCATTACTTACTGGTTGTAATTATCTCTGTATATCTTCCTTATGTAATAACTATATTATAACATTGATTTAATAACCATATTACAACATTGTTATCATAACAAGAATTGATATCACAGTTGAGATTGTATTTAACAAAAAAATAGATACTCCCATTAATGGCTAACTGTTACAATTACAAAGCCAAATCCATTTAATTGCTTATTGTCTCTCCATTGTAATTGTATGATTGAGCAATTATACTTGTTAATTAAAATAATATTAAGGAAAGACAACGTCTACAGGCCATCTGGGAGGAAGAAGTAAAGATGAGGGAAGAAATGTTTAAATCAAAGTAGGTTTAGCACCTAATACTTTCTTTTATAAATTTGGTGTTGTAATGATTTATAGTATACACACACGTTATGCTACAAAAAAATGGATACACATAACTTTTGGATTTATTTTATATAAATTGAATTACAACATAAGTATTTAATTGATTATGGTTATCATTAGTTACTGGGAGTTTTTGGAATGTCGCACTAAACACACTCCACGAAAATCTTAAACTGAGAGCTTAACAGATACTGGCAGATATTACAATCCAATCATCAGATTGAGGTAAAAAGAAAAACTTGTGAAAAATTAAGACCACTCTTAACTAATGAATATAGCTAGGAGGTCAAGAAAAGACAAGGATTGACTAAAAAAACCTAGATATCTTCTAATATATGGTCCTGTTTTACTGAGAAACGCAAACAATAGCACACACTATCTGTAAGGAACTCAAGGAGTTGGGTAATGCAGATCTTTTGCAACTCCTCCTTAGGTGTATTGTTTTCCAACAATGCCACCACATAAATCGCTACCAATAAAGGCTCTGCTTATGTCAAGGATTCTAGGGTTTTCACAAGGTACCGCAGAAGGAGTGGCTCCCGAAAATCCATACTTAAAGGAATCCATTGCTTGGCATTACCATCGGTCATTCACTTGTTCTACTTCAATCAAAATACTCTGCCCTTCTCATGCGATCAGTGAAAATGGAAGTAGGAGCCGGTCATGGATCTTAAAACAAAGAAAATGAAAAAGAGCATTGTAATAATAGCTTTTTGATCTACAAAATGAAAAAATATATGAAAGGATCAGATCGCTAATCTCACAGTGTGCGGAGAGCAGAAGACCTGCATGGTAATTGACCATCTTAGAGAAAAAAGTGGGTAGGTTTTGTCTTAGTGTTGTGCGTACATAGTGTAGATCAAGAGAAAACGTTATAATTCATATGCAATGTATATTGATAGTCAAAGATACATAAGACAATTTATGCAAATCGAAAATAAGAACCAAATCATTCACATAAACACTATGTAACAATTTAAGACAATGTTTCTATGATTCATTCCGAAAAGCATGTAGCTACTAGATACTTGATTTTGATAAAATAAAACATAGATCATAGTTTGATAAAGTACAATTTAAAGATCTAGCAGTAGCCCATCTACGGTTCATTTCATTAGTAAGAAACAAACAACCATAAGTCAAATTAGAGTATATGACAAAAATAAATCAGATATACTTACTTGAATCCAGGGAAAAACACACTGGTAGAATCAACTCCTCCCAACCATAGGAGGAAGCAAGTCAACGGTTTGCTCCACTCCACTCCTGAGCTAGATCACCAACCATGCACTAGAACAACAAGTAACTTCCTTGCGGTACTCAATTCTCGAATCCATAACAAGTTTTCACGATGGACATATAAAATGGAAAAATGCTCAATGCATGCACTCAACAATCATTTTCCCCATGCACAACATGGGGTCCCATTCTATTCCAGTGCACTCATATATATATATTTTTCCCAGGTCTTATGCCATCCCAATGAAATCTCTAATCAGATCTATAAATCCCTATGATTTAGGATCTTGTCTAGTTGTTGAGTTTTGGGTTGGATATGATTAGTATCAATCACTCTAGCTTGATTACACATGTTCCTTGGAGCCATGTTTGGTGTTCCCTCATGTAGTTGAGTTCTCCAAGTTTCACTTTCTTTATTAAATAAATAAATAAAAATGTTTGTTGTGCAATGTCATTTGACTTTTTGAGTTTCATAACTCATTACATAATAAAAAATAATTTTCAAAACATGAAAATAAAAGCAATGTCATGGGGGTATTACATTTCTCCCCCCTTATTCTTAACACTGTCCTCAGTGTTCTTTTTATTCTGAGCTCCCTTGCTCATTCTGGAACATGGAGGGATATACTTCCCACATTTTATCCTCCATTTCCCAAGGTTCCTCTTTAGGGCTGAAGTGCTTTCATTGAACTTTTATTTGAATGATGGCTCGATTCTAGAGCATATGTTCCTTCTTGTCTATAATCCAGAAAGGTTCGGTCTGGAACTCGCCCTCGAGTTCTACCTGAATCACATTCCAATCAATTATATGAGTAGCATCATGTATATATATATTTTAACAATGAAACATGAAATACATCGTGTACTTTTATATTAGGTGGAAGTGCAAGCTGATAGGCTACCGGCCCTATCTTAGCTAACACTTCAAAAGGTCCACAATACCTTGGTGCCATCTTGGAACATCTTCCCAAACTAAAATAACTCTTATTTGACTTTACCTTTATATATACGTGATCACCAACGTTGAACTCCCTTTGAGTTTGTTTTAAATATGTGTAACTTTTTTGACGATCCTAGGAAACTTTTAAGTTTTGTTTTACCTCTTTCAATATCTATTTCATTTCTTTTAACATGTTTGGTCCTAGAACAATCCTGTTAGCAGGGTTATCCCAAGACACAGGTGTGCGAAATTTTCATCCATACAAAACTTCAAATGGACTCATCTTTAATGAATCTTGATACCCATTATTATAAGCAAATTCTACTAAATGCAAATACTCTTCCCATTTACCTAGTTTATCCATTACATACATTTGCAGCATATCTTCTAAAACTTGATTGGTTCTTTCATTTTGTCCATCCATTTGAGGATGATAAGCAGTATTGAAATTCCATTGTGTATCTCAACCCTTAAACAAGGATTTCCAAAATTTACCAGTAAATTTCACATCTCTATCAAAAATCACAACCTTTGGAATACCATGTAACCGAAATATTTCCTTCATAAAAATATAAGATTTATTAATGGCTTTGAAAGTAGACTTTATAGGTATGAAGTGGGCATATTTACTTAACTTATCAACAACTACCATTATTGAGTCATGTTGCTTATTTTTTTTAGGTAATCCCATTATAAAATCCATGCTTATTATCTCCCATTTCCATTCTGGAATAGGTAAGGGTTGCAGTAGCCCAGTAGGATGTTGATGTTCAGTTTTTACTTGTTGAAATTCAATACACTTAGCTAGGTAAATTGCAGCATCATTCTTCATGTTAGGCCAATAATAGTTTTTTCTTAACTTACTTATCATCTTTTGGTATCCTAGATGTCTGGAATATGGTTTCTTATGTAGTTCATTTAGAATTAACTGTTTAACTTCTTCAGAATATGGTATCTATAATCAATTTTTATAAACTGACAAGTCTTTCGAGCTTATAGAAAAATCTGAATCACTTCGCTTATCATTTGTTTCCAATTGTTCTTTAATCTTTTAGTACTCTTCATCATTTTTAGCTGATTCTTTTATTAAACCTTCTAGATTTGTTTTATAACTGTCGAAAGAAGTTGATCAATGTGGAATGGCATTCCTACTTAGGGAATCTACCACTTTGTTTTATTTGCCATTAATTTGTTTAATTTCAAAATCATACTCACTCACAAAGCCTTAACCACCTTGCTTAGAGAGCATTCAAGTTTTGTCTATCAAATAAGTATTTTAAGCTTATGTTACCCGACATTATGGTGAATTTTCTTCCTATTAAGTAATGTCTCCACATATTTAATGCATGTATTATAGCAGCTAATTCCAAGTCATGTGTTGCATAATTATGTTCATGTATTTTAAGTTTTATTGACTTGTAGATTATTACATAATCCTCTTGTATTAACACACCGCCTAATCCTTCTAGGTAGTCATCTGTACATACTACAGAGTCTTTGTATGGATCTGCAATTCTCAGAATAGGTGTAGTGATCAATAAGTGCTTAAGTTTTTCAAATCTTTCTTGACATTTATTAGACCATATGAATTTATTTCCTTTCTTTTGAAGTGAGGTTATTGGATAGGCAATTCTGGAGAACCCTTCAATGAACCTATGATAGGGTGAAAACACAAAGTTGGGTAACACTTCCATGAGAATCGGGTATCCAAACAACATAGCAGACATTATTTGGCCGAATATCTATATTTATTCGGTCAAATAATTAATTTATTCGGCCGAATAATTATCATTAATCTACCGAATAACTAATTTTTTATTCGGCTGAATAACCTTAACGGTGAACCGTTTAATTTGATAGAACACATAGCCAACCGGTAATTTTTACGGTCGTTTCAATACTTATTCAGCCGAACAATTATTTGGTCGAACAATTATGCGGCCAAATACTGGTTCGGCCGAATAATTATTTGGATGAATAATTGTTCGACCGCATAATTGTTTGGTCGAATAATTATTTCGCATAAAAGGTCAGCTCCGATCCCATTTTCATTGTTTTCTCCTGCAGTCATTTGTCTTCATCCTGTTGTGTTTCTCTCGCCACCCGATTTTTTTGTTGTTTCTCGTCATCCCTGTCCACATCACCATGCCTCCTGATGTGTCACCATACGCCATCCTGGAACCTTGCTACCTGTCTAGTTTCCTCTCAGCGTGGAGGTCGCTTCGTGATGGTATGTTCAGTGTGGAGGTCACGATGGTCTATTCAATGTGGAGGTTGAACAATATCTAGTTTCCTTTTGGCATTGAGGTCTGTTTGTGTTGGTCGCTTCGTGATGGTCTGTTTGGCGTGGAGGTATGTTAGGCATGGAGACATGTTCGTGGAGGTCACTTCATGGTGGTGTTTGTGGTGTTTTCTTGGAGGGTCTGTTCGTGGTCTAGTCTTGCTGTGCTGCCCCTTGTCAGGTAAATTTTATGAAATTGTTTTTATAATCTGAAATGTTTAATATGTGATTTATCTCTTGTTGTAGTCAATGGCATTTGTTTTTCGTCGTAGTATTGCAGAGTTAAAGTTTGCATATGTTAATTGGTATTGTATAATTCTTATAATTTTAATTTTAGTTAATATCTATATGTCGAAGGTAGTCGTCCATGAACTCTGTCCATGTTAACAGAGTTGATGAACTCTGTCCATATTTGGACAAAGTTCATGAGACTTTAATAAAAAATTGATTAAACCATTTCAAAAATACCTGCCCTTAATGTTGTTGTCCTCTTTATTAAAGTTTTAAAAATGTAATTTATATGGTTATCTATCAAACTATGAATAGATACTTTAAACCTAGTTGACAATGGGGAGATAGGTGGACATAATTGAACTCTATCCAAATTGACAGGGCTGTTGAACTCTGTCCAAATGTGGTCAGAGTTGATCAACTATGTCCATTTGGACAGAATTGATGAACTCTGTCCATTTGGATAGAGTTGATCAACAGAAAATATCGAGGTAGGATTCCATTTGTTTTTTATCACCCAAGGCTATGAGTCGAATTGATTGCTTTTTAAATTGTAATCTAAAGGATTTTTTTATTCATGACCATCGATAAATTTTTGTTAATTTTAATTATAAATTCTATGTTTTTAGAATTTGATATAATCTATTTTAATTAGAATGAAATAATTTTAACTTAAATTATATTTAATAATTTAAATAAAATGGACAGAGTTGATGAACTCTGTCCATTTGGACAGAGTCGATCAACACTCAGATGGATAGTTCATGAACTCTGTCTAGATGGACAGAGTTGAAGAACTCTCTCCAAATGGACAGAGTTGAAGAACTATGTCCATTTGGACAGAGTCCATCAACTTTGTCCACATGTGGACAAAGTAAATCAAATCTGTCCAAATAGGCAAGACAATGGATTATACTTAGCAAAACATAGTTCATGCAGAATTTATCAACTCTTTCCTTGATAACTTTACTTAGCAAAACGTATTTTAGAAGGTTTAATATAAATCATAGAAAAAACATTATTACACACAAAACATCAGATTTTTTGATTACCGATCTGTTTGATCTTATGTATTTTTAATCTAAATCATAAAAGAAACATAACTTGTATAATGCTTATTATTTACAATTTATACTTACTATTATATTAATATATTGTGCATTTTTTTTAATTTTAATCTAAGTTCATAGGTATAATAAGGAAGATATTTGTATTAAATCTGTCCATGGACAAAGTTCATGAATGAATACTCTGTTCACATGAAGTGATGAACTTAACCCTATCCATGTGGACAGAGTTGATCAAACCTGTCTATGTGGACAGAGTTGATGAACTCTGTCCATGCATAGTTCATCAACTTTGACTTTGATTAGTTTACTTAGCATAAGGGATATTTTTTTATGATTTTAAGGAATAATGAAAATATTTGTAGTTGACATAAATAAATGTATCTTTAATTTCATATTTGATGATATTAGTTCTATTAATTTAAAAAATCTAAAATACATCAAAAACACAGAGATTGCTACATTTATTTCTTATACATCCAACAATAGTGTAGCTATTTTCATTTCAATAACTATTAGATAATATTAGGGACATTTAGGTCTTTAGTAGAAAGGTAGTTTTAAAAATCTAAAACACATCAAAAACACAGAGATTGCTACATTAATTTTTCATACATCCAACAATAGTGTAGCTATTTTTATTTTAAGAACTATTAGATAATATGAGGGACATATAGGTAATAAAAACTTAGTTTTTATAGTAACTAGTACTCTGAAGTTGAGGCATTAACATGCAGAATTTGAATATGTTATGAGTTGATATATTAGATAATATTAAGGACATATAGGTCTTTATTAAAAACTTAGTTTTTTTAGTGGCTAGGTCTTTGAAGATGAGAAATTAACATGTAGAATTTGAACATGATATGAGTTCATTTGTGTAATATTGTAGATATCATATCAAATGGAAATAGATAATAAATTAGCTATAATCATTTAAATAACTATTAGATAATATTAGGGATATTTAGGTCCTTATTGAAATCTTAGTTTTTATAGTAGCTAGGTCTTTGAAGTTGATTAATTAACATGTAGAAATTGATATTTCTGTAAACTTGTAGATATCATATCCAATGGAAAGCGAGTAGCCTTTGAGACAGAAGCGTAGGAGGTCATCACATTTTTCGGGAGTTGGTGTCCGAAATAAAAATCAAAGATTATCGACTTCACCTCCGGATTCAAGCTTATTGTATAGTTCACATTCATCTGATCATCGACGTGGCGATAGTGGTAGAGATGATTCCTCCTTATCATCTATGGTTGCAGTGTCATTGATATAAAGAAAGGTCATTTATCTTTATTTGTAGAAATTGGTTTTGGAGTATTTGGAGTTATAGATATGATTGATCAAATCTATGACCTATTACTCCTAGACCCATATCTACAAATCTACACATAAAATTTAGAGGAAGCAAAAGTAGTAATGTTTTTACATGTTTCTTCTTCAAGGTATGTAATATTACCCAAATCATTTTCTGATATATAAGTTTAATTAGTTTAAATAATTGTTGACATTTGTAAATTGCTTGTATATATGTTGAAGCTTGGGTCTCTTCAATCTTTCGAGGCAAAGGGAAGACTCCATTGGAGGATAGTGGTGGAATTGTAAGTTTAATATTTTAATTTTTTTATTTTAGTTTAAAATAGTTTAAATAGTTTGTAAGATTTATAACTATTTTTATACATATTGTAGCTTGGGTCTCCTCCATATTTTAGAGGCAAAGAGAAGACTCCATTGAATGATAGATAATTTGAGGTAATTTTGTTAATAATTGTATTGATCTTCTATATACTAGTTTAATGTTTTAATGTTTTGATTTTAATTTAAAATTGTTTAAATAATTTATGATATTCATAATCTGTTTTTATACATGTTTCAGATTGTTATGAGTCCAAGGGAAAACCCTAGTGGAGGATAGTGGTGGACTTCTTTGATTCATACATTGAGGAGCTTAATTTTAGGATTATACACATGTTCATGAATGTTTTTTTATTATTATATACATGTACATTGAACTCACATGTTCATGCCTGTTTTTTATTATTATATACATGTACATTGAACTCACATATTCATGATTTTTTTTTGGATTATATACATACATACATTGATATAATATATTTATTTTGGATTATATACATGTATATGTAAAGGTTAGGAATGTTAAGAACGAATATGGGTAATGTTAATGTTAAGAATGAAAGCAATCCAGTTTGTTAAGAATGAACATATGAGGAATGCTAATGTTAAGAATGAACATGGGGCATGCTAATGTTAAGAATGAACATGGGGAATGTTAGGAATGAATGTTTGGAAAGGAACTAGGAAGTTTTGATAGGTGCAAATATACATGAATGTTAGGAAAGGAACTAGGAAGTTTTGATAGGTGTAAATATATGAATGTTAAGAATGAATGTTAGGAAATGTTAGGAAGTTTAGATAGGTGCAATTATATAAATGTATGTATTAGTAAGTTTATGTATGTTTGTATATGTAACATATTTTTAATGTTGAAAAGTTGAGAATTTTAGGAATGTTAGAAAATGTTAGTAATGTTAGAAAGTTTTGATAGGCATAAATATATGAATGTATGAGTGAATGTTAGGAATGGTTAGGAATGTTAAGAAGTTTTGATAGGAATATTTTTTATTACTAAATTAAAATGAGCAACTTGATTCTGAATTCTAATAAATTATAGCTCAATCCATAAATTTTATAAGGTAACATTAGCAACTTGATTTTGAATTCTAATAAATTTTTATTACTAAGGTAACATTAGCAACTTGATTCTGAATTTTAATGAATTAGAGTTCAATGAATTCATGATATCCAATATTAACATAAAACAAGAAATGATATAGTTAAAAACATCGCAATGGAATTCCGTCCTCAATTATCCGTTCATGGTCATATTTGGACAGTTTCTATTTTTTATTTTTTAAGTTTTTTTTTTATGCAACTTGTACCAATTTTATTCGAGATGCACATACTAAATGACTATACTAACAACATATAACATCAGGTTCATAATCCTGAATGTAGACATAATTTTCATTCATATGGGTATGTTGCAAAAAATAGCCTTTTAAAATGATGGATCATCTCTTGTATGTAAATCCGTTGTCATTGTAGTCCTCCAATAACTTGATTTTTCCTTTAGTGCATCGCTTCAAATAATATTTTACATTTTCATTGTTGTCTAAAGGTGCAATCACAGCGAAAATATCTCCTGTGCAAATTACAATTGGCATTGGAGTTAAGTGAATTAAATTGACTATATAAACATAAGGTGATGGACAATATTGAAAAATCAACAACATCATTACCTTCTCTAACAAGATCTAAAATTCTATCACCATCAGATGATATTTTCATTTATTCCAATTCTAATTCTTTTATGCTTGCTAGTGGCGTTTTCCCTTTTGGATTAATCTCTGTGTGTTTCTAATGTTTTACGCAGTTGTTAGTTATGTTTTCACAAACTTCTGTAGATTCAACATTTTCAGTGCAAATATGACAAAAAGATGTTTGCTTTCTACTGTCATATGCAAAGACGTTTTCGAAGGATTTTGTTTGAATAGAGTGAAGTTCTCTAGTCCCATGTATGGTGCTCACCTCGTATGGTATTGATATATCTATATCTTGGACCCCAACAAGACAAAAAAACCTACACAATAAATGATAAATCACAATTGACAACTTTTAATGTTAGTGTACAAATACTTCAATGTTAGTACATACATTTTTTAAAATTGACAATTACTATAAATTAAAAAACTAATGTACATACCTGCATGCATATTTTGATTGTTGACTACAATCATGGCTTAGATTTGATTTACACCATTGGACAACCTCTGCAGCTGAATGGAATCATCTAGAAGAATGGTTCATTTTCCATCTTCGAAGTGCTCTTTTTATGCATGCTCCTGCACCATCATGTTCACCTTTTCCATGTCCAGTTTCAAAGAAATTCCAGCAATGTTTAATTTTCATTGCTTTATGAAGTCATCATAACCAAAAAAATGATCGTGAAGATTTAAATTGTCCCACACATCCATCTGACCATATCCAATGTTCATTCAATTTAACTTTATGACTTTTTAGTGAATCATAGAAATTTTTTTCAATACAATGTTGAACAAAATGTGTATCATGTGTACGATCATCACTGATATAAAAGTGATATTCTTTAATCACATCTCCATTGTCACACCTGCTTTCATTGCCATCAACATCTTGTTGAGAATGTCTATATAGAACATGGACAAATATCGAAACTTGGTCAGAATGATAGTATTCACTTTGAATCTCTTTTTGTGCAACAAATGTGTAGTTTTCTGCAAAATTAACTATAGAAAAAATTGTTCCAGCTGAAAAAATTTCACGGGAATGTTTGAATTGAAGGTCTTGCCATCGTGCTCTATGTGAATGCTTGGTGTATTTATAAATTTCACTTTCAAATTTCTTGATAAAATATGTCACGCATATTTTGTCTTCTCGCAATTCAATTCTTTTGGAATGTGCATCACTAGAACTTGTAGAATAAATGTTGTATTCATATCTTCTCTAATCAATGGTTACATTTGAAAGTGATTGATCATTATTGATAGGGTATTTATTATGGAATAAAACAAGATTTACACAACCATGAAAATGTTTTCCATTGACATATTTCTTATTATAAAATACTTCATCGTGATTTCTCTCATATAGGGTTTGAGATATGAATTCATGTACCGTGGGTGGAGGTGGTGAATTTGTCCAAAACATTTTACCAAATTCAAGAAACGTGTCATAATATAATTGAAATTGCACATGATAATGACAACAACATGTGTCATGTATAGTAATAGGTCTAACATACCATGGTTTTTGTTGCACAAATGTAGTGATCGGCATATTAATTCCACGATGATCTTCCTTGAATTTATTGAACAATTGTACTTCTGTCATTTCCATTATATGTTTTGGACGGATTTAATATACTTTTCATGATACTCTTTGTCATATCACATCCCTTGAATTTGGTGAAACTCAAGCATGTTCCAACCAATATTTTTGTACAATATCTTTAACACCTTCTCCCATTCTATCTTTGTAAGGTTGTCTACAAATAATTTCCCAGCAAGCAAGTTCATCATTTTCATCTATTTGCATTATGAATTTGCTCTGTTTGTATAATGTCTTTCTTGAGGTTCCAATTGCTTGTGCTAGTTGTGTTGTCAAACGTTTTTGTCTAGTACTAGCTGAAACAATTGCTGTCTGAATTGCTCTACGTGCAGCACTGGTATCTTTCTTTCTGGATTTTCCAATTTTTTTTATTGCATCACCTATATTTTCTATCACATTATGTTTCAGTTTCAACTCTTTTGTCACCTTGTGAATACTCAATAATGACGTAGCACCTTCTAACTTCTTGGACACCAATAAACATCTCAAAATTTGCACTTGTCCTGCTATTGAACAATCCTTGAGAATATCATCATAAATTTTTGTAGCACAATATCGTGCAACATGTATGGGTAATTTTTATCCATATTTGTTGCAATCAATGTCTTCTAACATTTCATTATCAATGGTGAGAGTACCTATACATCAAATTTAATTTAATTTAACATATGTCCAAAAATACAATTCATTATAAAAAATGAATTTCGAAAATACATGATATATACATACCAGGTCCAATTTCTGGATCTTGGTTTTGATCTTCAATATTGACTTCATCAATATTAACATGTAAATCACTATTTACATCTTCAACAATGGTCTCTTCAACTTCCATTTGTTCTTGTTGTACCCTATTTTCAATTTCCATTTCATTTGTTCTTATATCTTCAATCATTTCTTCCATTTCTGCAACCCTTGCTCTTTTGGCTGTATTTATTAGTGTTAGAATATAATCCATTAGGGATTATTGTAAATAAATAATAAATAGGAATATGAATAGATGCATAGGAAGATGAAATGGCTGGTTCTCAACCGCCACATTGTAATATATAAATATTTGCATTTGGCTATGTAATAGGATCAATTGGGAGTTATTACCAACAAGCGGTATCAGAGCAGGGCTGTCTTCCATAACTCCTGGCTGCCATTCTGCTTTCCAGTCCATTGCCAGACTACTCCATCAGTCTGCCAGTCGAGTCGCATGCATTGTCTGCTTCATGATTGAGTTTGTGTGCTGAGGAAACCCTAATGAGTTGAGCGTTTTGTATGTGTATTATTCTGGTGATTATCCTGCGTAGAGTTACCTGAGTCATGACCTCTCATATCACGGCGAGTTACCTAACCCTAATTTGTAATCAGGCTCTCTCTTCCTCCAGTTTTGTGCTGCGATACCTCTCCTCCATCATGCCCATTACCTGTCTGGAAGCCCCTCCACCGAAGTCGAATATCAATATGTTCTTCTAGCTCGCGCTTCCCTCCTTGTCCAGACCGTAGACATTGGAGACCACAGTGGGAGCTGCCTGCGTTTTGAAGAAGCCCGTGAGTTTCAGTATATATATGGTGTAAGCTAGTAACGGTGTAAGCTGGTAATGAATGTGCTGTAGTTTTTGTTCCATGGTTTGTTTTTTGTAAAAACTATAATCTGTGCACACGTATATCATTTTTAATGCTGCGTTGAAAGATATCTCACCACTGCGCACTCTTGTGAAGACCAGCGTGGAGATTGAAGAGCTGCGTGAAGAGATTGTGCTGGTATATCATTTTAATGCTGCGTTGAAAGATATCTCGCCACTGTGCACTCCTGTGAAGACCAGCGTGGAGATTGAAGAGCTGTGTTGGAGATGATGTTTTTTTGGGAAATGCACAAACCCTAGACTGATTTTTTGTGAAGACTGCGCACTATTGTATCACTATTGGAGACTGCCTATTTATCAAAGCGACTTGCTGTTGATAAATGAGGTAGGATTGGTGTGACTGCATTGAGCGTGGAGACTGTTTACTGGTGGCTGCGTTGAAGAGAGTCTGGTGACTATTTTGAAGGCTGCCTTGGAAGAATAATTAAATCTTATGGTTTTATTTTATTGATTGATATAAAAATTGAAGACAGACTGATATATGTTGATTGATATATATGCGTTAAGTATATATACTGCATGGAAACTTTTATATGTTGCTGGTGTTTTGAGATTTGTAAACCTAGACTGCTGAAAACCTATTGAAGGCTGAGTTGTAGGCTGCTGAAGGCTGAGTTGTATGCTACTGAAGACTGTGTTGTATGCTAAAAACTGCATTGAAGATGGTTGAAGACTGTGTTTTATGCTGAAGAATATCATCTATTTCTAGAGACTGATATGTGCAAATGTTGTATGCTATATAAAGAAGCCAACTGACAGTGATATATTTTGTATCTATCTGATATATTTGCTATAAAATTGCATTGTATTCACCTTGGCAGATACTGTAGACCTGCAAGGTTATTAATTTTTATTTCTCTCTAAAAATTACACTAACAATTGTAAAAATGCAATCTATAGCATCTATAGTGGGTGCCACTCTCACTGGCAAAGACACCTATTCAAAATGGTGGAGGAAAATCAAATCTGCCTTCATCTACAATGACCTTTGGGACGGCATTTGTGAAGGCTGCACAATAGAGACATAAGCTGGAAAGTCCATAACCATAGACCCAAGACCTCCAGAATCAGAGAAAGAGAAGGCCATTTGGAGAACAAAAGACAAGAAAGCCTTAGTTGTTATCACTGCCACTGTCAGTGAAGAGGTGAGCCAGCACATATTGCCTACAAAATCATGTTTTGAAGCATTAAAAACATTAAAAGAACTGTATGATTCACACAATGAAATGGAAGTTATTCAATTAATGTTAAAATTATTCAGTCTTGAAGTAAAAGATAATGATCCTATGTTAGTTGCCTCTGAAATCAAAGCCATCATGCACAAGATTCAAGCCTCTGGTATGACACCAGATCTTCCTCTTGCAGCATTTGTAAAATCTTTGTATCCTACTCACTCCAACTATCTTGATTCATTGCAAGCTAGTGACAAGTTCAAATCACTAACATTTGACACCCTGGTAGAAAAGATAGCTGACAAAGAGAAAGCCTTTGGTAAGAAGACAACCGAGCCTACTGGAGAATCACTTTGCTTTGTTCAAAAAGCAAAGAACCATGCCAAAGACCAATCCAAAGATCATCCCAAAGGAGAAAGCAGCAAGAGAGGCAGAGGAAGAAGAAGCTTCAGAGGCAGAGGGGGCAGAAATAACTTCACCAAAAGATCAGATTTGCAGTGCAAGCATTGTGGAAAGACTGGGCACACATCAGATCAGTGTTGGGCTTCATGGGACTCCATCAAAGACAAGCACAACCAAAAGAAAGATGATAATAAAAATCAAGATGCTAGTAAATCTTCTGATTCAACTCATTGTATTGTTACAAATTGTAATCTTGGAATTAATGAAATGACTTCTCTTTCATCTTATAAAGATTGTTGGCTGCTTGATACTGGTGCAACATCACATATGACATTTAGAAAAGAATATTTTGAAGAACTGAATGAAACAATATATGGCATAGTTTACTTTGCAGATAAGTCAAGTATTAAACCAAAGGGAATGGGCACCATTCAACTGAAGATGCCTGGATTTCCTGATTTCTTGTTGAAGAACGTTCTCTATCTTCCAGAGTTGCAGAGAAGCCTGTTGTCCTTGGTGGAAATTTGACAGCAAGGCCATTCCATCCACATGTTTGATTGAATCGTTGAAATAAGAAAGTCCTCTGACAACCAAGTCATCATGACTGGATACGAAGATGGAAAGCTGCTGAAGCTCAAGGGTTCATCCGCAAGATTTTAGAACTATGCCTACCTCTCTCAGCATGGAGAAGGTAATATGTCATCTAGCTCATTGTGGCATGCAAGATTTGGTCATCTAAATTATAACAGTCTTCGTTTGTTGAGAAAGAATGGTGTATTTGGCTTTCCCACCATTCCTAAAGAGAAGAATAAATGTGATGCATGTATTTTAGGGAAACATAGTAAGCTGCCATTCCATGAATCTAATTTCAGAGCAAGTAGGAAATTAGAACTAGTGCATTCTGATTTGTGTGGCCCAATGCCAACTCCTTCAGCAAATGGGAATAAGTATTTTATGACATTTGTTGATGACTACTTAAGAATATGCTGGACATACTATTTAAAGACAAAATCAGAAGCATTTCAAACATTCAAAGACTTTCATGCATTGATTGAAAAACAAGCACAATCAAAAATTGGTACACTTCGTACTGATAATGGAAAAGAATACACTTCAAATGCTTTTGAAGCTTATCTTCGTCAACATGGAATTGCACATCAGACTACCGTTCCCTACAATCCTCAACAAAATGCTGTAGCAGAGAGAATGAATAGAACCATAATGAATATGGTTCGCTCAATGATGTTTTTCAAGAATGTAAAACTAATGTTTTGGGGTGATGCAGTAAAATGTGCAGCATATTTGAGAAATAGAAGTCCATCAAATGCACTTGATAACAAGACTCCACATGAAATGTGGTTTGGCCATCTCCCTTCAGTCAGGCATCTCAGAGTTTTTGGTTCCACCTGTTATTCCTTGATTTCGAAGGAGCAAAGAAACAAGCTTGGTGCTCGAAGCAAAAAGTGCATTTTCCTGGGGTACGAAGAATACTCCAAGTCATACCGTCTATATGATGAGGTAAACAAGAAATTTGTTATTTCTAGAGATGTCATTTTTCTTGAAACTAATAAAAATTACCAGTCCATTGAGAGACAGCTCGATCATCTGGAAAATTATCCTCATCCAAAGACATATTATGAAAATGAATATGAAATTCCAAATCTTGAAGGGGGGATTCCTATTCTGGATCAACCTTTGGAATTTCCATATGAAGCACCAACTCCCCCGCATGAAGAAGTTCCTGCTACTTCACTTGAACAAGAGGTTCAACTGGATGATGTGATTGAGAGAATTGAAAGACTCTCAATCAATGATGAAGCACCACCAGCTGATCAACCAGGACCATCACAGAAGATTCCTAAATGGGCCACAAAGACACTTGAAAGTGTCCATCCAGATGAAGTTGGAAAGACGGGAACCAGAAGTTCGAAAAGACATGAAGATGGAGGACGAGCAGATAATTCAAGTGATGACATGGATGTATCATTTGATTGTGAATTTAATTTATCTGCTAACTTTGAATCAACTTCCTTTGAAGAAGATTCTACTCGAGTTGAGTGGAAAGAAGCTATGCAGAATGAGTATGATGCACTCATAAAGAATGGAACTTGGAAGCTGGTTGACCCTCCAGTTGGAACCAAACCAATTGGCTGCAAGTGGGTGTACAAGAACAAATACAAATCAGATGGCTCACTTGACAAGCACAAAGCGAGGCTTGTAGCAAAAGGCTATGCACAGAAAGAAGGAATTGACTATGAAGAAACATTTTCTCCTACAGCAAAATGGGCTACCATCCGAAGCTTAATCTCTTTAGCTGCTCAGAAAGGGTGGAAAGTTCATCAAATGGATGTGAAGATTGCTTTCTTGAATGGAGACTTGAAAGAGAATGTCTTCATGTCTCAGCCAGAAGGCTTTGTTGTGAAAGGAAAAGAACAAAAGGTATGCAAGCTTGTCAAATCCTTGTATGGCCTAAAACAAGCACCTCGCGCATGGTATGAAAAGTTAACCGAGCATCTTTTGAAGTTAAATTTCGAACATTTTGATCTTGATGATGCAACACTGTTTATAAAGAAAGTTGGAAGATCTATTGTGTATCTTGTGGTGTATGTAGATGATCTTTTGATGATAGGGAACAATGAGAGCTATATATCATCCATAAAGAAAGATTAATGACAGATATGGGACATCTCCACTATTACTTAGGAATTGAATTCACTCAACATCCTAAGTACATATTCCTATCTCAGAAAAAATATGTTGGAGAACTACTAAACAAATTTTGCATGACAGATTGCAATCCTATATCTACTCCAATGGAACAGAAAATGAAGCTCACATCAAGCGAAGGAAAAGAATTTGAAGATGCAACCAAGTATCGACAACTTGTAGGAAG
The DNA here is from genome assembly GCA_001517045.1 of Pseudotsuga menziesii. Classification (NCBI taxonomy): domain Eukaryota; kingdom Viridiplantae; phylum Streptophyta; class Pinopsida; order Pinales; family Pinaceae; genus Pseudotsuga; species Pseudotsuga menziesii. The sequence continues at coordinate 308,262 of LPNX010919832.1, forward strand.
TCTTATCTACCTTACAACAACTAGACCATATATTTCTTATGTTGTTGGCATACTTTCAAGGTTCATGCATAAACCTTGTGAAGGACACTGGTCAGCTGCAAAGAGGGTTCTAAGATACTTGAAGGGGACTCAAGACGTTGGACTCAAGTACTCTAAAGTGGATGACTTCAAACTTATTGGGTACTCAGACTCATATTTTGATGGCGATAAGGAGACAGAAGTATCAACTTCTGGATACACTATGAGTCTTGGATCAGGAGCTGTTTCATGGAGATCACGCAAACAGTCAGTTCCAGTAGATTCAACAACAGAAGTAGAATATGTGGATGCAGCTGAAGCAACGAAAGAAATAGTATGGCTCAGGAAGATACTTGAAGATTTGCAAGAAAAACAAGAGAACTCCACTCCATTGTTGGTCAACAATACTTCTGCAATCAAGCTGGCTAAGAATCCTAGATTCCATGATCGAACCAAACACATCAACACAAAGTATCATTTGATTCAACATCATGTAGAGGCCAAGACAGTCCATCTTCGACATTGTTCCACAAATGATCAAGTTGCAGACATCTTCACCAAAGTGCTTGGACGAGAAAAGTTTGAAAGATTCAGAAACATGCTCGGACTTACGAACACCCCTTCGAATTAAGAGGGGGATTGTTAAAATATTGTTAAAATATAATCCGTTAGGGATTATTGTAAATAAATAATAAATAGGAATATGAATAGATGCATAGGAACATGAAACGGCTGGTTCTCAACCACCACATTGTAATATATAAATATTTGCATTTGGCTATGTAATAGAATCAATCGGGAGTTATTACCAACACTTAGTTTTTGTTTTTCCCTATTAGCATCGTCATCACGTTTATGATCACTTTTTTTTTACGGTTTCTTTTATTGCCCATGATTACTTAATCTCCTTTTGAAAAACCCTCGGAAAAAAATAACAACACCTTGTAAAGAAATCTTCTTTGTAAAACAATTGGAAAAAAATAACTCTTTGAAAAAAAACCTTATTTGAAAAAACAACTTATATAAATATTTTGGAAAAAAAATTCATTTGCAAAAAAATCTTTGGAAAAAACCCATTGCAAAGAACCTACTTTGAAAAAATACCTTGGAAAAAAAACTTTTTGAAAAAACACCTTGCAAAGAAATAACTCCTTTGCAAAAATACCTTGAAAAAAAAACTCTTTGGAAAAAAACCCATTGCAAAGAAATAACCTACTTTGGAAAAATATCTTGGAAAAAAACTCTATGAAAAAACTTCTTGCAAAGAAATAACTTCTTTTCAAAAATACTTTAGAACACAAAATATTTGGCAAAAATGCCTTGGGAAAAAACTCTTTGAATGCAACCCTTGAAAATAAATAAGAGAAAAAATACCTTCTAAAAACCCTTTGGCAAAAGAAATCTCCTCTGAAAACTGCTTCAAAAATACTTTTACTTCTACGAAATGAAGAGGTGAGAAAATAATGAGGCTCTTTCGTTTTACTTATATGAAATGAAGAGGTGCGAAAATAATGAGGCTCTTTTGTTTTACTTATACAAAATGAAGAGGTGTGAAAATAACGAGGCTCTTTCATTTTACTTATACGATTTTTTTTTCCAGCTAACGAATTTCTTTTTGCACTTAGTTTTTCAGCTGAACAACCTTATTTGTAATGTCTCCGTTACGGAAAAACATTGTTCATCCAAATAACCTCTGAAACCTGTAACCTGCACAATTTTCAGGTTTCTCCATTTTCGGAAGGTAAAATGGATGCCTTACATTACAAATCGACAGTCGGACTTGATACATTTAGTTTCATCATTAAATCTACTTTCCATAGGTATAGATTTTGTTGTGTATAGGTGAAATCCGATATTTTTATTTTTTTTGTTTCTTTACATGTGTTGAGTTTAATTTCATCTCTTTTAAAATGCAGTGAAATGAAAAATATATAAATTTAAAATACACCACCAAAAAAATTGAAACAAATATGGTGCACTTAATTGGAGTGTCTACTTCAAAAGGGTATTCGTAGATTTTTAAGTTTTATAGTCAATTGAGAGAAAAGTGGCACAACCAAAAACATGTTTAAAACCCACAAGGTTTTCCCATTGATCAAATTCAAAAAAATATTATAATTAGTATATAGATACGTTGGTTACAAAGTTATAATCATCGCAATAGTATATGGTGTGTAGATTGTTGTAGCATATTTTTTTTTGCAAAACACGAATTTAATAATGATTTTATGGGCACAACCAAACATGACTATTTTTTAGTCATTTCATTTTTTAAGAACACACTGCCAAACATTTTCCGAAACGACATATCAAATCTCAATAAAAAAAATTCAAAAAATTATGAATAGAAAGCTAAAATAATTCTCTAAAAGTTTTGTTTTTACTTTAAAGTGAAATTCTAAATGAAAATATCACTTTCGTTCCCCCAAAGTTGAAAAACATGAAAAAAACAAATTTATTTTTTCATAAGACCCCCCAAAATAGAAACCCATCTTCATGGATTCACCCGATAGTAACCCGTGATTCCCATGAAGGATCGAATACCAGTTACATCCTTAGGAAATGGCCAATCATTTATTGCCCCAATTTTATCTGGGTCCACTGAAATACCTTCCTTAGTTATTACATGACCTAAGTACTGAATTTTATCTTGAAAGAATTCACACTTTCTAAACTTTGCATAAATTTTATGTTCTCTTAAGGTTTGCAAGACTAATTTTAAATGTTCTTTATTCTCTTCTTCATTTTTAGAGCATAATAATATGTCATCAATAAATATTATTAAAAACTTATCTAAGTATTTGTGAAGAACATTGTTCATTAAACACATGAACGTGGCTGGGGCATTGGTCAAGCCAAATGGTATGACCAAGAACTCGTAATTCCCGTACCTGGTTTTGAATGCAGTTTCATGGACATCCACATCCTTAATTCTTACTTGATGGTAACCCGACCTCAAGTCAATTTTAGAGAATACCTAAACTCCCCGTTATTGGTCAAACAAGTCGTCGATGCAGGGAAGAGGGTATCTATTCTTAATTGTCATTTTATTTAATTGTCTATAATCGACACAGAGCCTCAATGTGCCATCCTTCTTTTTAACAAACAAGATAGGTGCTCTCCATGGAGACACACTTGGTCTAATATATTCTTGATCTATTAATTCTTAATTGTAATTTTAACTCTACCAAATCATGTGTGTTCATTCTATAAGGGGCCTTCAAGGTGGGTACTACTCTAGGTAGAACTTCAATGGTAAATTCAATATCCCTCCTCAAAGGTAGTCCCGGTATCTCTTCTGGAAAGACATCTTTAAAATCATTTAAGAAAGGAAGGTCCTCTAAGCTAGGTTTGTTTTCCTTATCATTAGTTTCAGTTATGTGTACAACAAATACCCTACATCCTTTTCTAGCACATTTTTTCAATTGCAAGGAAGAAATTTACCTAGTAAGAACCTTCTTTGGAATCTCTCTAACCATTTTACTTTCACCATTCTCATCAATACAATCAAAATTTTTCTCAAATAAATTTAGCACAACTTTATGTTTTTCTAGCCAATCCATGCCAATCAGTACATCATAAGATCCTAATGGTAAAAAATTCAAATCTACTTTTGTAATCAAATCTTGTGTGTGAACTTCACAATTAGAAATAAAACTGGTTACTTTTCTTTTTGTTCCGGTGGCTAGTTGCACTAACCATGATTTTTCAAAATCATATTTTTTCATTTTACACAAATATACTAACTTAGGAGATATATAACTTAGAGTAGATTCGTAATAAATTAATATAGAAATAGGTATGTCAAGGATCTTACCACCTACCTCAATCATGGAGGGCTAAAAATCTACTTGATGATTGTCTAACGCTGCACTAATCAGTGGTATGTTCTAAGAAACTTCTCCAACTGTGGTTTATTATCGAACTGTGTGAATATTCTGATTATCCTTTTTATGAGGACAATCTCGATAGAGATGAAACCCCCTCCCCCCCCTCCCCCACAACCCCAACAATACAAGGCTTCTCTTTTTATTTCTTCACTCTTTTTACTAAAAGTATTATCTTTATACGCGGCAGTTTTCATAGGTTTTTTATACTCCATTCCTTTTGTTGGTTGTTTGTCCTTACAGGTATTTTTATGGAAACTTTTATGTTTATTAAAAGGTTTGAACTCTCTTATCTTAAAAATACTTCCATCTCTTCTCTTGAAACTATAAGGATTCTCACTTTTACTCTTGGATTGGTCATAGGTTAATTTGGCCTTCCTCATTGCTTCATACAAAGTTTTCGGTTCATCAAATTCTGGTTTTCCTTTCTAACAGTTAGGCAAGAAACTTAGAAATATTTATATTTTAGGTTTTTCTTCATTTGGGTAAGGCACATATCTTAACAGGGATAAGAATTTAGTACAGAATTCATGCATGGAAATGGATCCTAGTCTTAGCTCATAAAACTCCTTAGCTTTCCCTTCGTAGTAATATTTTGAGAGGTATTCCTTTTTAAAATCCTTTTTAAACCAGTTCCAACTTACTTTATTATCGTTTATTTGTTTTTCTCTTTTCAAATCTCGCCACCAAATCTCAACCTTTCTGACTAGATTGAAGATGGCCATTTTTCCCTTCATGGAGTTGGAGTAATAGTACATAGTGAAGTACTTCATCTCGGAGAGCCAAGCCTCAACTTCTTCTCCATTTTTGAATTCACCGTCAAAGGTAGGAGGCTTTATTTTTTTGAATTCTCCTATTAGCTGTTATATATACATAAATCTCGTTATCAGCATGTGATGAGACCCCAAACACAATATTTTTTCCTGAATCCCAAGTCATGAAGTGAAATCCTAGTCTAGATATCAATATTGCATATCAAAATATAGCACCTCTCTTGCCTTTTAGTCAAAGAGTGTTACCTTATTCATCACCGCCTTAAATATTTTGGAAGTAAGAGGTGGCACCACATTTAACCCTTCTACAAGGCGTGGTTCTGCCCTATCACTGCTCTGTCATAGTGGGGAAGAAGTGGTGCCCTTGGTAAAAAGGTAAAAAAGAGAGGCCTCCACGAATATTCATGAATGAAGGCTTCATGGCTCCCTTATCCCTACACTTGAGGAACACCTGGGCTCGAGGTCCATCCTTCTAGGATATTCTATCCACCTCAGCCACCATTTCCTCAACCATCCCTATCCTCCCAAGGGCTATAAAAGCAAGCTCATATCCATGGTTGAGGGAGAGCAAGGTTATGCTGTTGCATTGTCATTCTAGCCTAGATTAGTAGGGTGAGCATAGGAGGAGCAAAGTTGGAGCTATCAGGGACAATATATTGGTTTGTGAAGGAGCTTATTGACACTAAGGCATAGGTTGTAAACTTCTTCTTCATTATTTAATGCAAAATTGGTTCTTTTTCCATAAAGTATATTGTTTTAATATCATATATTTCATTGTTAGATTCCTTAGTCACTTGCATAGAATAGTGGAACATTTTCTGGTGCTTTTTTATCTTGTGTGTTTGTTTCATGTGATAATGAAGGTGCAACTGTGAAGAGCTATCATTGTAGGAGACAACTACAATTTTTGTCAAAGACCCTTATTCCAGATCTCCACCCATTCTAGGGAAATTCTTCCAATTTTGTTGTGCACTATTTGTTCTAGATCTAAACCATTCAGACTAGAGGAATAGCTCATGTCTGCATGACGTTTATTTTTCCTATTAAAAACTTTGGCGACTCTGCTAAGGAGAACTAATTTCAATATATCTAATCTTCCTTGGTTTAACTCTTGTCCAAATTACAAGCTCCAGTTTTTTGTAATCAGATCTACTAGCCGATCTAGTTATATTTTGGTTTTGGTATGATCAGATCTATTTAGGCCTGAGTTTTTCTACCTTCTTTACTTTATATTCATGTTAATTCATGATTTAAATGCCAGTTCCACGATGATTAACTTTGCTTTTTTCACAATTTTTTTTTTGACATCTACAGGGAACCGTGCATGCATAGTGGGTAGTAAGCGATGCCACCGGCTGCACTTAGTGATTAGTAAGCAGTGCCACCGCCTGTAATCAGCAATTAGGAAGTTGTGCCCTCTCATAAATTCTCTGTTAGTGACCCTCTAGAAGCAGTGCTAGGTAAGCTTTTCCAGACTTGTTTTTTCAAAGTTTTTTGTAAAATTTTTGTGTGATTTGCTTTAAGTTTTTAGTGTCTGGGCTTGTTTAAAGAGATCCGAGTGTTTGAATTTCAAAATTTTGATGTGGTAAAAGGATTATTTTGTTCAAATAAAAAATCTAGGATAGCCTCATATTTTCTTCCCCGGGACTCGCGCAGTTCTTCCATGTGCTGTCGATATATCGAACAACCTTTCATGTACCCTTGAGGTATATTGAAAGGTACTTCACGTACTCTATTATATATAGGAAGGCCCCTTATGAATGATTGTGCATTAGGAAACACTACTAAGGATTTGAACTCCCACGTACCTTGAGTATATTGGGAGGCTCTACTAGGATTCTTGAGACCATCTGAGAAAATCCCTTTTGGTCATCTTGTTGGCGCAATACATTGAGAACAACACTTGGGGATATTACTACGCACATGATGTCTAGGTAGTCGGGTATTCAGGTGAGGGATGGTTGATCCTCATTGCCGCATATTACTGTTGGATCCTATGGTATATCATGAGTTGCAAATAATTTACAATCCTGGTGAGGAACTGGCTTGTGTAGGAGAAAGTTTGTGTGATTTACCTAATTTTGGAACCCTAGGTTAGGGTTTTAGAGACCATACAATCTGGCTGATTTTCCATTGAGACAATCCAGAAGAAACCAAGGCTTACCACCTGACTTTCAACCTACTATAGGGGAGATCTAAATGAAAGCCATAGATCAAGGAGATGCAACTGACTCCCATGTGGAAGGAAGTACAGTTGTGGAAAGTAGAGAACAATTCACTTCCTACGTAAATCCCTTGGTCCAACAGCCTCCTGTGGCTGATACTTGCTTCCATTATTTGAGCTAAGGTCGTACCAATAGTCTTGTTGAAATTGAGTATGGCCCTAATGCTCCTTTTTGGAGAACTTCCATGGGTCAAGCCATTTCTGAATTTGGGGTCACTATACCTTCTTTTGAAAACATTCCTCCAGGTGAGGATGAATATAGGAGAATACAATCTATTTTGATCATGCTCACAATTTTTCAGAGAGAATGGAAAGAATTGTTCATTCACATGTATCTTATAAAGAACCCATGTCTTCCCTTTTGCCCCGTTTGTTAGATCCATGGCCTTCTAAATATTGTACACTCATTGAGACTTTGGGTCCTATTGAAGAAGTTCAGTGTAGTGGTGTGATTTCTCATAATACAGGTCAAACCTCCAACCCTACAGTTGTGAATCAAAGATCTACGTCTAGTCCTCCCATAACCTCTACAGCTAGGGGGAAATCCTCAGCTCAAATGGTGTTAGTACATTCTAATGCCAAGGGGAAACCGTTACCTATTAGTGGAGTTTCTACTAGTACTAGATAGACTTCTGCTGTAGGAAAACCTGCAGTGGTTGTTCCCCCTACCCATACCAATATGGTAAACCCTCCGTCAAGTTCAGGCCAACCCTTAGGGGTACAACTTGCTATAAATCAACCCTCATGGGGTTATGGTTACCCAAGAAATCAATTACCTGTAGCAATTGTTAATTATCAACCTACATCTACAAGAACTATGTATCCTAGAATCCCATACCCTAGAAACACATTCATGCCATGGGGGAAACCTAATTGGTCCTATATTCCAACTATGGGAGGAATGCGTATTATTACTATTAGGGGTTCCATAGGGCCACCTTATGGTGGCCCACCTTCTGGAGGGCCACCTGGAAGTGGTCCACCTTATGGAGGACCATCACCCATAGGCCCACCTCCTAGACGTCCACCTTCTAGGGGTCCACCACCTGGAGGTCCAGCTTCTGGAAGACCACCATCAGGTGGACCGCCACCTGGAGTTCCACCACCATCCATACCTATAGGTACACCACCTTCAGGAATCCCTCCTCCTGTATTCCCTTCCCAGTCAGGAGGATCTTCAGGAGGATCTTCTGCCCATCAACCAGCTCAGAAACCACTATAACAATCATCTTATGGTCCTACTAGTACAGATATGCCATATCAATATTACCAGTATGTCGAACCTAATCGACAGCTTCTGTTCCTAGAAGCTTTGGAATTTCTTGATTTGTCCAAGTTGATTAATGATCCCATTCAGCAAAATCCTTCATGGCCTGCTATTCCAGTCAAGTTACCATCAAATCATGTCATGACTTCCCATCTATGGTGTTCTTTGAATTCCTTGATGGATGACTCTATTTGCTTGAGACTCTTCCAGTGCACTTTGATCGGTACAACCACGAAATGGTATATTGAACTTCCACAACATTCATTTGTGGATTTTAGCGCATTGGCAACTGTTTTTCTTACACACTTTCAGATACCCATTCATTATGAAATGGGTACGGATATTTTGACCTCACTCCATCAAAATACCTCCACACACATTTCGGACCATATCCATGAGTGGAGACGACTTATTAAAGCTCCCATCCTGGAGCAACTGTTAGGTAATTGGTTCACTAAATCCTTGTTGCCTCCTATCGCTCGAGATGTTTCTATAGGTGGTGTTTTTACTGAAGAGTAGGCTATCAGTCATGCTTAGTATCTGGACCTAGTATATTCCCAATCCAGAACTTTGTATGACCTCATCCTTGAAGCTCCTCGTCCTAGCATAGACCCTGCCAAGCCACCTGCAGAAACTCCTATTGATGGGGTTGTTGGTTCAATCCAACCCTCGTCAGTAAAATATCTTCCAAGAAACCTATCACTTATGCTACTACTCCTTCAAATGTTATTACCGAGGTAAATGTTATTAAAAGTACACAAACCCACGGCAATAAGAAAAAAGGGAACAGTAAAAATAAAAAACCTAGGAACCAATAGGAGAATAGCAAGATTACAGCCATAGAGAATGATAACAAAGGGAAAATAAAAGCTAAGTACCCTTTCTTGTTATGTGGGGGTGATCACTTCATGAATGATTTCCCTCATCATGAAGAAAACAATAAATTTTTGAAAAGTAACCCTACACTTGCTGTGCTTACCGATCCTTTCCCATCTCAACAAAAATTGATAGACCACATTTCTAATCAAGGGACCTTCAGTTCCAATGAAAAAATTAGGATGATGTCTTCGGATACCATCAGTTTGAATACGCATATTCAATCATATGAAAATCCTATGGAGAACAAGGATGAAAATCCTTCTCCAGAGAAAGTTCCTTCTACTAGTTCCCCTCCATCTTCTTCTAATGGTCCTCTCGTGATCAAGAAACCTAGTCTTGATTTAATTTTATGACCACCTAAGGAAACCCTCAGGAAGGTTGTTTTTAATCCCAATACCCAATCTGCACAATTTTATAATGTTTTTGAATATTTAGCTCAGGTACCTTGTGTGATGTCTACCCTTGAGGTACTCCCAAGTTGTCTGACACAACATAAAAACCTGTTAATGGCTTTGGGGGCATTAGACCCAGATAATACCAACTTGATTCATTTTAATGTGGAGAAATATAAGTCCAGATTACCTCATCAACTAGCATTTCAAATTTCATCTAGAGTAGTTGGGAGAAAGGTCCATCGAACTGTTCTCGATGAGGGAGCTTCAACCTCAGTTTTGTCTATAGCTTGTTAGAGAGCCATTGGTTCTCTTGAGCTTACAAAGTCTCCTACAACATTAAAATATTTCGATGGATGATGTTTCTAGCCTCATGGTCTATTACCAGGTCTTTCAGTCAAGCTTGGGGGAAAGACTGTTTCCATTCAAGTGGAATTGGTTGATGCTCCATTGGATTACAACCAACTATTAGGGAGAAAATGGTTTTATGCTATGACTGTTGTTGCATCAATGATTTTTTGAACTCTACAGTTTCCTCACTTGGGAAAAATTGTGACTATTGATAAAAAAATTGATTTTTTTTCACTGAATGCTTCCACTCCCACCGCGAATAATATCCCTATGCTAGGTCAGTACCCTCCTCCTTATCAATCGATTGGGGTAGGTATGTTGAAAGATTCAACTCTTATGGGCGTATTTCCTTCAACCCCTCCTAGTACGGAAGTGGAAACCATGCACATGATTTCCACAACTGGTTATAGTTCCAAAGGCAAAGAAATTGTTGAGTCATCCACTCTTGGCCCCTATGAAGCAATATATAATGTTGTCTAATCTGACTCTGATGTTCAACTATATGATCTTCATCTGATAGCTTTGGATCCTTACCACTTTCCCTACTTTTTAGAACTCTCTCTTCCCACTCTCGACTATCTCACATAGTCTTTTCCTTCGGAAGAGTCCATCATGGAGATTATGAGTGTGAATGAATCTGTAAGGGAAGATCACCATCACCAATCTTCTTCCAATGCAATTTTGGCAGGTTTTGACCTTGTTTCTCTTATCAATACTGATATTTTCACCCATTCACAAACACCTGTATTGTTGCAAAACACAGAATCCAAAGGAAATATTTGCAACATTACTAAGATGAATCTGATTTACATATCAGTCAAGCCCGGAACTATTGAGCATGCTCACATAGGCCAGAATTACTCAATGGAGGAAACTGAATATTTTAGAGCACTTTTCAAATAATTATGTGATAGTTTTGCTTGGACCTATGAGTAAATTCCTAGGATCGATCCATCTATCATTTTGCATGCAATTAAAACTTAACCCACGGAAAAACCTGTTCGACAAAAACTACGTCAACTCCATCCTAGGAAGGTTGCAGCTATCAAAGCTGAAGTAGAGAAACTATTAAATTGAGTACATAGATCTGTGGACAAACACATAACTCACAAAATCGATCACACAATTTACTCAATAATTGAAGAATGAAACAGTGCAAAAATGGCTTGCAGCTGTGAATGCTTTCATTAATAAAAAAGTAATCAGATAATAATTACAATGAAGTACAATGGCTTTAATAGACACATGAAATTCGAATCCACATGAGGAAATTCGAATTGATAGACTTTACTTGACTGTAGGTAACTAAGACCTTTTCTAAATCACTATCGGAGGACTCAATAGTTAACTGACCTTATCTAAACCATAACTGCAATTCTTCAGAGCTCTAAAACACAACTCAAGTGTTACATTTAGTGTTGACTAAGGCTAACTGACTGTGGTAGGTGAGAAATGTGCCCCTCCTAATTGCAGTCAAGTAAACCTAGTGCTAACTGAATGTAGAGGACTAGAACTGAATGTAACTGACTCCTAACTTAGATTAACTAGTCATCAACTAAACTGAACTGACCTTGGCTGGTTTCGGCACTCCCAGTGGCTTCCTAAATTGTAGGGATTGGTCTAGGAGGCTCCTAAACTGATGCAATTAAGTGCAATCAGTGGCAGTAAACCTCAATTAGTGTTCCCCACACTTTAGTAACTAAAACAAGTGCCCCAATTAGGCCAAGTGGACGCAATGGTGTTAATGACTATAAATAGACTGGATGAACTCCTGATTTAGACATGACTCCCGATTTAGACATATGACTAAATTGGACAAGGGAGGATTAATAATCCTAACACCCCCCCTGAATGCTAACTTGGACAATCTGTGGGCCTTGGTAACTAAGAACATAGGTCACCCATTACATCAAGTAAAATAAAGTAACTGCTTAATACAAGGATCTGGGGCAAAAACCACATGGGAAAAATCCCCCCCCCCTCTATCTAAGCAGGTAGAATCAGGTCTCATGTTTGAAAAATTGAAAATATGTTGCTGCAATCTTCATCTCTGTGAGGTAGCAAAGTAGCATGCATGGTGTGTTGTGCACAGGTATTCTGGGGCTTGGCATGTAGACTTCTCCTTCTTCTCCAAAACTGATGATGGAAGTAAGGAGGAATGTCACCTTTGTCTCTTGCTCAATGAAGAGGTTTATGATCATATCCATTCTTCTGAATGTAGTGAGATTGAGCCCTTGCCATTTAGAATCTTAAAAGGAGTCTATTTCATCTCCATGAAGGAGGTAAGATAGCATGACATAGTGCAAGGCTCTTTCCTTTCTGAGTGTCAAGTGAGTTTCCAGTCATCTTCCTAGCTTCCAGTTTGGAAGTAGGGACTGAATCTAAATATGAGTCACCCTGAATCTCAAGGTCATAAACTGATAAAGATGGATCTGCAATACTAGTAGAAGCTGTAAAAGAAGTAGATGCAATGATTTTACCTTCCCTTGCAAGTGGCTGCTGAGAGTGCACTGGTTCTGAAGGAGGCATGAAATGTGAGAACTCATATGCTTTTGAAGCATGATTTGCAGTACCCTTTGCTATGATGCTCCCGGTAGAGATATCTGTGATCTCCACTGATTCAGGAGCAAAGATCACTTGCTTTGGAGATCTAGTATGGGTCATCTGATAGATAGATAACAAATTTGAAGCTAGGGAGGGAAAAAATAGCACATCTTTGAACCTTCCATGCTCAAGTTTGACAGAGCCCTTCCCCTTTGTTTTGAATTTACTGCTATTTCCCATCTGAATACTAGGACCATCAAAGGACTGAAAAGAAGAGAATGATTCTCTGGATGTATCCATATGGTTGGAAGCTCCAGAATCAATGAGGAAGACATGTGATGATGTACATCAAGCCTTCAATGCATGGCCTTTCCTTTGGTATTCTTCATCTTCTTCTTCTTCAGATTCATCCTTCCTTGTTCTAGCAGGTAGAGAAATTTTATGTTTCTTCAAAAGAAGAGCCATTTCATCAAGTTGTCTTCTCATATAGGAGATTTATGAATGAAAGCCCCTTCCATAGTAAGAGTAGAGGACCTTGCCTTTGTCATTCTTCTTGCTTCTCTTCAAACCTGAGGGTTCTTTTGACTACTCTTTCTTCACAGGAGACTCATCCCTTTGCTTCCCTTTGTCATTCGCTACCTTATCTCCTCTTGCAACCAGAGCTAGATCTTTGGGAGATCGAATGATCCCCATTTGGATCAAATTATCATTCTCAGAAATAAGAGATTGGATGAAGGCATTAAGAGTGGGCATATTCCAATTTGGAGTAGTGAGCCTTACTATTTGGAAGGTGGATACAAAGACTGAGTAGTCTGCATTGAGCTTTGTGAGAATGGAAAGGATGAGCTGATCTTCATCCTTCTTCACTTTGCATTGCTTCAACTGATATATCAGGTTCTTGAACTCTGTGAAGAATTCATTCAGATATTCAAAATTGGATGGATTGAGAGTAATCAGATCATTTTCTAGCTGATGGATCCTCATCTCATCCTACTTATCAAATAAGGATGCAAGATTGTCCCAAACCTACTTGGGGGTCTCCAAGTCTTAGATGTGAAATCGAAGATCTCTAGAGACTGAGGAGAGCAAGTGTCCATGGGCCTCATCAAGCCTATTCATGTAATTAGCTTTGTCTTTATCTGATTCTGGCTCTTCCTCTATTTCTTGTATGAGTCTAAAGAGCTTCTTGGTGCAGAGCATTACCACCATGTCATCATTCCACTAGTGATATTTGAAGGGAGTGAGAGGATCCACTAGATGAGCCATTTTTAATGTAGTAAGAAGGATTGAACTGTTGTAGTAAATGCACTGAGAAGAAGAAGCTGCTTGTAGCGAATGCTATAAGAAAATCTGATAACCTGTCACACAATCCAACATACAAAGTAAGGTCGACAGACTGCACTTTTGGAATTTCCTTCACACCCAGCATAGTTGATCAAGCAAGCTTGATCAACAATTTCCTAACTTCGGATACTAAGTGGTAAATTCTCCACTTCTAGTGCAGTACTGGAAGGAGCAATTTGCTCCAAAAAAAATGATCCAGCTGGATATTTGAGGAGGAGAGGTGTCTTTTCTATTGAGGCTTTGATACCATATTAAATTGAGCACATAGATCTGTGGACAAACACACAACTCACAAAATAGATCACACAATTTACTCAGCAATTGAAGAATGAAACAGTGAAAAAATGGCTTGCAGTTGTGAATGCTTTCATTAATAAAAAAGTAATCAGATAATAATTATAATGAAGTACAATGGATTTAATAACCACATGAAATTTGAATCCACATGAGGAAATTCAAATTGATAGACTCTACTTGACTGTAGGTAACTAAGACCTTGTCTAAATCACTATCGAAGGACTCAATAGTTAACTGACCTTGTCTAAACCATAACCGGAGTTCATCAGAGCTCTAAAACATAACTCAAGTGTTACATTCAGTGTTGATTAAGGATAACTGACTATGGTAGGTGAGAAATGCACCCCTCTTGAGTGTAGTCAAGTAAACCTAGCACTAAATGAATGTAGAGGACTAGAACTGAATGTAACTAACTCCTAACTTAGCTTAACTAGTCATCAACTAAACTGAACTACCCTTGGTTGGTTTTAACACTCCTATTGGCTTCCTAAAGTGTAGGGATTTGTCTAGGAGGCTCCTGAAATGATGCAATTAAGTGCAATCAGTGGAAGTAAGCCTCAATTAGTGTTCCCCAAACTTTAGTCACTAAAACATGTGTCCCAATTAGGCCAAGTGGACCCAATGGTGTTAATGACTATAAATAGACTGGATGGAATCCTGATTTAGACATGACTCCCGATTTAGACATATCCAAATTGGATAGGGAGGATTAATAATCCTAACAAAAACTTCTGAAGGAAAGATTTATTTATTCCATACTCCTGACGGAATGGGTATCTAACATTGTTCATGTAGCCAAAAAACAGGGCACTACTAGAGTCTGCATCAATTTTCAAGACTTGAATAAGGCTTGTCCTAAGCACAATTTCCCGGCTCCACATATCGATCAGATCTTCAATAATTATGCTCGAAGTGACATCTTTTCTTTTATGGATGGTTTTTCTGGCTATAATCAGATAGATATTCTACACGTTGATCAACATAAAACATGATTTATATGCCCGTGCGGAACCTTTGTGTATTAGAAGTTACGTTTTGTCCTGAAGGTTGATGGAGCTACATTCCAACGAGCCATGTCCTATGCCTTCCATGATATCAAACACATTGTGAAACTATACCTTGATGATCTCCCTGCTCATTGGCAACAACGGGAGGACCATGTTAGGCACCTTAGAGACATTTTCCTTAGGTTTCATCATTATAATATACGGCTAAATCCACAAAAATGTGTCTTTTGTGTTGAGACTGGATGCCTTCTTGGATTCGTGGTTTCTAAAGATGGCATCTGGATATATCCTCTGAAAATTGCTACTATCTTGGCCTTGTTAGTTTTTCAATATTAAGCTAGCATTATCTTAGGATCTTTATTAAGAGAACAACAAGTACATAAATCAAACACAAGAGACAATGAACACAATGTTTTTCATCGGGGAAACCATAAATGGAGAAAACCCCAAAACTTCCTCAGAGATAGAATCAGCACAAGATGTAAAAACCCAAAATAGTAAGATCTACTCCCGACAGCAGTAATCTTCTTCTTGTCTAACCCCAGTGTCTTCTCCATCCTCAACTATGTGCTACACTTGAGTGTGTGAGTGATGTGTACTAAATAGGGACCCTAGCTCTCTATTTATACTAATCCCGACATGACTAAAACCCTACTAGGGCCGACCTCTACTAGGAGAGTCTAATAATCCTAGTGCCCCAGAACTGCGGGGACTTTAACCCTTACACAATCGGAGGGTTACACACTATGACTTGACATGACTTGTTTACATTATTTATTCTCCCAATCGGAACATCGGGGCATGACAACATGACTCAATTACATAATAGATACATCCTGAAATAAACATCGGGTTATGTTGCTGCCGCCACCACTCTCCCCAAATTTATTTTTTAAATTCTGGGCCCCTCCTCATCATTTTGCCTGTTTTGATCGTTAAACTCTTAAGCCTCTTGGGCGTATCTTCTGTTCATTTTACTTTGAAGATTGGATGTCAGCTGGTCTTTCTGTGCCTTGTTCAGTTCTGGTTTGATTCATGGATGTCTGGTTTACTGGTCGAAGAAAAGGAAAATCTTTGTTCGTCAGAGTTGCCTTTCCGAAGAAAGAATCAATCTAGCTGCGGCTGATTTTTTAAAACTGTTTGATACTTGAATTTTCTTGTGAATCGGGCCTCTTTTCGATGTCAGATCGGAAGCTATGAGTTTTCTACTCTGCCGCCATTACGGCTCTCAGATCATTTTAGCTTTCGACGCCCTAATCTCTCTGACGCCCAATTCGTATGAGCTGTGGAATCTCTTGCCCGTAGTTCTACCCTTCCGCCGTTTCAGCTAGGAAAGCTATTAAACTTCCGATTCAAATGACTCCCGATCACTGATTAATCATTCCTCCCCGCGTCGCTTGGCTCCAGTCTTCCCTTTTCCATTGTTGAGGCTTACGAAGTCATTAGTCTTCCAATTTAAAAGCCTTTCGACGTCCGATTAAATTCTTTTGCCAGCGTTTTGCTTACCCCTAACTCACAGCCCTTCCGCCATTGCAGCTCCTGAAGTCTTGTCCCATCTGATGTAGAAACCTTTCAACTACCAATCTATAGATTCCCACCCAAGGCTCGATCTTTTTCCGCTCAGAACCGGAGATGCACTAGGCCATTTCCTTGAGGCATAGTCGTTCGATTGTTAGAGTCAGATGTTGCTCGTAACGCCTTTCAATAAATGATACTTGTCGATTGATTGCAGGTTGGTTCGAGAGAGTGGTCAAACTACTGTGGCATGGAGAAAGCTGAACCTTTTGGAAGAAGCATAACTGAAGCCAGGGGAATCATCGAGGAGATCAATGGCAGAAAAAAGACGAAATCCAGAACAATGAATAGGCATATTCGAGGAACGGATCAGTCACCAAGTGGGTTCATGATTGCATGCAGACAAAAGACCAGAATATGAAGCGTTTGAGAAACTAAAAAGTCATGCGTCTGGGGGGAAAATGAAGCACTCTATAAGGGGAGTTTAAATATTGAAAGGTGGAACTGAGAAAGGGATTTTTCCCTGGAAAATTTTGTAAATGTTTGCTTGTAAGAGGAACTACTTCGTTTTGCAAATAAAACTGCAATTTTGCCTGTTGGAGAGAGTGAGAAGTGGAATGTATCAATACAACTCAATGAATAATGTTGAAGAGGAACTATTTCATTTTCTGCTAGTTTCATTTACTGTAAGAGTGTTTAATTTCCTGAGCCTATGTTCTTGTTGAATGCTTTTCGGTATCTTTTGGGATATTTTCCACTGTGAGTAATAAAGGTGGTTTTATAGAATGATCGGCTATCTGGTTATTTAAATATCTATGAGTGTTCATGTGTCTTGAAAGAAGTATTAGCTATCTGTGATTCTTCATTATACATGTGCAAAATGTATTAATCACCAATAAATGCTAATTTTGCTCCCTAGGGATAGTTTAGATAGTCAGTTTGCTTTTTGTTGTATGCGATTGGGATGCCTATGAGCCATAAGATGAGAGGTAAGAACCTGCGCATCACATTGTGACTGCTCCTGGCATCTTTATCACCCTGCATTTAGTTAGGCACTTGCATTTCATATCTTAAGTAAAAACACAAAAAACTCGGTGGGCCGAGCCGCGACCGGTAAAGCCTTTGTTTTGTTACTTGACCTACGGTAGCCAGACCGCAAGCCGGACGGATTCCCTATACCAAACAGTCAACGGGCTAGTTGGGAACGTTGATTGGGGAGAATCCCTTACTGTTTCCGCCTGTGATTTTCTAGGCCTCAACAGTTTTGGTGCTAGAAGGAGGGCCGCCAGTGCATGGCTAGCCGAGGAAACCCATTTTCCCGAGATTATTCCGCTGGTTACAGATCTGAAAGTAGTGGACCGTGTAATCCAATTACGGAAGAAGAAAGCAGAGAACATCTATATGCTGTTGGTAACAAAGTAGTTAACGACCTCAGAAGGCATACCTGGGAATACGTATAGAAGCTTGGAGGGTTTCCAATTATCCTTGACTTACCTAGAAGAGAATACAAGAAGAAAGACCATCCTATAGCAGAAGATTCATTGTTGGTTGGAGACTGGGAAGAACTTGTAGAGACTGCTCTGCAGGAGGTTGCATTACCTTTGAACCAAGAAGGCCCAGGTACCCCTTACAGTTCTCCTGTTCACACCCCTGTGGGTTCACCTCCTCACTCTCCACCTCAACTTATGGCCGGCATTAATGAAAATTAACCTCCACCTAATCCTCCAAACCCACCACCTGTGTGGAGAGCCAGATCACCTCTAAATCTGACCCCGCCTTTACATGACCTACCTCAAGCCTTTGAGAAGTTACTACCTAAATTTGACCCCAATGAAAAGATCCTAGTGGACGATCATCTACAAAGTTTCTACTTGGCAATAGAAGGTCTGAGAGCTGGGGAACACGAAGATGTGGTGTGTAGACTATTTCCTCATACCCTCAAAGGAGCTGCGGCCTCATGGTATTTTGGATTGCCCACTAACTCTATCCCAAACTGGGATACCTTCGAGAGAATGTTAGTACAAAAGACTCACGCTGCCCTCATGAAAGGACTGTGTGCATTGAAGAAAAAGAAAGGGAAAAAGTGCATAGTTTCACACAAAGGTTTGCAGCATATCTTAAAAATTTCTCTGAAACAGATAAGCCTTCTGACAAAGTGTTGATTGAATACTATACTTCAACTCTGGGCCCTGATTTGGCCATGTTTGCAAAAGGTAGGGCCAAGCCTACTTTGATAGAGACCTATGAAGAGGCAGAAGTGGTGGAAGCGGAAAGAGAAAGTATTGAACACTATCTAGAACAATCAGGAGAGAAAGGTGCGGGAAGAAAAACCTTATTGTTCACTAAGCCTAAGGAAGAAAAGTCACCAGATTATGAAAGTATGGCCAAAATGATGCAAAAGCTGTCTAATAAGATCATAGACTTAGAGAAAGAAAAAGAAGCACAAAATTTCTACAGGCCTTATTATAAGAAAAGGGAGGACAACAATCAGCCCCAACCTCCTCCTCAAAAAAATGCATCCATGAATCTGACAGAGATAGGGATGGAAAAATTCTGTACCTTTCATCAACAGCCTCATTCCGAAAGGAACTGTCCGCAATGGATAAATTCAATGACATTGGTTCTGAATCAGATGTTGGATTCAAGATTAACGGAGGAGGATGATGAGGAAAAGAAAGAAAGTGCTGCTTCCACTTCTACAAAAGTTCCGGAAGAAGAGACCATGGCATTATGGAATTCTGTCTCCTTACTCGATGTAGAAGAGGAAAATACTTAGGGACACAAGGATGTCAGGGAAGCTAACGTGACAACTAGGAGCCAAGGGACGATTAGTGATGACAGTCTGTTACTCCCAAAGATCAGAAGGCTGCAAAGAAATATCACGAAGAAATTTCAAGATAAATCTTTGGCTGATAAGATTTCGGAATTCACTATTACTAGCCAAGATCCTAAGCAGAACATAATGTTGTCCAAGCCAAATGAAGAGAAGGTGAGTGCTGATAAATCTCTGTCCATTAAACAACAGATCGAATATGACATTGTTGAGGATTTGAAGAAGATAAAGGCAAATGTCCCGCTGTTTGAAATGTGTAAAGTAACACAACAGAAAGAAAGGTTGTTTAAAGCACTTAAAGCATCAGAAGAGAATTTTCCCTCTGACAATCAACCCCGGGACGAAGAAGAAATTGGAGAAGCTAGCACTAGAGGTAAGTCTAAGACTAAACATCCACCTTTCCTCTTGACGTTTGAAATCTTTAATCAGAACGTGCACAATTGTCTGGTAGAATCAGGGGAATCTATTAATGTCATGCCCGTATCAATGTGTAAAAAAATAAATGGGCAGCCTAAACCAACCACGTGGAGGGTGGTGCAATTGGATAGGACAGACGTTAAAGTAATTGGTGAGATGGAAGACGTCCTAATCCATCTGCCATCCGATGACAGAGTATGCCAAGTTATTAACATCGTGGTGGCTGATATACCAGACGCTTATGGCCTAGTCCTGAGCAGAGATTGGTCAGCTAAGTTAAATGGATATTTTGCCTCAGATTGGTCGCATCTGTGGTTACCATACAAAGGGAGTCCCAACCAGATTAAAATTTTAAGAGAACCGCACATGAAGTACAATGTTACTCAACTGAATGAGAAGAATGTACCAATTGAATCCGTGTTGGGAAACTATTTTCTTGAATTAGAACCAGGGAATTATCAAGTGGAAGAGGCCAGCGACACATCTGACACTCAGCCTGATCTCCTTCGATTTTCTCAGGCTGATGAAATTGACTGTAAAATAGTAGATTTAGCAGTAGGAGTAGATTCATTTCCAATAGATAATGTTTTGTGGACTTTTTTTTTTGATGGCTCGAAGACATTAGAAGGGTCTGGGGCCGGCTGCGTCCTTATTGATCCACAAAAAAAAAGCATTTCCTGTCATGTAGATTAGAGTTTGAGCGTACTAATAATATGGCCGAGTATGAAGCACTGCTGCAGGGACTCAAGAAAGCGATTGAGCTAAAGGTTAGTAATTTAAAAGTTTTTGGGGACTCAGAAATAGTTGTAAAGAAAATAAGAAATCAAATACATTGTGTTTCCCCTCACTTGAAAGCTTACCAAAACGAGGTATGGGATTTTCTTAAATGTTTTCAGGAATTCAACATTATTTCAATCCCTAGAATTAAAAACGCAGCAGCTGACTTATTGGCCACTTCGGTCGCTAGGCTTGTACCCTCAAATAATTGATGTACTGTTGAATTCTTTTCAGGCCTTCGGTACCGGATATGATCACTAATTTGCGGGTGTTCAATGATGACCAGCAAATCATAGAATGTTTAACAAACGATGAGGTATTCAAAGGAGCGATTATCGATGATGAAGAACACCAAGCAGAGATGAAATTTGACAATTTCGTCCCTAAATGGGTCAGAACATTAGAGAAAATGTTTGACTTAAATGAAAAATTCAGAAGACCCGCCAACGTAAAGACTCACAGCTCAACTCTACAGTTCGAGCTGATAAACATAGGGACTGAGACAGATCCTAAGTTTGTGAACCTCGGCAAATGTTGTTCACCAGTCGAAAGGAATAAGTTCGTCAGTTTGTTTAAACAGTACAAAGATGTTTTTGCATTGACGTATGAAGATTTGAAAACTTACGACACCAACATCATCAAGCATATCGTCCCTATTAAAGCAGGCGTCAAGCCATATCAGCAACCGTTGAGGAAGATGCACCCGAAGTTGGAACCATTAATCCAGAGCGAAGTGAAGAAATTGTTGGATGCTAGAATTATTTTTAAATTCAGACACTCTGAGTGGGTGTCAAATTTAGTGCCAGTTAGAAAAAAGTCAGGAGAAATCAGACTGTGCGTGGACTTCAGAAACTTAAACCGCGCCTCAGATAAAGACAACTATCCAGTTCCTCCCATGGAGTAGTTGCTACAAATGGTTTCTGGTTTTGAATTGTTTTCATTGTTAGACGGGTTCTCTGGTTACAACCAAGTGTTAGTAGCTGAGGAAGATAGACTGAAGACAACGTTCCGAACTAAATGGGGAACTTTCACCTATAGAAGGATGCCCTTTGGACTGATTAACGCTGGAGTGACATTTCAGAGAGCTATGGATATAGCTTTCCGTGGGCTGATTGGACGAAGTGTTGTGGTATACCTTGATGATATCACAATATTTTCAAAGAAAAAAGGGGAGCATGCGTTCCACCTAAAGCAAATTTTCGAACGCTGCCGAAAATATGGCATTTCCCTCAATCCTAAGAAGTGTGTTTTTGCGGTCACAGAGGGCAAGTTACTGGGGCATATAGTTTCAAAGAGAGGTATATCTATAGACCCAAAAAGAATTAAGGCCATTGAACAAATCCCTATGCCCCATAATAAAAATGGAATGCAATCTTTCATGGGAACAATAAATTTCGTACGAAGGTTTGTGCCTGATTTTGCCCACACTGTTAAGCCACTGCAGCAGATGGTCAAGAAAAATGCATAGTTTAAGTGGACTGAAACTGAAAGGAATGCTTTCAGCAAAATCAAGACTAATGTTGCACATGCGCCCTCCCTAAAAATTCCAGACTTTGGTAAGGACTTTATTATGTACACATTTGCATCCGATGATGCATTGGCAGCCGTGCTTACACAAAAGGAAGACAGGGGTGATGAATTCCCAATCTCTTTCATGAGCACTGGGATTCAAGGGGCTGAATTAAACTACCCAGCCATTGATAAGCAAGCTTACGCAGTATTTAAGGCCGTGAATCAATTCAGGCCTTATATATTAAAAAATCGAACCAAGGTAATAGTCCCTTACCCAGCTTTAAGATCCCTTCTCATTCAGAAAGAATTAGGAGAAAGAAGGGGAAACTGGGTAACAGCTCTTCAAGAATACGACCTTGAATTCAAGCCAGCCTCTATAGTGAAAGGTCAAGGATTATGCAAATTGATGACTGAAAGCAGAAACAACGAAGAACAAGCATGGGAAGATGAAGCCGAATTGCATATAATGGATGTATGTCCTTTGTTCACGGCTCTTGAATCCTGGTATAGAGACCTTGTGCATTAATTGTAGTCAGGGCTTTTTCCAGAACATTGGAGTTCAAAACAAAGGAGAGCTCTGCGTTTGAAATCATCTTCCTACCAAATCGTAGAAGGCGTATTATTAAGAAAGAACTACAATGGAGTCCTCCTGAGATGCTTGGAGAAAGAAGATGCCGAGAAAGTAATGTCTGAATTACACGATGGTCCGGCTGGGGGACATTATTAAGGCGACACTACCACCCACAAAATCCTTAGAGCTTGTTACTATTATCTTACACTCTTTAAATATGCACATGCGCATGTCAGAAGATGCGATATTTGTCAAAGATGTGGTGGAAGACAGCCTAAAGCAGCAGCACCTCTAAAGCCTATGATGGTCATGGAACCATTTGAACAGTGGGGGCTGGACATTATTGTAGAAATAAAACCGAATTCTTCCCTGCTGCACAAGTACATTCTTACTGCAACTGATTATTTCACTCACTGGGTCGAAGCTATCCCACTACGCAAGATAAATCAAGACGAAGTCATCAACTTCCTACAAGATCATATCATGACCAGGTTTGGAGTTCTAGTTTCGTTAGTATTTGATGATGCTAAATACTTTTCATCAATTAAATTGACTACATTTTCTAATGATAAAGGAATAAAATTACATTATTCTGCTAACTACTATCCGCAAGGGAATGGCCTGGCTGAATCCTCTAATAAAAACCTCAATAGAATCCTAAAGAAAACTGTAATAGAAAACCAGAGAAGTTGGCACTCAGCCTTACCCAACGCCCTCTGGGCTGACAGAGTCACCCACAAGTCTACAATAGGAGTGTCACCCTATACCCTTGTGTACAGTAAGGAAAACATCCTACCTCCCAACATCATGCTACCATCTTCCATACTAGCTCAAGAGTCTAGGGGGTCGGATGATGAGGTTCTTCAAATAAGAATATATAATCTCCTGAAAGCCGAAGAGGCCAAAGGAAAGGCTAGATAACGCTTTCAACAACAGTAGGAGGTAGTAAAAAAGTGGTTTGACAAACATAAATCCGGGAAAAAGGACCTAGAGGTGGGAGACCTAGTTCTCAAGTGGGATCATCCCCATGATGAGAAAGGGAAGCATACTAAGTTCCAGCAGTTGTGGGTAGGCCCATTTCAAATCACAGCAAAGCTTGGCCCTGCTACTTATAAGCTACAAGATTTACAGGGATGGGAGGAGAACTTGCCAGTTAATGGTTTGGTTCTCAAGCCTTACTTTTCTTGAAGATGTCTTTGGGTTTTCTGTCTTGTATATAAATAAGATGTTTGGTTGTTTTTGAGTCATGCTTGCATTTTGTTTGAATTTAAGTCTATTGGTTTCAATAAAGGGAGTTAGCTCGTGGTTATTTGAGAAACACCAAATTCTCTGGGAATGGTAGGCATGTCCGAGTAGTCAGACTCTGTGTTGCTGTTTGAGTATCTTCTAGTCTAGCAGTTTTCTCAAAATCTCTGTGTACATTGAAGTCCTGCTTAACCCCTGTGAAATAAACCAGATTCGAGGGGTCTGGAGCACTGTGTCAGGGTTCCATCCACGTCACATCTAAAATGTTCTAAGGAGCAACAGCAAAGGACCCATGGAAAGAAGCAAGGTGAACAGTGTATTAAATTTAAATGATCCCATGCCAAGAAATGAATGCCAAAAGGCAAATAAAGATTCAAAAGACTTCTATAAAAGCATCATATATCAAAGCGGGTGCTGAATCATAAGCACTAAATTACCAAAAGATCCTCTCCGTCCGTGAGCTGAAACTTGAAGCACACCACTCACACAAAAGGACACTATGGGATAGAGGATCCTGAATTAAAATTTAGTAAGAAAGGCGTACAGAAGGACTCAAATGAAAGGGACAAAAGTCCAAAAGCACTAAAGTGTTAAAATGGCATGGGAACGAGGAACAAACGAATATTGTTGTTCACTGTCTGCTACCATCCTGTGGTGTTTACGCTGGTAGCTACCTGAAAATAGAGGTAATAACAAAACTCATACTCTAGCCTCAACAGAGTTATCTGGACTTGAAAGTTCTCGGTTTCCACTTCCCCAATTGGACTAGTATCAATGATTAAGGTACACACTTCAGCCATTTGAGAAATCCGGATAGCTGGAAGAATTCAATAGATGCATTTGTTGTGAAACAGTCTGTCACTCAAAGAAAAGTCACCCAGAGATATAGGTTCACCAGGTAATCGCCAGTTGTTGCTGCCGCAACCACTCTCCCCAAATTTATTTTTTAAATTCTGGGCCCCTCCTCATCGTATTGCCTTTTTTGATCATTAAACTCTTAAGCCTCTTGGGCGTATCTTCTGTTCATTTTACTTTGAATATTGGATGTCAGCTGGTCTATCTGTGCCTTGTTCAATTCCGGTTTGAGTCATGGATGTCTGGTTTACTGGTCGAAGAAAAGGAAAATCTTTGTTCATCAGAGTTGTCGTTCTGAAGAAAGAATCAATCTAGCTGTGGCTGATTTTTAAAACTGTTTGATACTTGAATTTTCCTATGAATCAGGCCTCTTTTCGATGTCAGATAGGAAGCTGTGAGTTTTCTGCTCTGCCGTCGTTGCGGCTCTCAGATCATTTTAGCTTCCGACGCCCTAATCTCTCCGACGCTTGATTCGTATGAGCTACGGAATCTCTTGCCCATAGTTTTACCCTTCTGCCATTTCGGCTGGGAAAGCTATTAAGCTTCTGATTCAAATGACTCCCGATCACTGATTAAGCGTTCCTCCCTGCGTCGCTTGGCTCCAGTCTTCCCTTTTCTACTGTTGTGGCTTGCGAAGTCATTAGTCTTCCGATTTAAAATCCTTCTGACGTCTGATTAAAGTCTTTTGCCAGTGTTTCGCTTACCCCTAACTCACAGCCCTTCCACTGTTGCAGCTCCTGAAGTCTTTTCCCGTCCGATGTAGAAACCTTTCAACTGTCGATCTATAAATTCCCGCCCAAGGCTCGATATTTTTTCGCTCAGAACCGGTGATGCACCAGGCCATTTCCTTGAGGCATAGTTGTTTGATTGTTAGATTTAGATGTTGCTCGTAACGCCTTTCGATAAATGATACTTGTCGGTTGATTGCAGGTTGGTTCGAGAGAGCGGTCAAACTACTGTGGCATGGAGAAAGCCAAACCTTTTGGAAGAAGCATAACTGAAGCTAGGGGAATCATCGAGGAGATCAATGGCAGAAAAAAGATGAAATCCGAAACAATGAATAGGCAGATTCGAGGAACGGATCAGTCACCAAGTGGGTTCATGATTGCATGCAGACAAAAGACCAGAATATGAAGTGTTTGAGAAATTGAAAATTCATGCATTTGGGGGGAAAATGAAGCACTCTATAAGGGTAGTTTAAATATTGAAAGGTGGAACTGAGAAAGGGCTTTTTCCCTGGAAAATTTTGTAAATGTTTGCTTGTAAGAGGAACTACTTCGTTTTGCAAAGAAAACTGCAATTTTGCCTGTTGGAGAGAGTGAGAAGTGGAATGTCTCAATACAACTCAATGAATAATTTTGAAGAGGAACTATTTCGTTTTCTGCTGGTTTCATTTACTGTAAGAGTGTTTGATTTCCTGAGCCTATGTTCTTGTTGAATGCTTTTCGGTATCTTTCGGGATATTTTCCACTGTGAGTAATAAAGGTGGTTTTATAGAATGATCGACTATCTGGTTATTTAAATATCTGTGAGTGTTCATGTGTCTTGAAAGAAGTATTAGCTATCTGTGATTCTTCATTATACATGTGCAAAATGTATTACTCACCAATAAATGCTAACTTTGCTCCCTAGGGATAGTTTAGATAGTCAGTTTGATTTTTGTTGTATGCGATTGGGATGCCTATGAGCCATAAGACGAGAGGTAAGAACCTGCGCATCACATTGTGACTACTCCTGGCATCTTTATCACCCTGCATTTAGTTAGGCACTTGCATTTCATATATTAAGTCAAAACACAAAAAACTCAGTGGGCCAGGCCGCGACCGGTAAATCCTTTGTTTTGTTACTTGACCTACGGTAGCCGGACCACAAGCCAGATGGATTCCCTATACCAAATAGTCAACGGGCTAGTTGGGAACGTTGATTGGGGAGAATCCCTTACTGTTGCTACCTACGATTTTCCATGCCTCAACAGGTTACAATACATAAGATACATAGATGAATACATTCCAAAGTTACAAATACATCAACAATCCCTCTTAACTAGGAAGGTATTCTTTCAACACAATTTTCAGCACTGGTCTTCTTCTTTGTATCAAATGGATCATCTCGTCATCTACATCTCTAGTCTTCTGAGTCTTCAAGTCATCTTTGTCTTCAAGTCATCTTTATTCTTCAAATATAGATCATCTCTCAATCTGGATCATCATGGGACATCATCACTAGATCTGGATCATCTCTCGATCAAGATCAACATCACTGGATCTAGATCATCACTCGATCTAGATCATCATCATTGGACTCAATCTGGATCATCACTACTGGATCTGGAACATCACTCGATCTGGATCTCTTGGAGTCATCATAACTGGATATGGATCATAGCTCGATCTAGATCTCTTCTGGTCATCATCATGTGTACTATCTCGTCATAGGATGTTCTATAGAGCCAACCTTCTTTCATGCTGGTTGTAGGCCTAGCCATCATGTAGGTCTTTTCCCGGCACTTACATCTAACCTGCTTGTCAGAAAGGCATGCCCAGCACTTATATATGACCTACTCGTAATAAAGGCATGCCCAACACTCACATCTGATCATGTAGTAACCTACAATCACATCAAAAAGGCCCAGCATTCACATCTAACATGGAAGGAACTGAATCCTCTCACCATGATAGAATGGCCCGCACTTACATCTGACATGGAAGGAACTGAATCCTCTCACCATGACAGAATGGCCCACACTTACATCTGACATGGAAGGAACTGAATCCTCTCACCATGACAAAATGGCTCGCACTTACATCTGACATGGAAGGAACTGAATCCTCTCACCATGACAAAATGTCCCACACTTACATCTAACATGGAAGGAACTGAATCCTCTCACCATGACAGAATGGCTCACACTTACATCTAACATGGAAGGAACTAAATCCTCTCACCATGATAGAATGGCCCGCACTTACGTCTGACATCGAAGGAACTGAATCCTCTCACCATGACAGAATGGCCCGCACTTACATCTGACATGGAAAAAACTAAATCCTCTTACCATGACAGAATGGCATGCACTCACATCTGACCTAGAAGGAACCAAATAATCTACCCTTATTAGAAATTCCCCCAGTCCTAGACTGAGCTACCTGGTAACGGACCAGGTGCCTCCACTCTCCCGGAGAGTGGCAGTTGCCCTTACATATGTCCTAGTCGACAGAATGGCTAGCACTCATATCTGACATGGAAGGAACTGAATCCTCTCACCATGACAGAATGCCTCAGCCCTTACATCTGACCTGCTCATCAGAATGGATTTGGATCTTAGCACTCATATCTGACATGGAAGGAACTGAATCCTCTCACCATGACAGAATGGCTCAGCCCTTACATCTAACCTGTTCATCAGAATGGCTTTGGGAATCATCACTTTCCCTTGGAGGAAACCTTGATCTGGAGAACACCAAGATTATCCCTGAAGTACTTGAACTTCACTCTGGCCAATGGCTTCATCAACACATTAGCTATATGTTCCTCTATTGAAACATACTGGAGCTTCACTGCTCATATCTGCACCATATCCTTGATATAGTGATACTTGATCTCGATGTTCTTCGACTTGTCATGGAACACTGGATTCTCTGACAACTTCACGTAACTCTGCTTGTCAAAATGTATACAAGTAGCATCCATCTCGAGATCAAATAAATCAAACAGTAGCTTCCTCAGCCATACTTCCTCACAACTAGCTGAACAAGCTGTGACATACTCTGCTTCAGCTGTACTCAATGCCACACAGGATTGCTTCCTGCTAAACCAAGAGATCACACCTGATCCCATACTAAAGAAACACCCTGAAGTGCTCTTCCTATCGATGGCACTGCCTGCCCAATCTGAATCAACATAACCCTCTAGTTTAATATTTTGATTCACATCATACTTGATCCCATAATCAACTATACCCCTCAGGTACCTTAGAATATGCTTTGCAGCAATCAAGTGAACATTTCTCAGATCTGTCAAGAACTGGCTGAAGGTGTTCACAAGAAAGCAAATTTCTGGTCTCGTGTTCGTCAGGTACATCAATGACCCAATAATCTGACAATACTTCGTAGCATCAACCGACTTTGAAGAAGCATCACTCAATAGCTTCAGGTTCGATGCCATAGGTGTGGCCATAGTCTTGCAGTCCATCATCCCAAACCTCTTTAGGATATCTACTACATACTTCCCTTGTCCAAGGAATATTCCATCCACACTCTTCCACACCTTCATACCTAGAAAGTAATGCATCATACCCAAGTCCTTCATATCAAACTCGGCAGCAAGCTTTCTCTTTGTATCAGTAATCAACCCATCCATACCTGTCACAAATAGATCATCCACATATAGTAGAAGCATCACTGGGTTGCCATATTCAACCTTGTAGTAAAGGTTGGAATCTGCTTTACTCTTGGTAAAGCCCAAACTGGATAGAAAGCTATCAATTCTTCCATACCATGTCCTGGGTGCCTGTTTCAAACCATACATGGCTTTCTTCAATCTGCATACATTAGACTCCCTGTCATGTGTCTCAAAACTGAGTGGTTGTTCTACATACACTTTCTCTTCCACTACACCATTCAAGAAAGCAGTCTTGACATCCATCTGGTGTATCTTCCATTTCATCACTGCAGCCAGAGCAAGTAATGATCAGATGGAAGTGTATCTGGCTACAGGTGCAAAGGTTTCTTCATATTCTATTCTCTCTTTCTGAGAGAAACCTCGAGCTACAAATCTTGCCTTATATTTTTCAATGCTACCGTCTGCAACATGTTTGATCTTGTAGATCCATTTGGAAGTTACAACTGACTTCTTTTCTGGTCTTGGGACAACATCCCAAACATCATTATTCATGATCGATTGGAACTCTTCGATCATAGCATCCTTCCATTCTTTCCGTTATGCTGCTTCTTCATAACTGGAAGGTTCTTTATCAATGAAATCACATAGTAAAGCTACATACCTGGAACAAGATCTAGTCCTCTTTCTTTCTCTGTGATTCTCTTCTGGAGCCCCATATCTTTCCACAACTTGGATAAGTTCTCATACCCAAGTAGGTTTCCTCTTATGAGGATTATTCTCCAGAGGTGGATCTACAAGTCTTTGTGGTTCTTCAAATTCTCGATCTTCTTCTCGAGCTTCTTCATTCATGGTTGTATCATGAATTATGGGTGCTTCAGGTTCTTCAGGTTCTTCAGCAGGTCTCTTTCTGGATTTGTTGTAAGCTGTGTCTTCATCAAATGTCACATCCTTGTTGATGTCAATCTTCTTCTATCCTGGGAAATATATTCTGTAAGCCTTCGAGCTTTCAGAGTATCCCACAAATATACCCTTCTTTCCTAAAGGATCTAATTTAGTCCTCTTCTCTTTTGGAATGTGGAAGTACACATGGCAGCCAAATATTCTGAGATGACTAACTTTTGGTTTCTTGTCAGAGAATACTTATTTAGGAGTCTTGTTCTTGAGTACTCTATGTGGAGTACAGTTCTGTACATACACCGCTGTTCTGGTAGCTTCTGCCCAAAGATGCATAGGAAGGTCTTGATCATGAAGAATTACTTTTGTAGCTTCCATGATAGTTCTATTCTTTTGTTCCACAATCCCATTCTGTTGTGGATTATAAGGAGTGGACAACTCCCTCTTAATCCCTGATTCTTTGCATAGCTCTTTGAATTCATTTGAAGTGAATTCTCCGCCATTATCTGATCAAATGGTCTTGATCTTCTTTTCAGTATGGTTCTCGATCAAGGATTTGAATTCCTTGAACTTACTTAATACTTCGTCTTTGTTCTTCATGAAGTAAATCCATGTCTTCCTAGAAAAATAATCAATAAAAGAAACATAATATGCATACCCTCTTAGAGAGTTTGATGATATAGGACCACATACATCCGAGTGGATGATTTCCAAGATTCCTTTTTCTTTGCTTTCGCTGCTTGGAAATGTCTTCTTTTTATTCTTTCCTTTTGCACATCCTTTGCAGACCCCATCATGTTTTGCTTGGATTTCTGGAAGACCTTCGACAGCTTTGCTTGCAATAGGTAGTGTTCTGTAATGCACATGTGCAAGCCTTCTATGCCAAATTTCACTTGTCTCTACTATGTCATGGACCAAGGCTTGTTCTAGATGGCCCTTTAATTTGTACAATCCTCCTTCTTGTTCTCCAATCACTATC
This sequence comes from Pseudotsuga menziesii, assembly GCA_001517045.1. Classification (NCBI taxonomy): domain Eukaryota; kingdom Viridiplantae; phylum Streptophyta; class Pinopsida; order Pinales; family Pinaceae; genus Pseudotsuga; species Pseudotsuga menziesii. The sequence continues at coordinate 339,184 of LPNX010919832.1, forward strand.
GCATCATCGATAATCTTTCCTTTTTTCCACATGATAACTTGACCATCTATGAATGCAACCCGCATTCCTTTTGCATCTAGTGCTAATGTGGAGAGAAGGTTCTTCTTGAGTCCTGGCACAAACAATACTTATTTCATTGTTAGAGATTTTCCAGAGTCTAAATTATATGAAGATTCCCCACTACCTTTTCTTGGATATTGGTAGTCATCTCCTAGCTTTACCTTGTGAGGTGATTCATGTTCTGACAGTCTCACAAAGGATTCATTGAATCTAGTCATATGTTTGGAATCCCCACTGTCTATAAACCAATCATCACTTCCATGAGTAATGTTACCTATGAGAGTGGATATCAGAACATATTCATCCTCGCTTGAAGAATCTTCACTTTCATATTTGGATCTCTTCCTGGATGGTTCATCATCCTCTGCAGTATGAGCATGATGTCTTCTTTTGTTGCTCTTCTTTACTATCTTCTATTTTTTAGGACAATTCCTTGCATAGTCTCCTGCTTCATCACATGTATAGCATATGATCCTAGATACATCTTTTCTAGTGTTATCTTTGTGAGAGTGCTTACCTCTGGAGCTATGAGGTCTTCTTTTGCTTGACTTGGAGTGAGACTTGGAGTGTACCGTGAGAGCTTGGTCTTCACTTCCCATCTTCTCTTCTCGAGCTGCTATCCAAGATTCTTCTTGAGAGCACTCTTCCCATAGTCTTCTGAACTTGACTAACTTCTTTCTAGCACATATTCCTTGGATGAAAGAATCCCATGACCTAGGAAGGCCATTCAATGTAGTCATTACAATCTCTACGTTTTCCACTTCTTCATCAACTGCTTCTAGTTGCTCTTTGATCTGAGAAACTCTTGTGAAGTAAGACTGGATTGTTTCTGCATTCTTAATTTTAACATTCTTTAGTTGGTTTCTTAGGGTCATCTTCCGGTTTATGTTCTTCCCTTCAAAAAATTTGGTTAGGGCATCAAACATAGCTTTAGGTGTCTTGAGAGAGGACACTTGTGGGATAAGGTGATCCTTGATAGAATCAACAATGATCCTCCTTTCCATAACCATATTCTTCTTATGTAAGGCCTTTTCCTCATCTCCCTCTGGAACTGGAACCTCATCATGGATGTAGGAGTCTAACTCATTTTCTTCCAGGACCAGGGAGATCCTATACTTCCAGGCTCGAAAGTTATCAGCTCCCTCAAGCTTTTCATCAATATTGGTATGATGAGACATCTTAACTGAGAACCTCAAATGGAAATACAAAAGATTTTATATCTTACCGGGTTCAAGATGTCATATTTGAAACTTGAGCTGAAATCCTGCAGAGCTGGTTCAGAAGCAAATTAGGGTTTTGCTTTTCTGGAGTTTTGTCCACCCAAATGCCTTGAAATTTGTCCCTAACTTTGATTTTGGGGAGGAGATCAATCTAGTCCTAGAATCACCGAAAAATTCCTCTTCTGTGAAAATCCCTAATTTTCGACAGTAGTGACAGGTCCAAAACTGAAAAACCTTAGAATTGGATTTTGCTTCGACAAAAAGATGCGCCTTAAGGAGGAGAGTTATTCCACCTTAATTTTTATGAAAATATATGGAGGAAGATCTACAAACTAGGAAGCCCTAGTTCCCACAGCTGTACAGTGTATTTTTCTTAGGTTAGCTCTGATACCATGTTAGTTTTTCAATATTAAGCTAGCATTATGTTAGGATCTTTACTGAGAGAACAACAAGTACAGCAATCAAACACAAAATACAATGAACACAGTGTTTTTCATCGGGGAAACCATAAATGGAGAAAACCCCACAACTTCCTCAGAGATAGAATCAACACAAGATGTAAAACCCAAAACAGTAAGATGCATTCCCGACAGCAGTAATCTTCTTCTTGTTTAGCCCCAGTGTCTTCTCCTTCCTCAACTATGTGCTACACTTGAGTGTGTGAGTGATGTGTACTAAATAGAGACCCCAGCTCTCTATTTATACTAATCCCAACATGACTAAAACCCTACTAGGGCCAACCTCTACTAGGAGAGTCTAATAACCCTAGTGCCTTGAAACTATGGGGACTTTAACCCTTACACAATCAGAGGGTTACCCACTATGACTTGACATGACTTGTTTACATTATTGATTCTCCCGATTGGAACATCGGGGCATGACAACATGACTCAATTACACAATAGATACATCCCAGAATAAACATCACGTTACAATACATAAGATACATAGATGAATACATTCTAAAGTTACAAATACATCAACAGGCCTTACTTGCCCCAACAAACCTTACTGAACTTCAAATTTTGCAAGGGAAGGAAAAATTTCTTCGTCGTTTCATGTGCAACTTCACCGAGAAAACGCACGGTTATATGCGTCTCCTAAAGAAGTACACTCCATTCTTCTGGGATGATCAGGCCTAGTGAGCCTTTGATAATATGAAGCATGCTCTAACCCTCTCACCCATTATACACCCCCCCATATTATTCAAAGGATTTTTTCTCTTGTATGTTGCTGCCTCCACTACTACCATTGGAATGGTTCTAGCGTAGGATAATCCCAACAACCAAGAACACATGATATATTACATGAGTAAGAATCTCATTGATTCCGAAACTTGTTACTCATGTGTGGAGAAGTTAAATTGGCCACGGCCATTGTTGTTCAAAACTTTCATCATTACATTTTGTTTCGTACCACAACCATACTCATATATCAAAACCCTATGTATTATATTCTAACCCGTCAGGTACTGGGGGTGGAATATTCCTGTCGGATTATTATCCTATAGGAATTTGATCTTGAATTCGCCACGGCTACTTCAAAGAAATCCTTGGTTTTCGCAGAGCTAATGTGTGACATTCCCTGTGCTTTGACAGAAGTTAAGACCAATGACTCATTTCCAAATGAATTCTTGTTCTTGATAAGCACAACTAATCTGTGGTATGGATATTTGATCATCTATCTCCAAATCCAAATATTTTAGCCTGACACATCTCATGACGATCATCATCATATCCATCACCACGCAAAGTACTACCTCATTCTAAATGATACCTTGTATCGACGTGGAATTGATTCTATTCTTCGATGATTCCTTACACATGAAGAGGATGAAACGGTTTTGAATGATTGCTACTCTAGAGCATGTGGTAATCATCTTTCTACGATGGCTACAACCCAAAAAATCCTTCACGCTGGTTATTTATGGCCTTCAATCTTCAAATATTTTCATGAGGAAGTTAAGAAATGCCCACCCTGTCAACACTTTTATTTGAAAAATCGCAACCACCCTGCTCCTTTACACCTCGTCATTGCATTTGGCCCTTTTGCAAAATGGGGTATTGATTATATGCATTGTAATCCTACCTTAGTCGGGGGCCATGGTTACATCATCGTATCCACGGATTATTTCAAAAAATGGGATGAGGCAATGCCTACATATGCAGAGGATGGTAAGACAGCCACCCTCTTGTTATTTAATCACACATGCTCGGTTTGGATCCCCACAAGCTATAGTCACTGACCATGAATCTCATTTTTGTAATCAGATGATGGTTGAGTTAAGTACTAAGCTGGGTTTTCATCATGAAAACTCAACTCCTTATTACCCACAGGCTAATGGTCAGGTTGAAGCCATTAACAAAGTTTTAAAGACAATTATGCGTAGGATGGTTGGAGATCATAAATCCAACTGGCACTTGACTCTCTTTTCCACACTTTGGGCTTACAGAAGTTCAGTAAAATGACAACTGTTGTTACACCCTTTCAGCTAGTCTATGGACTAGATTTCGTCCTGTCTATCGAGTGTCAAATTACGTCACTCTAACTCGTAGTAGAAATTCTCCCACATAATTCCGCCAAGGAAGAAAGATTTTTGTACTTGAATAACCTTGACAAATCTAGAAGAGATGATTCCTTGGCTACCAAGGCACATAAGAAATGCGTCAAGGCACAATATGACAAATTTGTTCAACCTCGTGTCTTCAATGAAGGTGACTTAGTCCTAACTTACGATCAGAGACACGATAAACTAGGGAAGGGAAAGTTCGAATCCATGTGGTACGGTCCCTTTATCATCAGTAAGTTCTTAGAGAAGTGAGCTTATGAGCTTGTAGATTATGATGGGATACCATTCGGGAAACCTCGCAATGGGTTGTACTTGAAGAGGTACTATTCTTAATTCATTTATGTATGGTACCTTGTATATATGTATATTTGGCTTTCAATGTGTTTTGTTATTTTCAATATGGTTTTGAGTTGATGTCCATATTATTCATGCCATGTTTTGGTTATGCAAATTGGATAGAATTTTATGGCTTCTTTGATGGTGCATACCATCATACCCTGAACCTTGCTTCAGCATATTGAGTGTTGTATTCCTCAACTCAGGATTTAGTCAGTTCAGGTGCGGTTGGTATCGCTCCGACTACCAATAAAATTGTCGAGTATCAAGCAGTGATAGGTTTACTCACTGAGGCTGCATCTCGGGACATTCATGATTTGGTATTATTTTTGGACTCTCAACTATTGGTTTGTCACCTAAATGATGTTTACACTATCAGGAACCATACACTTCTTCCGTATTTTTTGGAGGGTGCGTCTATTATAAAGGTCATTTGATTTCATTACTTATAGGCCTATTCCTAGGTTTGATAAAACGATTGCTAATTCATTGGAAAATTTCATTCTAGACTGACATATTTCCCATTCATAACTTGTTAAAATAAACATGGTCAATCATAAAGTAAAATAAACAATAAAAGACATGTAAAACTCATGTAAATAAAATCATCCATTTGAAACCACATGTAAACACTAGAATCAAGTCTGTATATATATATATGTATGTATGTATGTATGTATGTATGTATGTATAAAAAGTGTTTTTTTACAAACAATATGGTCACAAGACCTCATCTGAATCACTGTGGATTTCAGGAATACAAAATGATACAAAAATCCTGAAGCTAGCTAAGCTTTCAGGGATACATCGTGTAGACCACTCTGATGGTTCTCGCGGTAGCACATAATGGCCCTTACTACCTTGTGTAGCAAGTGACTGAAATGTGCTAATACTCCTACAGTATGTCTCTGAAACCTCCTAGGGAGGTCATCGATAGCAGCATCTGGGATCTATAGGGTCAGTCGATCTAGGTTCTCCTCTAGCTCTGTGATCTCATCATCACCCCTATGAAAAAAATGAGCTACTGCTCTCCTGTCCATCAGAGAATATCCTCCAGGCCGTGCATCACCAACGTCTGCATGTAAAAAATTCAGGTCTTGTTATCATAGATAAAAATCATAAAACATGAAAAATATAAAAAACACAATCAACATATTGAGTCTTGCTTCTTACCAATATCACCCCACTATGCACCAGGTGGTAGTGGGAGGTCAGGATCACCTCTGAAGTTAGTATCTGCATATGCATAACCCTTAATCATGAGGATCTAATCACTCAGGCATCAGAAAAATGCATCATCAAACTTCACCTTGGCCCTGCCACCTCCTGTGCGAGCCATAATCTCCACCCACTGCAACATATAGGGGTCTTGAGCCCTGAGATCAGTGAATACTACCTAGGGTCTCATAAGAGGCACCCTCTCAAAAAATAAGCATGCTAAGATGCTCCCATACCCAAACTGTTTCAACTCTCCTTGCCGACATTTTGTCAGTTGATCCTTGAATACAGGTAATAGTGCCTCGACCCAGTTATAAACAGTAGGTGCCATGGCCTCCAACGCATACAACATTTGTTCCCGAGATTCTTAGTGGGGCCCTTGGCTCCTTGCCACCCTCTACATAGTAAATAAAACTATTCATAGTGGAAGATCCATCACAGCCTTGATAAGAATCTTCTTACTTGACAATTTTGTTCTTGGGAGACAATGGCAATCGATGATCTCTTGTGTAGAGATGTCCCCACCTCGAGAACCAGTTAGAGAAATAGGCACCGCTTGTCTTGACACCCCTATCAAAAAGTATATGTCTTCTACATTCATAGTCACAATGTGAGGTCCTACCTCAAAATATTGCTGCTCTGGATTCCACATCCGTAATATATATTCCAATAAGCGGGCATGTGAAACCATACTAGGAGTATGGAAGAACTTCAGGAGGCCACAGCCTCATCAGGAAGCCACGCAAACCACATTTCTCATGGCATGAGCATCATCATGATCATGTTTTCTTTCTTCCAGATTACCATTTTTTGACCAAATGAACCTGCCAAAAATAATTAATGAGTTAATTAGAAACATATTTTACCATTAAAAATGCTCAAACTATTTTTATATGGATAAGGAAAATAGTTTTTGAAGCTCAGGACTGGAACTGCCTCTACCCAGTTAAGACATATCGGTGTCACCACCTAAGTTTAACTGAAAAACTATGGTTTTCATCGGGCACTGCCTGTCCCGTAAAGGCCAAGCGTGGTGCCCACTGTTGGTCTTTTAGGTTCACCCATTAAGCTCAAAAACTCATGAAATAAAAAATTGGAAACCATGAAAAGGAAGGGAAGGGTTCAAGCTTTTACCTGGACCTAACGATGCAAAAAATAGATGGTGGATAGCGCCACAATCTTTGATTGAAATTTCCACTACAAATCTCCCAAAATTCTCTCCAAGGTATGGTAAATGGTAAAATTACTTGTTTTTTACTATTTACTTAACTTTTTATAATATATTTTTAGGGTTTTTTGCATTATTTTAATGTTTTGAAATCATTTTATCAAAAAACACCCTTTTATATAGTTTATAAAGTCATTTAAAAGATTTTTGGAACACTAATAGCCTTTTAGAGTTTTGCAGGGGTGAAAAATAAACAGCTTGCCTATGGGGAATTTTTTTTTTACTTTTCATACTTCTGAAAATGAAAAAGGTCCATGAGCATTTGTTTCAACACTTTGGTCATGTTCCCAAAACCTAGAATCAAAGTTCTGAGTCTTTTTTTTATTCTTTTCAGGCTCGTAAAACCTGTTCATCATGAAAAAGAAACTTATTGGAGTCTTGTTTAAACTCTTTTCAGAATCCCTAAATGTGAAAATATTGTCGAGTACTTGTCTTCTTCATGCTCGTAAAAGTATTTGAAGAGTCGTCTTTCCAACAATAGTTTATCTTTTTTTCAGTTCAAATAGACTATTTTATGAAAAATGATCTCTTTGGAGTCTTCTTCTGTCTTCATTCAAACTCTCTAAACATGAATCATGCCGAGTTTACTTTCAATGGACTCTTTAAACTAAACACTGAGAGACCCTCTTTTGGGAATGAACCCCTCCTTTATCAGGTTCGTAAAACATATGAGTTTGGAATTCTCCGAAGGACAAGCTAAGCCGATTGTTTGTTACCCTCTTTGAACTCGAAAAAATGAAAAATAGGCACTCATTAATCATGATGGGGAAATTAAGGGAAAGGAATCAATTCATTTTGCAAATAATATGGCAGTTTGTCATCACCTTTGAACATGGCACTTGTTTGCATTTCATTTAGTCAATTGGTTAAATCAGCTTGCTTCTGAGTCGATCCACTTTCATGACTCATGTCACTCCTTTGAGTATTTTAAATAATACATTGTCCATTTTCATATTGTGTTCCACCTCATCAAGTCAATGCTACCAAGTCTTGTGTCATGCCACTCGATGTTCAAAGGGAACTTGAAAGTTTACCTCTGCAGTCAAAACAACTTTTGTTTCAGTACCTTTTGAGTCAGTCCTATGGTTACATTATCTACAACACTCTAAAAATTTGTTCCAAGTTTTGTGTCATCGATGTGGGATTCATCATGGCTCTCCTTCAACGAGACTATTCATGTCGATATCAAATCATTATCCAGGAATCAGTCTTAGAAACAATTTTAGTACCTTGAGATATGTATGCCTCAATGACAAATTCTCTCGCTCTCAACATACATTCACATCATTGACATTTGATCAATAGACTCAACTGAGTGTTTGACATCAAATCGTCTATTCACACTCAATAGATTGTACTAGGGTACCTTGGGAATCATTGACATCAATGGTGATCTCCCTCGCATTTGTTAACGGTTCACATCATTGACTGGTAATCAAGTGGTTTCTACCAAGTTTTACTTCAGATCATTGTAATCACATGGATAGAATCATACTTTGTGAAAGACAAGATGAAGACCCTGCGATTCCATTAAAGCACTCATAACTTTTTCCCCAGGTTGCGATGGAGTATATTGTATGAAGTCCTAGCATGGATCCACATATGTATGGTCATGGTTGTGCTCAAATTTGTGTTCATTTGACATAGATCTACAGTGTATTTTTGGGCGCTATGTCCCAAGTTTGAGTCCTCTATCACGTGGATCTACATTGTATTCTAGTAGCCATGGTTTTTAATCTCTCTCATGGATATACCTTGTATTGGTATGAAACCATGATGAGGACACATTTGTTCATGATTCAAAAGTATTGATCTATTGCAGATTCCTAGTTGTTGATCTTTGATCAAGCTTATTCTTGCCTCGAAGTGATAACTTGCTCTTTCAAATCTCTTGCCTATCGTATCTCTCTAGCCTCATGCTTTGGGGGGAATTCTGTTATACATAAATCTTGTCATCAGCATGTGATGAGAACCCAAACATAGTATTTTTCCCTCAATCCCAAGTCATGAAGTGAAATCCTGGTCCAGATATCAATCCTGCATATCAAAATCCAGCACCGCTCCTGTCTTTTAGTGAAATAGCGTTACCTTCTTCATCACTGCCTTAAATATTTTGGTAGTAAGCGATGGCACCTCCTTTAACCCTTGTAAAAGGCATGGTTCTTCCCTATCACTGCTCTGTCATAGTGGGGAAGAAGTGGTACCCTTGGTAAAAAGGTAAAAAAGAGAGACGAAGCTTCTCAAAGGAAGGCTTCATGACTCCCTTATCCCTACACCTAAGGACCACCTGGGCTCGAGATCCATCCTTCTAGGATCTCCTATCCACCTCACCCACCATTTCCTTGACCATCCCTATCCTCCCAAGGCCTATAAAATCAGGCTGATGATATCCATGGTTGAGGAAGAGCAAGGTTATGTTGTTGCATTGTCATTCTAGCCTATATTAGTAGGGTGAGCATAGGAGGAGCAAAGTTGGAGCTATCGAGGACAAGATATTTCCTTTGTGAAGTAGCTTATTGACACTAAGGCATAGGTTGTAAACTTATTCTTCATTATTTAATGAAAAATTGGTTCTTTTACCATAAAGTATATTGTGTTTATATCATATATTTCATTGTTAGATTCCTTAGTCACTAGCATAGAATAGTGGAACATTTTCTGGTTCTTTTTTATCTTGTGTGTTGGATTCATGTGATCATGCAGGTGCAACTATGAAGAGCTATCATTTCAGGGATTAGCTACACTTTTCATCGAAGACCCTTATTCCAAATCTCCACCCATTCTAGGGAAAGTCTTCCAATTCTATTGTGTACTATTTGTTCTAGATCTGAACCATTCATACTAGAGGAACAACTCCTATCCGTAGAAGGTGTATTTTTCCTATTAACATTAGCTCATTTTTATATTTTCTTTTCTTCATATGTCTTCCCTCAGAACTGTCACTAGAATACTCTGACTCACTAGATAGAGGGCCTTCGTCAGAGTAAGGACAATCAGAGGATGAATTTTCTTGTCTACATTTCCTTTTTTCTTTTCATTAGTTATCTCATTCATTTTATTTAGTAGATCTTCATTTAAGTCTTCTTGAGTTTTCAGTACCCTTTCATGTTCAGTCTTAAAGTTCATAATTTCTTCTTATAAGTCCCTCACTGTTTGCAGAATCTCAATATTAACAATGTTGTTATTTAGTGGATCCTCGTTATTAGGTTCAACCCATGCAGGTGGGGTAGGGTCCATCCATATCTTCCTACAATTCAGTAAAACAATTTTCTTCTATACAAGTAATAAGGAAACAAATTTACATATTTGTTAGTTTTTTAGAAAAAAAAAGTGTATGGACACCATAGGGCCAAGTGTCGTAACTTGGGCTCTATTACCACAATGTAACGTATGCATAAATCATACCCATAGAATAAAGTATAATCGTCATCCTCTAAATTGATAATGGTAATAAATAAAAATACCACACTAGATTATGTGTTGAGTGGAGATTTTATTATTTAACATTTTTCCCATTACGTAACTTTATACTCTATTAACATAACACTCACCAAATAACTTTTCCATACCTTCTAGTCTATACTTTGAGTGGCACTTCTTTACACTTGTAAATATATAAAAGAAAACATTATTCACAAAAAATGGTTTACATCCTTTTAAAAAGTTACAATCTTATCCCATCTCTCTCTCTCTCTCTCTCTCTCTCTCTCTCTCTCTCTCTCTCTATATATATATATATATATATATATATATATATATATATATNAAAAAATTCATACAATTAGTATATACATATATATACTTTAACTATTAAAAGAGAAATACAATATCTACCTACAAGTATAGATTACTTCCATTATTTTCTAAACAGTAGGTAAAGGCTGGGTATAAGGTAAATCCTAGTCCCCCTATCTAGTGAAGGAAGCTTCATAAAGGAAGTATATATGTGCTTTTGCTTATTATCATGGATGGACAACCATGCATTACTTATTGGTTGTAATTATCTCTGTATATATTCCTTATGTAATAACTATAATATAACATTGATTTAATAACCATATTAGAACATTGTTATCATAACGAGAATTGATATCACAGCTAAGATTCTATTTAACAAACAAATAGATACTCCCATTAATGGCTAACCGTTACAATTACAAAGCTAAATCCATTTAATTCCTTATTGTCTCTCCATTGTAATTGTACCATTTGGAAATTATGCGTGTTAATTAAAATAATATTGAGTAAGGAAAGACAACATCTGCAGGCCATCCAGAAGGAAGTAGTATAGATGAGGGAAGAAATGTTTAAATCAAAGTAGGTTTAGCACCTAATACTTCCTTTTATAAATTTGGTGTTGTAATGACTTAAAGTATACACACGCGTTATGTTACAGGAAACTCGATACACATAACTTTCAGATTTATTTTATTTAAATCGAATTACAACATAACTAGTTAATTGATTACGGTTATCATTATTTACTAGGAGTTTTGGAAATTCCATAGTGAACACACTCCACAAAAATCTCAAACTAGGAGCTTAACAGATACTGGCAAATATTACAATCCAATTGGAAGATTGAGGTAAAAAAAATTGGGAAAAAGTAAGACCACTATTAACTAATGGATATCACTAGGAGGTCAAGCAAAGATAAGGCTCAGCTAAAAAAAAAGAAACAAATATCTTCTAAGATATTATCCTATTTGACTGAGAAACGCAGACAATAGCACACACTATCTGCAAGGAACTCAAGGAGTTGGACAATGCATATGTTTTGCAACTCCTCCTTGGGCATATTGTTTTTCAGCAATGCTACCACATAAATCACTATCAATGAAGGATCTACTTCCGTCAAGGATTCCATGGTTTTCATGAGGTACCACAGAAGGAGTGGCTCCCTAAACTCCATAATTAAAGGAATCTGTTGATCAGCATTACTATCATCCATTCACTTGTTATAATTCAATCAAAAGTATCTTCCCTTCTCGTGCGATGGGTGTGTATGGTAGTAGGATTGGGTCATGGATCTTGAAACAAAGAAAATGCAAAAGAGTGCTATCATAACAACTTTTTGATCACCAAAAAGAAAAAATATATATAAAAGGATCAGATAGCTAATCTCACCATGTGTGGAGAGCAGAAGACCTATGTGGTTCTTGACTTTATCAAGGAAAAACATGGGTAGGTTTTGTCTTAGTGTTGTGTATACAGAGTGTTGATCAAGCGCAAAAGTTATAATTCATATGCACAGTATATTGAAATTCAAATATCCATAAGACAATTTATGCAAATCGAAAATAAGAACCAAATCATTCACATAAACGCTATGTAACAATTTAAACCAATGTTTCTATGATTCATTCTGAAAAGTGTGTAGCTACTAGATAATTCATTTTGATGAAAATACACATAGATCATAGTTTCATAAAGTACAATTTAAATATCTAGCAGTATCACATCTATGGTTCATTTCATTGGTAAGCAAACAACCATAACTCAAACTGGAGTATATGAGAAAATAAATCATATCTACTTACTTGAATCCAGGGAAAAACACACTTGGAGAATCAACTCCTCCCAACCATAGGAGGAAGCAACTCAACGGTTTTCTTTACTCCACTCTTGAGCTGGATCACCAACCATGCACTAGAACAACAAGTAACTTCCTCATGGTACTCAATCCTCGAGTCCATAACAATTTTTCAAGATGGACTTATAAAATAGAAAAATGCTCAACACATGCACTCAACAATCATTTTCCCCATGCAAAACATGGTGTCTCGTTCTATTCCAGTGAACTCATATATATAGCTTTTGTAGCAGGGATTTCTCCTTGCTACAGGGGAAGGAATGACTCTCTTCTATCTATATAACATAAGGGTAGGTTCCTATGTGTGGAAAATGCAAAAAGAAATATGGAACAGACAGAAAGCAAAGAACAAGAAAGAATGGCCGTGAGCCCCTCTGCAAACAAGGTTAGGGCTTCGCCTTGGCTACCTACAAACAACTATTAAGCTACAATAAACCTAAAAAACATGTTAGAAATCAAACCTGCAAACAAATGGTGGTCAGAAAACAACTAAAATAACAAAGCAAATACATAAACAAAATGATGTTATACCTCTCCTTTGGTAAAATGGGCCACCATGCCCTGGTCGGAAGCACCTCCCTATCTCACTTAGCAATGGAGGACCTATGGCTTAATGGGGGAGATGAGTGGAAGAGAAAGGGATGTGGGTGGCTTGAGAGGCAAAAAGGTCTCAAGGCATCCATAGGAAGCATAACAGTATGCAAGAGAGGTGTGTTTGAGAGTGATCCCCCACCCTCCTTTTATAGCTTTTTTGGGGGGGGTTTAGGGTTTTAAGCCCTTGGTCCGGGCTTTAGCTCCTTTTTTTGGGATTTTAGCCCCTTCCACCCTAACTTTAGCTCATTTTAGGGTTTTAGGCTCCTTTGAGGAGTTTTAGCCCCTTTTTGGAGATTTTATCTCCTAGGAGAGTTATTTAGGCTCCTTTTTGGGGTTTTTAAGCCATTTTCTTCATTCCTAAGGCTTTTTGAGGGTGTGGGGGTCTAATGGGGTGTTATGAGGGTCAATCATGGGTGTCCTTGGGTGGTGTAGGCCATGTAGAGCTGAGTGACATATTTTTTGGGTTAACAAATTTCCCCCTTATGTGTGAGGGCAGGAGCTCATCGTATGGCCGACAGACATCATAGGATTTGCTGCGTAGAGGTGGTGCTTCCAGGGCTGGGGCATGGTGGATTTTGGTTTTTTGTATTAATATGGTTCCCATCAATGGGTGAGATACAAATAATGTGTGACATGTATATGGATGAGGTGGGCATCCCCATGCTCGTGACAATGTCAAAAGAATAATTTGATCTATGCTCTAAAATACAAGAGCCGATCATATGCAACTGATGATACAATAATGGTTGCCTCAATGTGAGGCTGAATACAATACTGATCTGAAGAACTGGTACATTGGATCCGTGGAATTCTCATGGAATGCTATATCTTTATGACTAATGGCCTTCTGGATCTGGGACGGTACATAGTTGTATGGACTCGTTGATTGAGAGTTAGAGTCTCTGTGGTACAAATATGCTGCATCAATCATAAATCTATATAGAAGCACTGCTAGGGATTCTGAACACTATCTCCAACACAACCTGGAAATCACAAGGGACATAACCTATTTACGTCCCTCAAATAGACTCATCAATGTGCTAGAGTCATGTGACATCCAGGGTCTTCGACCAAGTACTGTGCAAAACAAACCCTATACGAATCTCAATGGTGCGATGATGTATTTGGAGTCGAGCACGTGAGAAACAACCATCCCGAGAGGCGCTAAGGACTTTTCTCAAGTATGGTCACCAGTTCTGTAGTAGGGATTTCTCCTTGCTACAGGGGTAATAATGACTCCCTTCTATCTATAGGATAGAAGGGTAGGTTCTTGCATATGGAAAATACAAAAAGAAAGACGGAATAGACAGAAAGCAAAGAACAAGAAAGAATGGCCCCAATCCCCTCTGCAAACAAGGTTAGGGCTTCGCCTTGGCTACCTGCAAACAACTATTAAGCTACAATAAACCTGCAAAACATGTTAGAAATCAAACCTACAAACAAATGGTGGTCAGAAAACAACTAAACTAACAAAGCAAATACATGTGATGTGAGTGCAAGTCCAAGGGCACTTATATGCCAAATACATGCAAGAAAAATAAATTGTTTTGTGGACAATGGTCTAGAGGTCCGCGTAAGGTGCGGTGGGTGGAGAAGACAACTGTGTGTTAAAATACAAACAAAACTAAAAAAATGGTAACCCTTAACGGGTGATGGCCCACAAACTCGCATGAGTAGCAGTTAAGAAGTGTGATACAAGTACAGGTCTATAGACACTTGCATTGTCATGTCATGGCTCATAAATCGAGGTGACTCGTGGGAAATGGTCCCAAAGTTAATTTATTAAACATGAGACAATGGTCTCATAAAGAGATAGAGGGTATAATTCTAAAACCAATGGCGCAAATTGTTATAGCGGATTTCACCACTCTAGGTGAATCACACTTTGTATGGCCTTCCCCTGTCTCGCTGCAGACTCTTTAGACCCCATGCACCATCTTTTGTCCTTTGATGTTTCCTTGATCATCCCTAAAACCATATGAAAAATGATATACGTGGCTTTTAACCCGATAACCGTGTACATACGCGGGTTTGACCCATATAACCACGTACATCGGGATGTGTGCATAATCCAAATCCTTTTGGAGTTTTCCTTGACATGGATCTAACTCATTTGACTCCTGGCCTTCCATATGCCTTAAGATCGCTCGGATTTGACCTTTCAGTATCCCTTTGAAAGATATATAAGGAACCCCTTGGTACATTGAAGGCAAGAAGAGAGAATTGAGAGCAAAGAAACTATAGTCCATTGTTGCCGGAACTTATACTTGAGTCTGCATCCCTTTGTCCCTTGGAGCACTTTGGTGTTCTTCCCAAGCCTGCCTTTTGCTTGTGAGCTTGCTATCGAGAGATGGAGGATTGAAGTGGTGGAGGCCCAAGTGGGGGATTCAGTTTCTCTGGTTCACAGACGTGTCATCAGAGGTTGTATCTATCTTGTAATCTCTGATTTATATTAATAGAAATATCTTTTCCTGTCCAATAATGTGTATTTGAATGAACATTGTATCCATTGAAATATGTCAAATGATTTTACATTATTTATTATATATGCTAGAATAGATATAACACCATGATATATAGTATTCTTGTATTGTTTACTTGTTGTTGAGGAAGTATTATATCAATTCAAGCTGAAGATTGGAAATCTCATCGGGGATCTACTTCAACCATCCGGAATAAGGTACGAGGTCTGACCCTTTAGTGTTAGACATTTATTTCTATTGCATATTGGGAATTATTGATTTCTGGATTCAAGCTGTCTATTGTGGTACCCCAAGCCATAGGAATTTCTCTCCGTAACAGAATTGGCGACTCCGCTGGGGATGTTCCTTGTTTTTATTTGGGGGTTTGCGGGCACAATGGGCTTGATATTATTGAATTGCTCTTTGTTTCTCCTTGTTTCTAGGTTGCATTTTATAGTATGTTCATCCATTGACACTCCCCTTTATTTGTTTGACCCTTGGCCTGCTTTTTACCACTGCCTTCTCTGTATACGTAGGTTTTTGGCCAAAAGTCACGTACATATGCCTATATACGTAGGTTTTTGGCCAAAAGTCACGTACATATGCCTATATACGCAGGTTTTTGGCCAAAAGTCACGTACATATGCCTATCCATGCAGGTTTTTGGCCAAAAGTCGCGTATATACGCAGCTGTTCTTTAAACAGTCATGTACATCCTCCCTTTTGGTGAGTTTGATGTTGTGGGAAGTTGTTGGGTGGGTTGTGAGTGTGGTTGGGTGTTCCTTGGGTCTGATGTTGTTTGTTGGATGCTTCTTTTCTGACCAGAGACAACTTTTTCATTGATTTTTCTTTGAAAGTAGTTTTAGTAATTTTTCCTTTTTGTTTTGCCATTAGTGCATTACTCTTTTTGTCTTGGTGTCTTGCTGGGCTTGTCTTTTATACTTGCTACAGAGACTGAGAGTTTTAGATGAATTTTATTGCATTTTTCACTCTTTTATATTGAAAAATACAAAGTAGTTGCACTCTTAGTTGCATCTTAGATATGGATTTGAGGAGGTACTTGCATTGGATTGCTCGGATGAGATTTTTATTTAGGATTTCATATAGGAAGGATTGCATTGGCATTCAGAAAGGAATATATATTTATGCATCTCATGTAGAGGCATACCCTATTTTTCATTTGACAAAGATTGCACTTAGCATTGTTTGTTATGGTGTGCACTTTTATTTCACTACTGAGTCTTCATGTCATTAGTTGCACGGCCATTTCCCTTTGAGTAATTACAGCCAACTAAAATCAACGCTAAATTAAAATGAATTACACTCTTTTCATTTCTAGGGTGCACCAACAAGCTTAGGTTTTAGGATATTGGAATAGTTCATTGTAAGTCAATTCTCCAAGATCACTAAACAACAACATCTAGGTTTCTGTCCAAGTGAGTGTGTGAAATCCTTGGTATAACCAGTGTTTCTCAGGATCCTCCTCTCAAACGAGAGTTAAGCACGAGGCAGTGTGAGCAGTTATTGATTGGGATGACCCCTAGTCATAACTGACTAGCACTGGAGATATTTCCAGGATTGTATTCGTATCTGGGGGCTCTTTCAAGAGTTTCGGGCTTTGCTACCCTGCCCATATGGTCAATCCTGCCTGCGACTGTCCGCCTGAGCATTGATTATATTGAGGTGACCTTAGTGGCCTTACCTAGGATATCGAGGGGGTACTTTGTAGAGGTTATTCTGTGGGTGTCCCAGCCAGGTAGGGGTCGGACAGCACAGTCGCTTTATGCATTGAAGCTGAGGGCCACTATAATTGGTTACGTACCTCCGCTTGTAGTGTATTGGAGTTTCGAGGCTCTCCTAGGCGAGACATACCTGCTACATTCGGGAGCTCACATATCCTCCCCTTGGTTTGCTTGTATTTTGGTTGTATATTTTCTTAGGAGTGTGCTCTTTATGCGCTAGTTGGCCTTTGGGATCGTGGTTACTTGAGTATATTTATGCTCTCTTGAGTTCGGGTCCTTTTATTTTCGGCATGCCTGGTATCTTATTACCCGTCCTTGGTCCTAGTAATGACCCTGGTGTTAGCCTTGGGGGCATCACAGCCCCTTACCGTTCTCATAGATTTGAGGTGGTCACATGCTTCCCTCTACTCCATTTATGGAGGAATTTTGTTCCCTTTGCTCGTTCTTTACACCAGTGGTCACCCTCACGGGGGTGGTGGTGGATGCGTGAACATTGGGTCTACACTTTACGTTCCTTTTTATGTCCCATCGTTCACCACATTGTTTCCTTTGGGTGCATTTGTCAAGATCATTCCTCCCTATATCCTATAGTTTTAATTCTTTATTGACTATTTCAGGATGTTTTGGACTAATAGGGTTGTCATGTAGGGTCCAATTTTTGTACACTCTCTCCGAGGTTTCGACCCGTTCATGCCTATCTCAGGTATCATGTCTGAACTAGCATATAGGTTAGGATTTCACACCCGCTTGCACTTATGCATTGCCTTACACTAGTACAAAATGAGGAATTAGCTACTAGGTGACTAAAAATTCTAGTCACCACAGGTTTTCCAAGTGATTTACTACTAAATATGAGCAATTTTGATTGACTCAACTATAAACGACTAAAATTAATGACTAATTTAGTCACCAGTTAACAAATATGACTAGATAATAAGTGACTGAGTTAAAAATGACTAAAATAAATGACTAATTTAGTCACGATATAAAAAATGACTAGCTAGAAGAATATGAATTAGTCATTTATGTTAGTCATTTTTAATTGTGTCATGGAAAATTGCAAATTTGGCAATGAAGTGTAATTTTTGTAAGTTGTCTACCTTATATTAGTAATATTAGTGCCATGCACCTCGATCTTCATAGATCCAACAAAGCAATTGCACGAACTTTTAGCCTTATAGGGGCTTTTATGGTTCGCAAAAAAAAAAAAATCTCTAGCTTTCTATTTTTGGCGAATCAAAGGTCATGATAATTGATTGGTCCAGAGGTCTCAACAAGTTGCAGTCACTGAGTTATATATGATTGTTGGTTGAAAAGGATTGGGCTCCTAAAGAATTGTTTTCTTTCTTTATCCTTTAGGCACGTACCTGTACAGGGAGTTCAATTATGGCGTGGACCTATTGTGTTGAATACTTAGGCTAAGAGGACTAGATTTACAAGTAATTTGTCTGAATCTAAGAAGATGCTTGAAGACACATCTAAGAAGAGTAAATTGAATTGGAATTCAGGAAATTCTAAACATGGTGATGAGATTGGTGTCGGTGGACAGAAATTGAAAATGACAAATATTGGTATTGAGCTTCACGTTGGGTCTCCACTGCCTTCAGAATGCCATCATTAATGTTTAGACCTTCATGTTTGTTCTGTGTTTTTCTTGATTATCTATTGTGTTTTTTTTCTATTCATGTTTTTTTTCTTTGTTGTGGATGTGGTGGAGATGAAATGGCTAGATCATAATTCCCTTACAATAACAGAGGAATGCTACACCTGTAGATGCACTATAATAGGCCATAAGGATCAAATCTATTATTGGATATCCTGTGATTTTCACAAGTTGCAGCCCCGAAAATAGGTCATATCTACCCAGGTTCATAATAATATTGCTATGTTTACAGATAAAACTCAGGAACTAGCAATTCAAGGGTTGGTAGACCAAAAATGTTGTGCATAGGATTTCATATTAAAGGTTATAATATCTAAGAATTTCCTCACTTCAAGGTTCAAGGGAGGGACCTGGACTCTTTACTTTCCCTACGGGACCCCTTCCAGAAACACTTACGAGAGGAGTTGTGCAAGTATTTACCTGCTGTTGCACCTCTTTTTTTGTAGTAAAGTATAATGCTTTCCCAAATAGGTCTAAAACTACGTAATCTGCTTAATATTGTTATATTTGTAAGATTCATGAGCAGCCCCCAGGAATTGTAATACTCATTGATTAAGTTTGGGGATTACAACAATCTCATACAAAAATAAGCCTTCCATTACTCGAAGAATCCAACCTTTTAACAGCCTAATTCATAATATTTTTTTTTTTCAAAAAGAAAAAAGCTTGTCCTTGTTATTCTTAGAAGAATCAAAGGTCATCAGTACAATCATCCCATAAGCGGGTTACATACCAAAACAGCCCACAAGAGTTATGCAGGGGGGACAGGAATAACAACAATAAAGAAAGATCCCATCAGAAAACTGTCTCATCATAAAGTGATGACTGTCTTCTCATCCACATCTATCGAGTGCCAAAGGGCTCTGAACAACATTCTAAAAGTGAGTGCTCTTTCAATCATAACATATATGAGGGAAATGAAAAAATCCATTTATCATGCTCAGAAGAGCTGAAAAGTGTCATGAGAAACCAAATGGTTCTCAAAATATTCCTTAACACTGCCTTTATCCTAAGGAAAAGAGAGTGCAGATTTAGAGAGACGGTCAGCCATCCGATTGTGCTCTCGGTAAATGTGAGTGAAAGACAAGTCCTGAAAGCTAGAAATTAGATTTTTTGTCTCCCTACACCAATGAACTAGATCAGGTGGGGAGAGAGCAGTCGATCCCATCGCCCAATTGATGATTACTTGAGAATCACCATATACATGGGATAGGGGGACCCCCATCATTTGGGAAGAGAGAAGAAGTGCCCATAAGCTTAGCAATTCCGCTTTGGTGTTAGTGCCATATCCGACCCCCAGTAAGAACTCCAAGTAGTGGGAGTCATTTAAATATAAGCAGAAACCTACACCAGCAGTCATACAGTTTGATGCACCATCAATGAACTCGCAGGGAAAAACCTTGCAGGGGGGCTTCCCCAAAATTCTACTTCTTGTTTTTTCAGTAATAGTCAGAGGAGGGAGAACTTGTACAGAAGTAATAATTTGTTGAACAATGCTGAAGATGTTCCTTCGTTTCCCCTCGAAAATTGCCTGGTTGTGCACCTTCCAAATAATCCACATCATATGAAAGGGAAGCATAAAGAGGTGCGAGCTTCTTGATAGTTTCCCAAAACAACCATTTAACATGTCCCCAAGAGAAACATATGGTGAGCAAGCTGGGAGGTTGAAATGATTACACACATGTTCAGCCACTGTTTTCCAAACAGTGCAGATGGAGAAAAGGTACTGCTCGACTGTCTCCTCGTCCGCACAACAAAGAACACAAATACCTGGTCCCAATTTACCTCTTTTATGTAAATTCTCCCAAGTGAGGATTCTATTCCGGAGAGCTAACTAGATAAAACATGATATTTTATTTAGAAGGGCCTTGTTCCATAGATGGGAATCGACGGGATTTGTAGCCGGAGGCGAGGAAGATCTAACAATACAATCATATGCGTTCCTGGCAGAAATGGAGCCCAATTTTTTGTTGTAAACCCATACAAGGTCATCAGGACGATCAGTGAGGTGAATACCAGCTCCAGATAATCCCTCAACATATTCAGTCCAAATTGATTTGAAAGTGCCTCCAAGATCAAGATCATCGACGGTGAACCAGTAGCTTTATGCATTTATAAGAGATTTATGTGTCTGAGAGAGATTGCATATATTCAAATCCTCCAGGTAAGATTTTAGATCCTCAGGGAGAATAAAGGAGGAGTGTGAACCCACGATCGGGTCGATTCCAAGTAGAATATTGTCACCATTACCCACCTGCCAAGCCATATGAGTACCCATCCAAGGGAGGGTATGTATGAACCCTCTCCACATAACTGAGACATTGCGAGTGCTGAAGCGTTTATATCTGAGCCAGTCAGCCACTGAGGGGATTTTTATATATTTGAACTGTAGAACTTGATACCATAAACCCTTGGAGTGGAGGATTCTCCAAAAAGTTTTGAGACGCAGAGCTAAGCTGAACCATGGGAGGTTTTTTATTCCCCATCCTCCATGTTCCTTGGGCCAAGAAAGATCCTTCCAGCTAACCAGATGATATTTGCAGTTATTGTTAGAGGATCCCCACAAGAAATTAAACATGATTCTTCTGAGTTTCTAAAGAATGGATGCTGGGAGAGGAGCAAGTCCCATCCAATACACAGGTATACTAGATAGTACAGATTGAATGAGGATCAATCTACCCCCGACGGAAAGATACTTATAGGTCCAGTGGCTTATCCTTTTTTCAAACCTTTGTATAATCCATACCCAGTCATTTACTCTATACCCAAGCAGTTTCAAAAAATAACCGAGGTAATTGAACCCAGAATCGAGCGGCATCATTCTATAAGGCAGGACTCCCACAAAATCATTTAGACAGTTAGTGGCACTACTACATTTCGATCCAAAATCTGACGGAAAAATCCGACGGCGCGTGGATTTCTCTTTTTAAACTTACCAAAAATCACAAGGATACATTTTTTTTTGTAAATGTGGCCACAAGCGTCTGTTAAGCGATGGCTATTCTCATAACCGTCGGTTAAGCGACGACGCGTTAGTAAGCATCGCTTAAGCGACGATGCCTTTAATTGGTCTGTGGATTTTTGGTTTGAAATGTTTTCCATTGTGAGAGATTAGATTATTTAGGGACATTGAAGAAAGTGATGATGTGGTTGAGGAAGAAGTGGGTGGTCATAAGAGAAGTGTTGACAAATGTTAACATTGCTTAAACCATTTGATAAATTAGGTAACGGCCAATAATCTACTTGTGGTCACAATTGGATATAGGGTGACATTCCATAACGTTGATCCCTTAGTTGCAAAAAATGTTAATAATGATAATGGGATATGGAGGAGTAGATTGTGCTTAGGTTTTAGGGGTGAGAATTTGTCAATTCTTACATAGATTAATCTCATGAATGTAGTGATGTGAAAAGAAAGCCAACAAATATCCCACATAAACGATCTTTTGGGTGATGGCCATTCTTGATAAATGGTCATTGTAAGCATCCCATGAAATCTATTGAGAACTTGTTTGACCTCTTTCTGAGTTAGGAATTGACATACTATGATGTCAACTCCTCATTGATACATGTTGCCTTTAAGGAGGAGGTAACAAGGACACCAATGATGAATGTCTTGATGGTCATCTTGAGAGATATGTGGATCAAAGCTTAGTGTGTAAAGGTAGTTCAAGATAATGTCATAACATGGGTTGTTCGATGCTATAGCAAAAATATGCTTGTCAGGAGAAATACTATTGAGTGGTCATTGGATTACATGGGTAGGGAAGTCAGTGATGAAATCGATGAGGGACAAAGCTTTCTTATGTTTACATGTATAAAATTTAAGGTCAAATTCTTGGAGAAAGGATATCCAATGAGAAAATTTTCCTTTAATGAGCTAACATCCCAAGATACACTTCATGCGATTTGAATTGGTCATGATATTGATGTGGTGAAGAACGATATAGTAGTGGATATTATGTATTGAATGAGCCATGATCAATGCCATCTTCTTTTCATGCTTTTTATTTTTATTCTAGTCCTCCAATAATTTCTTGTGATAATAAAATACATGCTTGCAAACATCCTCCCTATATTAAATTAACAAATTAATAAAATTTGTAACTAAGCTTGTTTGACATAACTTGGTAATCCACCCAAAATAGTGAATATCTCCCTCATATGAGACATGTTAACACTCTATATAATGTAACACCCATAATATTTTTTTATGCTACTCCCACCATTACCATAATTTTTAGATACCAGACCTCCACCTTGAGTTTCATCATATCATCGATAATGACATAAAAAGTAAAGTGATGTTTCATCTAAGTTAATGCCATGAAAGATAAAGCAATGTTTCAACTAGGCTACCCATCCTAACGAGTTAAAACCATCAAAACTTAATCCACTTCAAAATTAAAACATAAATGAACTTAAATCCATCTTAATCATATCTTATCCCATTTTTTATAACAAAAGCAAATAATATATACAAATGAAGACACGAACACGAATCTCATTCCTAAATAGCCATCAAGCTTTATATGTTTATATAGTTGTCCATTTAAATGGAAGAAAAATATCTAAATCTTGTCGAAACACAAACCACCCGACTCCTGCTATCTTATCCCTTTTACACCTTATCCTCTCAGTGTTGCGGTACGAAGGTGTGTGTTTTTTGCAGTTTTAGAATTTTTGCAACGTTTTAGGGCAGGTTTTTTTGAGGTTTTTGTGAAGATGGCAGCTTCATGCTTTTCAATGGAGACTACCCAAGTGCTGCCTTCATTAGAAGCAACAGCAGTAACATCTTTAGGAGGAGGTTCAGCATGTCTGAAGGCTCCTTGTTCAAGGCTTCCTATGATGGCCTTGCCAACGGCTGCCCCTTGTCATTCAAGAATATCCCATGCCCGCCATGGGATTTCTTGTTTGACCCCTGTTTTGGGCAGGAGGCGTGTCCTAAGAATTAGATCGTTGGCACAAGATTCACCAGTGGCGGTAGAAGTGGTAGAGGAGGCACATGATATTCCTTTGGTGCAAGCAGAAGAAGAAGTGGAGGAGCCCCCCCTGCATCAGGAGTTTCAGAAGGAAAAGAATCGGAAGAGAAATTGGGGGGAATTCAAGCAGTTCAGGAGGAAGAATCAGATGTAGCAATTGGTACAGAGAGAAAAGTAGAGCAAGAGACAGTTGAAGACCAGGACTATCCTCCTCTTCCTGAGGGCACTAAACTATATGTGGGTAATCTCCCCTTTGACGTTGATAGTGAAGGGCTTGCCAAAATGTTCGACGAGAGTGGGGTTGTCGAGATGGTAGAGGTATTATCCAGTTACCTTTTCATTATTACAAATTTGGGTTTTGGAATGTATGTACCTTTGTGTGTGTCTGTCAAGTGTTTTGATGCCGAATGTAGAGGACCAGTCCATGGTACAGTCTCCTTGTAACTTTTCACTCTAGATACTGATGACCTCAAACTGAGTCTTTAACTCGTCACTCTCCATTTTACACCAACATCCCGCTATCCCCCATGAATTTCCCTAAAATTTGGGGGGTGTCTGCACATATCCCCCATGTGCATTTCCCCACTCCAACACTCCCAGGTCCCGGAAACTTGGTGGAACGCTGGAGAAAACAGAGCTGAATACAGTCACTCAGAAAAGTAGAGCAGGAAGCGCCTGGTCTGATACCAAGTAGAAATCCAGGTTTAACCTGGATCATAAATGACCCTCGACACAAGAAATAGATAATAGGATAGCAAGAATCTAAATCTATACACTGTTAAGTTATTGAAATACAGGAGATTGCCAGTATTTATAACAAACTGGGAGAAGCTCACAGTTCATAATTTAATGGGATGCCAACCAGGCAAATAAGGTGTGCCAACTTGGCAGATAAGGATACCAGCCTGGAAGATAAGTATTAGCCCATGTAAGCTTAACAGCTGTCTACGTACAGTAACAAGATCTGATTGTGTATCCAAGACTAGACTTCTAATTTTAATTTTGCAATTAAACTTTGATTATCATTTTGACAGCTGGAGAAAGGCATCCCAAACTTTCAACAAAGAAAATTTAGAACTTATAAACAAAATGTAAAAACAATATATGGGAATTGAAAAGTTTTCATTAGTCATTTTAAAACATGTATTTAGCTGTACAAACAAAATATCCTGTTAGTTTGGTTTATCAGGTTGCACACAGTATAACACAAAATCAGACGTGTAAGGAACCATCTCCAAGTGCATATGCTACACATTGAGCTCTTTAGCCTCAAAAACTCCAATTCTACAACTGCTATGTCAAATCAAGTTTCATGTCACATTTCTGATCACTTAGTAATGGCAATTCTTGCCAATGCCAAATGCCAAAGTTGAACATCTCATACAAGAAGAACTAATTACATCAAACTGTAGTATGTAATGTCATGTGAAATGTATTTACTTCTCTGAGATCCTGTATAGGCATTTTCAGTGCTGCCTGATAGAAGTTGCAACCCATACATTTTTCAAGATGTCTAAAAGGTCATTTCAGAGGTTCTGCAGTTAACTCCAAAATTGACCACGTAACACACAATAGACAATTAAACAGTTCTAGAGGCTTGGACAACCTAATGTATCTATCAGCCTATCTATCTTCATGTTGTTTTTAAATTACACTCTAAATGATAGCATTCTGAGCACTTGTCATGCTGTCCAAAATGTGAGGATACAGAATTGTAAAGATAAAAGAGACCTCCATATTTAACTGCATTGGTAGTTGAAAATGCTAGGATGCATATGCAATCTTAATTCAAAGTAAGGCTAGGACTCTACATTTATAGTACTCATTTAAACCCGTTAAAGCTTCTGTATGGTTGAGAATCAGTATCATGTCATTCGTGTGAGGATGGCATCAGAAAGCAACCATTTTCAGTCAATTTCCACCATGGATTTTCATTTATAGACTGGATGAGTTTGATTCCAAATGAAGAAACAAAGACCACATTTACCTCCCTGTAGAATTTCATTTCCTGACTGCATTTCCATTCAAAGTAGTCATTTCTTTGGCAATCGGATTGATTCCACGTACCCAAAGCTCTACATTTGCGGCACTTCCAGCTTCAAAATGAACCTCTCTTCCCTTAACAGTGACAATTCTAAATATCGTTGGTTTATCTGCATCACCTTTGCAACGATTTTTGCAGAATGTAACACTTGGTCCCACCCTTGCTTCTTTGCAAATAACATTTGTTCTGCTAGATTTTCCCCATGTTAGCAATCCCGATTTAAGCATTCGAACCATCTTCATATGAGGAGCACCTTTACCTTGCCTAGTGTGCTTGCAGAGTTGTTCACCAGCAAAAACCATATTCCGTGCAAGATGATCCAATATGACACCTTCAGCAACTCTTGACAAGTTATTTCTCCTAGTAAGTGCCAAAGTCGTCTCACCTCTATGATTTACTAGACAACAGTCAGATCCTCTGAGAAGTAGGATTTTACAAGCATCTACATGGCCCTCCCTTGCAGCAAGCATCAGAGGAGTGTAACCATCCTCATCAAGGGCATTGACTGCACAATCTCTTTTCAAAAGTTGCCCTAGTGCCTCTACATTGCCTCTCCGAGCTGCATAGTGGAGGGCTTTAAACTCCTCTTCCTTCAATTTATTTGCTAGAACAGCTTCCAGCAGAACCCTCTCAATAATGTCTTTGCATCCGTGGGCTTCTGAGAGGACTATGGCTATTTCACCCTTGTTATTGGTCAAGCTCAAATCAGCTCCAGCAAAAACAAGAACTTTGAAAACCTCAATATGGCCCTCTATTGCAGCAATCATGGCAGCAGAATACCCATACCTATCCTACTAATTCAGATATATATCAGACTGCTGTAGAATTTTCTGAAGAACTACTGTATCACCAAATCTGGCCACAAAATGAAGAGGAGAGAACACTTGGAGATCACTTGAATTTATTTTCTGTCTTGCCTTTAGTGTATCCCAAAGAATTTGATGGACAGAAGAAGCAAAACCACTTTCTTCTGCTATGCTTACTGCATTCTGTCCTGCCATATTTACAAGCCCAAGATCAGCCCCTGCAACCAGTAGCTCCATGAAACATTCTTGATGATTAGCCTTTGCACATAGCATCAATGCAGTTTCACCTGTTTCTGTTCTTGCATTTAGATCACAATTCTGTTCTATGAATTGCTTTATAATAATATGACAGCCCATTCTATCAGCCATGTGAAGAGGGCGGAATTCATGTCCATTCTTTTTCCTTACACAAAACTCAGCATTCGCACTAGCATCTAAAAGTGCACCAACTGCCCCTGAGTTGCGGCAAAGAACTGCATGACAAATAAGCGTTCTCCCTCGATGCTCACTATCAGGGCATGTGTATTCAAGCAACATCTTTAGAATTTATCCGTTTGCTTCATAGTACTCAACAACACAACATGCTTCATTATATGGCTCTGCTAGGCATGCCCCAACACGCAACTCTTCACCAGAGTCTGTATCCCATGACCAAGCTCCAAGGCTAACTTTACAATCTGTCTTAGCACCTGCCTGCTTTTTGCAATAAAAAATCTATTAGGTAGATGAAAGCAAGAGATGTTTAGGTTTGCATGAGGCATCTGATTACTTTGAATTAGGATCAGATAACAACACAGCATTTTTTTATTTCTAGAGAAAAAAGACATGCAATGTTATTAAGATTGTAAATCCTAAGATCTCGAAAATTCATAATATCTCAAGTTCTAATAAGAATATATTGATAGTGGCATTGCTATTAAAATTCAACCCTGTAGTGATAAAGTAATCACCTTCAGCAAATACTTGACAATGGGAGCTTGCCGGCTCACAATAGAAGCAATCAGGGGTGTGCAGTCCACATTTGCATGTAAAGCTGGCTTCGTAGAACGCAGCAGTGCCCTATCCCATGAATTTACATCCACTCCATTCTGAAAACAGCCAACAGCAATAGAATAGGATGTCAAATATCCAAAATCCAATAACATAATAAAAATTATCTGATCACTGTAATGTTGTTTTGTTAGCCATGCATTTGTCTCAAATTTAGAACGTCTGTTTCCATTCCATAATGTGATTTGGTTAACTTCCACATAAAACTTAAACCACACCGCATAATTACATAGAACAATGAAGGCCTCCCTATCTAGATAATGTTTTCTTTGTGAAGATGTAGGCATTTATAAAAGAGCAGAAAAATTCTTGAAAATTGAGCATGCCTTGATTAAAATAGAAACAATCTCCACAAACCCTTGGCAGCTGGCATACACCAATGCATGTGCAGCTGCTTCATGCCTGATCATTTCTGAGCTGATTAATAATTCAGCAGCTTTGGCCTGGCCGGTATGCCCATGGAAAAGGAAGTGATTTGCCTGACTGGTCTGCCCTGATTGTTCCTGTAAGGTCAGTCTCCTGTGCCATAATAACTTACTCATAAAATGAGTCAGGCATCTCATGTTGGTATCGAGAAAGGAGGTATTGAGGGAATCCCTGGATTCTTAGTGGAGTCAGTGTACCTCCTTATGATCTCATAATGGATGGGACACCTGAAGTTGAGGTGCTTAGATGTTCCTCCATATTGTTTGATGAGTACTGGACAAGGGCCACTAGATTGGTCACTCTATCCTCCTTGGTTCCCTGTCTCCTCCTTCAGATTATTTAGGCCATTGTTAGTTTGAATGGCTTGCTTCTCACAATCCTTAATAGTGTTCCTCATGAAGTTTATGTCTGCCATTGTAATTAGTGGATATCCTTCTATAATTGGAGTTCTGATAGAAAATAATTTTCACTTGAGATATCTAGATTCTTGTTATCAGTGAATCTTCTACAAACCCAGTTGAACAATCTTTCAGTTCCAAGTATGAATCAATGGTTTTGGATGATGCTCCTTTTCCCATGAGTGTCTCTGGGATTCCCTGGGTAAAACCATAACAGACCCTTATAGCAGATGCTCCCTTGCTCTCTTGGAGCCTTACCTTCGTGTTTGCATGCATCAATTTGTTCATGAACTTGAGTAGTTGATGATCTTGTTTGTGGCTTCTCTGTGTTCTTATATGTGAACTTGCCTTGCCTCCCAACAGTAACTCAACCTTAATAGGTCTATGGACCTTTCCCAGCCTCCCTGTTTTGTCCGGGGTGTGAGGCAGGGGCTTGGGATTCTTTGCCTCTGCCCCTGCTTCTTCAACCTGCCCTTTTGACTCCCAAGCATGTTTTCTGTTCTTTAGAAAATGTCTGAGGACCTTCCACTGTGAAACTCTTGGTAGATTGATACATGAACTGGATGGTTCTGACAGGAGACAAGGGAGATAACCCATAAATGCCTTGATTCAATTGAATTATAGACGAACATGGATTGTCTTTCCCTACCTTCAAACATGGTTACAGTTGTCATGCTGCAGGCAACATTGCTCCCTTGAATGATGGACACTTCCATTCATAATGATTTCCCCTCCTTGGGATGTCTTGATACAATCTGAGCATTTAAATTGTTTTGAAATACAAAACTCTACTACCTCTAATCATCATTAACAGGTGGCAGTAAATGGTTTAAATCACCATTATGGCTCTGTTCAGTTGCTTTCAAATCCTCCATGACCTGGCTCCCAATATCTTTGCCGGCATGGCTGTTTGTCACCAAAGCCCAGCTACCCTTAATGGTGGTTTATAGCCTATGGCCATCAGTACCCAATTTCAAGCACGGTTTTAGTTGTGAGCCAATCTTTGTTCAACCTTCATTTTCTTGGCATTAAGGTAATGGGTAGGTTCATGATGCCTCTTCAAAATTTTGTTTGTAATATGCTGCACTCTAAATCAGACATCAAATTTTTTGTTTAACAACAGTTCTTTAGTGTCTTTCCTCAAGTTTGTTTTTGAAGTTGGACATGGTTTCTAAAGAGCTGTTAATTGGATTGATTTAATTGATACTTGACTAGCACCTACTGTCTAGATCAAAATGCTGTAGACTGGGATTCTAGATTAAACTCACATTGTGCCTAAGAATACAAGTGAATGCAAACACCGAAAAATGTAGTGTCAACAGAGATATAGCGAATAAAATATGTTGTGACAAATGCAACCTATATTAAGTTACAGGTCATGGAATTTTGAAATAGTCTACCAAAATATTTGGCATCCTGCTTCCTCATAATAAACCAGACTTTACAAGTGAATTTGGATAATTAATATATCACAATAAAAAAGAGTAATGAATGTCATAAACGCTTTGCTGTGGCATTGTTCCAAGAGAATTCTAGTCAGAAATCCAGTGAAATGGTCTCTTGGAAATTTTTGAGCAAAAATAATGAAAACATGGAAAGCAAGGTGTTTGACCTATTGAGATCATGTTGATGAACTATGTATGTTGAATGTTTATAGTATATACCTCCTAGCATATTTAGGTGATGTGGTAGCTCTATGGGAATTGTCCAGATGAAAGTTAGGAAACTGGTACAAAAAACATTATGGGTCCATATGACTTGTCACTTCTGTAAAAGCCCAATTAAATTGTGACAATTTTTTTGTAAAAGCCAAAAATTCCAAAGTACAACAATGCATATGAGTGTGCTTTTTTGAAAGCATCTTCTGGGTTTATCCCTATCTTGTTCATTTCCCAACAGAATGAAATCCTAACTAGGTTCTGCCCTTGTAAATTTCAGTTTCCAATGTTGATGACATTTTGGATTATTGTAATTGTGTGTTTTTTTTCTGGTTTACTATTA
Organism: Pseudotsuga menziesii; assembly: GCA_001517045.1. NCBI lineage: Eukaryota > Viridiplantae > Streptophyta > Pinopsida > Pinales > Pinaceae > Pseudotsuga > Pseudotsuga menziesii. The sequence continues at coordinate 369,576 of LPNX010919832.1, forward strand.
AATAATTCTAAGAATAGGTCCTATATTTTGGTTGTTTAGTGGACTTGTATCTTCTCCAATTGTATGGATTTGTTCCATCAAACAGATATACAAAAATGTGAATTTGTTATTGCTCTCTTTTATGTTTGATATTTTCTGATGGTAATGTTTGGGATGTGCAGGTTGGGTCTGGTAGCATCCATCAAGGTATCTATCTACATTCTTTCCTTTTGAACATTTTATTTGATAAGTAAATAGTGCTGCAAAAATTCAACTGTACTGGTGTATAATATTTGAATCAGGTGTGTTCTCACTTATTCAACTTTTGAAGAAGGGAATAATGTCTATGTTAAATATTAATTAATTGTTGTTTTTTTTCTATTATAAGTGAAATTTAATTAGGTTTTATATTGGCATGGGGGAAGAATCACTTGTTATTTGTGCTAGTAGTCTTTTATTTGACTTTTTCTTGATAGATTATCTTGTGTCTAGAGGAAGCACTGTTCATGCTGTTGAAATGCCTAATATGTAAGAATAGTAAGGATTGGTTTTGTATTTAAAATAGCATAAAGACGACTAATATTATTCTATATTTTTTTTCTTTCATGCAGCTTTGTTGATCGTAAAAAATCTAGACATTAATGAGATAGAATTCGTTTGATTGGCAGTCTAGAAACAAGGATTGATTTTGCATTCAAAAGAGAATCATGGCTAGTTTTGTTGAGATGTTTTTATTTTTTATTTTGATTTATTTTTTATTTTGATTTATTTTTTATTTTGGTTTATATCCAGTTGCTTTGATTTATATCAGAGATTCCATTGAAGTTTCTTCTTTTGTCCATCTTCTTGTAAAGTTATGTGGTCAAAGTTCAAACATAGGCTTTCTAAGAATCATCTAGGGGATATCTTATATTTTGTATGTTTTCACAAAGAAACATTGCTATTTCATTATGGAACCTGCCCCTACCACATCTTAGAAAATTAGGGTTTTCTTGATCTGGGAGGCAACTGAGAATGGGAGATGATTTCATTTCTTATCATAAATGACAATCAGGAAAATAAAGACTTATTATTGTTTTACTTGAATCTGAACATCGTGAGACATTCATGATCTACTTAAGAACTGCATAAAGTTTAGGATGCAGCCATATTAACTAAGACTCTGAATATAGGGAAATTTTAGTTGTCCAACAGATGGTATCTTTGTAGACCATATAGTCTTCCAAGACCAAAATTGCCAAATTTCAACTGTTCTGTAAAACATTTCAGGTTAGGTATAGTACAAAATTCCACCTTAACATACATGTATATGAGGCTAAACCCTAAGAAGGTGTTGGATTCAAACCCACTTTGGATTACTTTTTTATGAACTTTCCTATTCGAAATCAATCAAGCCAACACATGCTTGTAGAACACTATGCAAAAATAAATTCATTTAGGGAACTGCTTGATTCTCACATCTCATGATACAGAGTCAAGGCCTTATCACTATGTGCATGTTGGACTAGGATGCAATCAAAGTTGATCATGGCACTAGATTTTGATTGGGAACTTCCATCAATAGCAAGTAGGCATTAGCCAAACTATTGCACTTAGCATACGTGAAAACTAGTTTCATATCTAAGGAAGTGTTTTCCTTGAACCCAGTTTGAACAATATCAGCATGGACTAGCTTGGCCTAACAACCTACAATAATGAAGTGATGGATAGTTCCCACCTTATGCCACATGAATTTTTTGTCGATAACGAGGTTACATGCTTTGCAATTATTATTCGACTACAATAAAAGTCGATAGATATGTTTAACACCATATTTTCTTACACAAGTTTGGGTGTTAAGTTCTAGCATATGTCCATGCATATTATACAAGGTGAGCTCAACATTATTTAGTTCAGCACACAACATCAACGATTCATGAGTACCTTTGGCCATAAAGGTACCTTGTTGTAGAGCTTTGTTCCAGCCCAACCTCATTCCAAGGTTGCAACGTATGAGTTTGGAGATATTCCATAGATCTATTTTTAGTAGGCTTCCAATTTATGGTTCAATAGATCTAACATAGGAGTTGGAGTAACAACTTCATACAAGGATCGTAACAACCAAAGACATATCAATAGTTCAGTAATTAAGGAAAATAAAAACTTGTAGACAACATCCTTGAAATAGTCCTTCAAATCAGTACTTAAGCAAGCCAAAATATTTATTCAACTTCTGTCAAACATCAGTTCTTAAAAACTCTTAAAATAGTCCAAGACAATCCTTCAAATTTATAAGATCAGATCTAGTATTTTATAATGAAACTACAGTAACACAATGATCCCCTGATAAAGTTTTCATGATCCCCTGCTTGCTCAGATCTAATTTTTCATAATGAAATTGCAGCAACACAATGCAGATACTAATTTTTTGTGGTTGTAAAATGTATGATTGAAAATAATTTAAAGTACACCTCACTGTTCAATTTAAAATGTTATGGTGCTAATGAAGCATACTAATCCTAGTATCCTTGTGCTTGTAGTTTGAGAGGGTTTTGCCTTTTATGTGGTTATTTGGTATTCTAAAGCATATCCTCTTAATTTAAGAATATGCATACATTGTGATATTTTATTTTGTTGACTTTTTTTTGTCAATACTATGTTGTTTTCCTTGCTCTTATCATTCTGTTTTTTGGAGAAGATCTCTAGTTCATTTCAAATTGGTTCTCCCTTGTAGAGTCTTTGTTTGAAATCATTTGGGCACCAATTTTCAACATTTTAGGCATAAAGTGGGTAGAAGAGAGATGTGATGCATATATCTCTTCAAGAATAGTTTCTATGATTTTATTTTAAAATTGACAGTGCTAATAACTTTCAAATGAATTTTGCACCAACAATGCAAGGGAAAGTGGATCCATACGTCTTGGTAGTTCTACCTCTGTCCAAGCTTGTATGCTATACTGCTACCAGTCAAAGAAGGCGTGTTCTCTATTGGAGAAGAGTTCCATATTAAAGCACATTGTGACTTCTCCTTTTGCCAAGTAAATTCTGGTATGAAAAGTGATATTCCAACTAGGTTTGAAGGGTGTATTTCTCATTGTTTCTACATGCTGAGTATCCTACATATGATATGAAATTTTCACAAGATAATATCAGTTATTTGGGTGTGCAGAGTGTCTTCCAATTTTATCATCAACTGAGTATCCTACATATGATATGAATTTTTCACAAGTTAATATCAGTTATCTGGGGGTGCAAAGTGTCTTCCAAGTTAATCATCAAGAGGGTTAAGACAGTCATCACTTCCAGACTTGTTGCATTGAATTCAGCTTATAAGAGTTCATAAACATTCTAAATCAGAGATTTGGTCATTTAGTTTACTGTATGTGCATAAGCATCCACTACAGGAAACACGTTAAAGATCATGGACATCACTTATAGGACGAGAATCAACACACAATATATGTTGGAGAAAATCTACCTCAGAAAATTAAAGGATCACTTCCAGGCACGTGAAACAGTGAATTCATTTACCTACATAAGTTGTATTACTATTATTGAATTCCTTGTATCGGTTGTATGTTGTGACTTGGCTTATTTTATATGTACTGTTCATTGTTACTAATTCCAATTGCATAAATTTGAGTTGTTCAACGGACCTGGTATGATATTTGTAAACCTGAGAGTATTAAGTCAATATACATGTTAAACTCACTTGAAATCTGAGCACAACAAACTAGCATCTCATGCATGTCTGTGGAGATTTCAAAGAGGTTTAATTTGATTTATGCTGGTTAGAGGGAATACTATATACATGGCAATAACCTATTGTCTGTCCCTTGGAAAAACATCAAATAACTTTGCTGAATTAAGTGCACTACTCTGAGAGGTTTCAAGTTGTGTCTAGATAGAAAGAGAGAAACTAGGAATCTAAGAAGAGTTCCTCCCAATAACTAACTTGTTAAAGAGAAATTGGTTCAGTTTCCATATGGGGACAAAGGGTCTAAAATCTGACAGGAACGGAGTCATCCTGTACTCTTTCAAAATGACTATCAGAGCCTTTCCTCCGAGAGCAGGAGAAGAACAATTTACTCACTGACAAAGTTTTAGAAGAAAGCCACTGATGACTAGTGATGGCCTGTGATGTTCTTTGTTCTCATGATATTATGTTGGAATACTGAACACTACCAGAAAATTGAGGTTCACTCTGTCTCTTTTTAGTAACTTTTAAGAGGAGATAGGATTAAAGGGGGTCTCTCCTTATCAAACAGTAGAAATAATTCAAATCTAGGAGAGAGTAAACAAGCAGAAGAAGCTAGCAATAAGGGAGGATGGTAAACAAGAGATGGGACACTAGTTGTGGGATTCTACAAGAATGTGTCTTCATCTGGATTGGTTAGTTGTCTCTGTGTGCAGATGTGAAGGATTGCATCTTTATATTAAGTTTAAATGATGATATCACGATAATCAGGGTCATGATATTCATTTATGCTTTGCATTGGCAAAGCATTGAAATTTTGTATTTAATAAAAAACAAATCACTACATTGATTTGCTTAGTGTACTAGCACAACCACTTAACTTGTGGCTGGTGAACACCAATAGGTCACAAGTTAAGTGTCACAAATAAGTTATCGGTTACTTGTTTTTTCTTTCTTCTAGTTAAATGACTTGTCTATTAGAAACTGCCCATTATCCACGCATTAGCTAAGAGTGCAGCAGCTACCAGTTAGCTATCTCTGGAAAAGAACTTTTGTGCTTAAGCAGGACCATAAGCTTAGTGCTATAGGTATTCTTAAGTTTAAATCTAGGCTCCAATACATTCCTGGGGTTTGACAGTTAAAACCTATTTTTGTTCTTCCTAGAATGTGCTTTTATATTCCAGGTATTGGCTACATTTGTTATTCTATTAAACGAGCATTTAACACCTGTCCTTGTAAGTATTCTTCTAATGGCTTTTTTTCCTTTAGAAGACTA
>LPNX010919833.1:0-13790 GCA_001517045.1 Pseudotsuga menziesii
ATGTTCATTTAAACTAGCAAGCAGTAAAACTCAGTTTTCTACATGGTATCAGAGCAAAGGGGGCAGAAAACAGTGATTTTTGCAGACACACAGTAATTTCCAGAACTCGGAATTTTTTGTTATTTTACTTCTGTCAGTGAACAGCACTTTGTTGACTTGTTGTTGAGATGGCTACGGGACTTAGATTGGAGGATAGGCTGGATGGGACAGGGAATTTTGTGCCGTGGAAGGCCAGAATTTTGTTGTTACTAGAAGAGAATGAGTTGTGGCTGGATATAGTGAGGAACACTACAGCAAATCTGATCACCATTCCTGCATCTACAGATGCAGCATCCCTATCAGCCTTCAATAAGAAGGACTGCAAAGCTAGAAGAATTATTCTTGATGCGGTTAAAGATCAAATTATCCCTCACATTTCAGGAAAGGACAAGGCTCATGAGATGTGCACAGCCTTGATCAGTCTGTATGAGAGTTCTAATGAGAACAGGAAAATGGTTCTCAGAGAAAAACTCAAGAGTATCAGGATGAATGGAGGTGAGGGAGTCACAGCTTACCTTACTAGGATTTCTGCAGTTCGGGATGAACTTGCAGCAGTTGGGGAGAAGGTTTCCCCTTCAGAGCTTGTCCGCACCGCAGTGAATGGGGCTTCAAAGTCCTGGGGTGATTTTGTGCAAGCTATAGTGGGCAGAGAGAACCTACCTGACTGGGTGAGGCTTTGGGACGACTTTGTGCAGGAGGAGACCAGGAGAGGTCTTGTACAGGGTAGTACTTCTCAGAGAGGGGCTGATGATGAGGATGTGGCTTTGGCAGCCAAGGGTAAGAAGAAGAAGGGTCCAAAGAAGGGTGGGGCCAAGCAGCAGAGTGGGCAGAAGAAGGACTTGAGTAAAATCAAGTGCTACGCTTGTCAGGCGTTTGGACACTATGCCTCACAGTGTCCAAGCAAGAAGAAGAAGAAGGGACAGGGACAGCAGACTGCAGCCTCAGCAGAGGTTGATGAGTTTAGTGTTGCATTTCAGAGGGAGTTTTCCCTTTATGCTGGACAGATGGAGAGAGATAGAGTATCTTTAGCCACTAGCATAGATATGGATATGGACAGCGAGCATTCCTTGTTGGCAGGACATCGGGGGGGCCCATCCACCTCTTCTACCTGGTACATTGACAGTGGAGCCTTGAGCCACATGACTGGAGATCAAGAGGTGTTCTCAGAGTTATCAGAGGCAGGTAGAGATGTGGAGGTTGTCCTTGGAGACAACACCGTTGTGAGAGATGTTGGTCGGGGGACCATCACATTTCAGAGGGAGTCTATGAGTCCCATGACTCTGCGAGATGTGTTGTATGTCCCTGGGCTAAAAAGAACCTTGTATCAGTTTCCACTATTGAGGACAGGGGTCTTGGGGTGTGCTTTTCAGATGGGAGAGTGCAGGTGTATCCCAAGGCCACAGGTATGTCCAGTGCCATGGATATTGGAGTTAGGTGTGGAAAGCTGTACAAGCTATTGTTTCAGCCACAGTGTGCCTTAGCACATAGCAGCAGCAGTGAGCTTTGTGAGCTCTGGCATCGGAGGATGGCCCACCTTCATCACCCAGCTCTTAGAGTGTTGAGGAGCATGGTTACAGGTTTACCAGAGTTCAGCACTGAGCAGGAGGATGTGTGCAGAGGGTGTGCTTTGGGAAAGTACACCAAGACTGTTTTTCCGAGCAGTGACACGAGAGCTGTCGGGGTGCTTGATATTATTCATACTGATATATGCGGTCCCATGTCATCACGTTCTTTAACAGGATTTGAGTACTATATCAGCTTTATAGATGACTACTCCAGGAAGAACTGGATCTACTTCTTGAGGAGCAAGAAGTCTGAGCTTGTGTTGAGAGTCTTCCAAGGGTTCAAAGCCCTTGTGGAGAAGCAGACAGGGAGACAGATCCAGATCTTGAGATCGGACAATGGGGGTGAGTATACCTCCAAGGAGTTCAGTGCATTCTGCAGTCAGGAGGGCATTCAGAGACAGTTGACGGTTCCTTACACTCCTGAGCAGAATGGAGTAGCAGAAAGGAAGAACAGGTCGATTGTGGGGGCAGCCAGAGCGATGCTCAATGATCAGGGATTACCTTTCTTTCTTTGGGCTGAGGCATGTAGTACTGCAGTTTATCTGTAGAACAGGAGTCCTCACAGGGCAGTGGGGAGCAACACTCCTGAGGAGATGTATTCGGGCAAGAAGCCTGAGGTGAGCCACTTTCGTATATTTGGCTCGATGACTTACTCTCATGTCCCTTCTAAGAAGAGGACGAAGTTTGATCCCACTGCAGAGAGAGGCATCTTTGTGGGATATGATGAGACTTCGAAGGCTTATCGAATTTACTTACCTTGTTCGCGGAAAGTTGTTGTCCGCCGGGAAGTAAAGTTTGATGAGGAGAGAGCCTTCAGGAAGTCCAGAGAGTTAGAGCAGGGGGAGACATCAGCTCCCACACCTCAGCTGGTACAGGCTTCTTCGATACAGCTTACAGGTCCACAGGTTTCTGGAGGGACTGGATCACAGGATACGGGCACAGCATCTACAGGTTCAGTGGTCCAGGTGGCTGGTACTTCAGGGACAGGTTTAGGGACAGGTACAGGTTTGAGTCCTCAGATTACGGCATCGATGGGCACAGGTTCATCCGATACTGGTCCTCGGGGTTTTGGACCTTCAGGTACAGGGACTTCCTCAGATGAGGAGGAGCAGCCTTCAAGGAAGAGGAAGCCTAAGTGGCTTCAGGAGACCTTGAAGGAAGTAGAGGCATTTGGCAGGCCCCAGGAGAGGATCAGGTCAGTAGTGGAGCCAGATAGGCTTGGTGTGGTGCCGGACAGGGATGATATGGCTCTTGTTGCATGCCTTCGTGACTCTGAGCCATCCACTTTTGAGGAGGCCTCCCAGCATCTGGTATGGAGAGATGCCATGATGGAAGAGTACCATTCCATCATGAAGAATGATGCTTGGGAGATAGTACCGAGACCGGAGGGGAAGTCAGTTGTGACTTCCAGATGGCTTTACAAAGTAAAGCATGCTGCAGATGGCAGTGTGGAGAAGTAAAAGGCTCAGTTTGTGGCACGGGGGTTCTCACAGGTTGAGGGAGTCGACTATGATGAGACTTTTTCTCCAGTTGCTCGATATTCTTCTATCAGGGCAGTGATTTCTATAGCAGCAGAGATGGGTTGGAAGATCCACCAGATGGATGTGAAGACCGCATTTCTCAATGGTCTTCTGCAGGAGGAGGTTTATCTAGAGCAGCCATAGGGATTCGAGATTCATGGGAGAGATTCTCATGTGTGCAGGCTGAAGAAATCCTTGTACGGACTAAAGCAAGCTCCTAGAGCTTGGTACTCCAGGATTGATGCTTATCTGACATCGATGGGATTTCAGAAGAGTGAGGCTGATCCCAACCTTTACTTCATTGTGGTTGGGGGAGACCCTCTCATTCTTCTGTTGTATGTTGATGATCTGTTCATCACAGGTGCTGAGCATCTCATTGCACATTGCAAGAGAGATCTAGCATCGGAGTATGAGATGACTGATATTGGGTTGATGCATTATTATTTGGGGATGGAGGTTTGGCAGGAGCCTGGGCATATTTTCCTTGGACAGGGGAAGTATGCAGCTGATATTCTGAGGATATTTCGGATGGAGGACTGCAGGCCGATGTGTACACCGATGATCACCAACTGGAAGCAAATTCATGCTTTCGAGGGCAAGTTGGTGGATCCCACTATTTATCGTCAGCTCATAGGGTCTTTGATGTATCTGGTCAACACCAGGCCAGACTTGTGTTTTGCGGTGAACACTCTTAGCCAGTCCATGGTTGAGCCTAGGAGTGTGCACTGGACAGCCGTAAGGCACATATTGAGGTATCTTGCAGGGACAGTGGACTATGGTCTGGACTACAGGGGTTCGGATGGAGTTGGATTGGTTGGGTTTACTGATTCAGACTGGGTAGGTTTCGTGCGGGATCGGAAGAGCACTTCCGGTTGTTGTTTCAGTTTGGGCTCGACAACAGTGTCGTGGTTCAGTTGGAAACAAAAGTCTGTTGCATTGAGTTCTGCTGAGGCTGAGTATATGGCAGCCAGTCAGGCTACTTGTGAAGCACTGTGGCTTCGCAAGCTTTTGGTAGATTTGTTTGATCAGGAGCTTAGGCCTACCGTGATCTACTATGACAATCAGACTTGCATTCAGCTCTCTGAGAATCTAGTGTTCCATGATAGGTCAAAGCACATAGAGATCAGATACCATTTCATTCGAGACTACGTTCAGAGAGGGGCAGTTGAGCTTCAGTATGTATCCACTGATGAGCAGGTTGCAGATATCCTGACGAAGTCTTTAGGGAGGGGAAAGTTTGTCTTCTTCAGAGATAAGTTGGGAGTGGTACGGAACACCTTCCTTGGTAAGAGGGAGTGTTAGTTTTTGTACCTAGGCAGATGTTCCTTAGGTGACTTTATTTTGCTTAAGTCACTTTAAGAGGGAAAAAGGTGACCCTCACATTAAATATCACTTAATGAGACTTTATAAACATAAAGTCACTTTTTGATAAATTTAAGTGAGTGAGTAATTTTATTTATGTGAATTAAATAAAAGGGATTTTTACTCTCATTGATTCTCATCCATTGGATTAGATCTCTTTTCCACCGTTGGATTAGAAACTCACTTAGGTCAAACAAAAAGCATGAGGGAGGCAAAAGGACTTCACTTTTCACTTTTCAGGAGAAGAGAGAAGCGCTGAGAGAGAAGGAGGACGAGGAGGGTTTGTTCATTTTTTTCCAGAGAAAATACATGCACAGAAATCGAGAGGAGTACAGGAGCATTAACTCAGGCACAAAAATCGAGAGGAGAGTACTGCCCCATTAATGTTGTACGGATGCATTTAATGTGCACAGAAATCGAGGAGTACGGTTGCCATTAATGCTGTACGGTTTTGCATTTATTTTTCCTGTACAGAAATCGAGGAGTTTGGGTCTATACGGCCTGCATTTATTGCTGTACGGACAACATTAAATTTGCACATATATCGAGGGTACGGACAGCACATAAATCGAGGGTACGGCCCTGCATTAAATGCTGTACGATTTTGCACAGAAATTGAGGTCAGTTTGGAGTGTACGTCCTGCATTTATTACTGTATGGTTGGCTCAGAAATCGAGGTGCTGTTCATGCACAGAAATCGAGACAGTTTGCTGCTGGTCAAAAATCTGGGTTGAGATAAGTTGGAATTTTTGACTGTAAAATTAATGTCTGATTTTTGCTGAAGGAAATAATAAAATCTCTCTCCTCTCTCTGACTGGTTTTCCTCGTGGGGGTTTTTCCAAGGCTTATTTGGCCAAAAATATCTGAGTTAAAAATTTATGGTGTGACTGTCCATATGTATTTGTTTTCAGCCTGTTAGTATTTTTACTGTTTGTTTAAAATTGTTCCGCAAATTTTTAAGTAGCTTTCAGCCTATGCAAAACCGGCTGAAGTGAAAACCACAAATGTTCATTTAAACCAGCAAGCAGTAAAACTCAGTTTTCTACACCACAAACACAGAACCATATGCACATATCAAAAAGGGTTATCCAAATCTACCATGAGATTTCAACAGAGATAAAATTTCTAAAACTATAAATTTTATGATTGTAAATCTTGAAAGTATGAAAGTGCCCATTTAGGAAACCATCAATTTAGGTGCCCAAAAACGTCTCCAGCTGCTGAAAAGGAAAAATTTCTAAAACTATAAAGTTTCTAAAATAGCCAATTCAAGAATCTAACTATCATCATCCTCCCATGCATACTCCAAACATTGAATGTCATTCAGATGCATGGGTTGACCTGCCAAAAATAGAAGTAGAGGAACCTACTAAAAATGCCTATGTTGAGAGCATGTCCATATGTGCACTAAAATAGGCATGATATGTCCTTTGAATGCACATGCTACGAAAACCACCTGCCAAGAACCTGTCCAATCCTCAACCCTTGAGCAATACAAGAACCACAAAAATGTGCTAACACTGACTTTAGCAATCCTGAACAATCAATGCCAAATGATGAACTCAAAAATGGTAAGTTGATCCTGATCAAGATGTATCCACAAACCATCAATGCCAATATCTGCTAATGTATCCACAAATTGTCAATGTCAAATGAAGAATTTTGACAAGTCCATCCGATAATGAATCCATGAACCATCAACAAGATCGCCAAGATGTTTTTTTAAGAAATGCATTTTGAGTGATAACAAGTTCATCTAGCATTTCTCTATTCTTCCTAGACCCTTAATATGAGCTTCTCCTCTAGTTATTTGCATTGCTGCCTTCTTGCTTGTTTGCCTTTTCCCTTCCCTTCACCCACCCCCTCAAGACAAACTGTCCTTCATTTCCTTTCCCTACTCTCCTCGAGGAAGGACCCCCTTGACTTCCTTGCCCCACTGGGTGAAAGACATTAACATCATGATCAAAGTCTGTTGTTTGTCTCACACCACAAGTACACATCAGGCAAATGTCTTGTTGATTGATCACTTGTCATATATTGATATTATGTTAGCCAATGGAGATAGGATGGTTGATTGAGCCAAGAGAAATGAAGCTCCTCAGGCGCTGGCTTGGGTCTCTTGTTGCTAGCTTGGATATTGACACATTCTAGGCAACTGCCAATGCTACGACCTTGATAAATAGGCACATTTCAAACAGCTTTCAACATGTTCTCTTGGGCTTCTAGATGGCATCACCTGGACCTAGGTAAGGATCTGTCTCCTTGCTCTGGCAGAGATTTGAGATTGGAAATAATCAGCTCCTTATTCCAAACATTCATCACATCAGTGATGTTATATATTTACAGGATATGGGGCTCGAGCACCTCTAAGAACAAGTTGAGGCAGACTGAGAGGGTACATAAACACATAGCAACCACCTGTTGGAGAATAAAATAATCCATCCATATGAACTTTCATTGGCAGAAACAGGTATGAATCAACTTGAGCTAAAAGTATTAAGGAAATTGATTTTATACTGAAAAAAATAACTAAAATGGGAAGCAAAATATACCCAACCAAATCAGGAGAAAATCCTTATAGAGAAGACCCATAGAAATCCCATACCAAAGTAATGAGAGATCTTCTAGCTACCAAATGTAATAGGAAGGCCTCAATCAAATTTTTCTCAACAGTAAGAATAGATTTTGAAGAAAAAGGTGCTTAAATCCTGTCACGAAAGGGAGGATCAATAGTGGAAGTCCGATAAGTAACGAGAGATTTTCTAGCTACCAAATGTAATAGGAAGGCCTCGGCTTGTAGAAGTAAAACCATTCTCAACACTGCTTGAAACTTGGTATTGTGCACTATTGCAATATTGACAGTGCTTGTGGGAGAAGGTCGTGCAGCTTTTTAAACCATTGTGAAGCATTATTACGGCTTTCAACAGTGGATGTTCATCTCTCTCTATTCAATTGCAGACGGTATTGATGGATCTGTGCTGCAATAGGCTTTATGCTCATTACCAGTTCTCTCAAAGAGTTCAATTCTTTCCTACAGCGGAGCGCAATGTTAGCATGGTGAAGAATCTGGTCGACTGCTATGTCGATGCCTTTACCAATAAACCCAGAGAGAAAACCAGGATCAGCGATGATATCACTTGCTCATAGCAATCTTTCTTAAAACAGAAAGGAAAACAGTGACAGAGATATTTGAAAATCTCCAAAATGACTTTATTTTCTCTTCACTTCACTCGACTCCTCAAGCAACACTAACAGTGGCCTAGTCTTTATGAGGAAATAAGAAGAAATATGACTCAAGATTTGCATCTGGTATCTAAGGAAGCATTGCAGATAATTATTTATAAAGCTGGTTCATTCAATTCAGATTCCTATCTTGCACCTTCATGCTCTTTGGGAGAACTTTCTAACGTTTCCTATCAATCAATAAAGCTAACAACAAAGTGAGCTTTAGAGCTGGTTGGATGCGGTTGAGTGGATAATATAGGACAAACGCAACAGCTGGTTGAATGTAAATGATGAGATATATATAGGACAAACGCAAAACAAAGGTAGGGTACAACATGGCTTAATATCCATCTTTCGTTTAGTTTGTTGCAAGTCCTTTGCACAGATTATCATTGTCTGCATGATAAGACCATTCAACGGTCTCATATGATGTGGCAGTTCCCCATAAGACCTGGATAGTATTTCAGTGGATATTAAAAATGAGGATAGTATTTCAATGGATATTAAAAACGAAAAGACCCACTCGCTATTTCGTAGGTTTCCAATTTTTTTTATCGAACTTATCACTTTCCTTTTTATTCTACCATTCTGTAAACTAAAATACCTCCCCTTCCCACAGAGCGCCACCCAACACCCAACTTTTTGTTTACTCTCCTTTTTCTCATCCATTTAAGATCGAAACAAAACTTAAAGCAAAGGTTTATCATTTTTTTTAAAGATATATAGGATTTCATGATACACATTATTTCTTTCAAGGCCATATGTCATTGTTGAAGAAGTATGCCTCTTCTCTTTACCCTCTCTCTCTTCATTAGCCATAAAACATACATCAGGAAACGGACCTATTCAGAAGATGCTACAGCCGCATATTGTTGAAGAGCCAATGGCACTGCATATTGTTGTGGTGTCTGTCTTGGACTCCGATTTACAGAGACCGAATTTGCACCTGTTAGTGCCATTCCTGCATGAGAAAGAATTCATCAAAAGTAAAAACATAGTATAAATGTTAATATACTTTTTATCTACTACAAAACCCACTGAAATTGAAAATGATTATAATATTTGACATAAATATGCGAGTGGAATGTACTCAAAGACTGACCAGGGTTTTGTGTTGATGCTGTAGTCCCATACTTTGACAAAGCAGTCATTGTAGCTACCAATACTGGGCTACTATACTGAACAATATGTGGACCCTGCATATATCCTGGTGATGTAGGATATCCAGACGCACCGTGTGATACTTGTGCATGAGGATAAATTGTTGCTGCTGGGCCAGCATATAGTTGTGGAGACTGGGGTGTTGCATATGGATTATAAAATCCCTGCAACAAACCAAGTAGACATGGACATACAAGACATGAACAAGTGAGTTGAGGTGAGGCATTTCCTCTCACACCCCTAATTACAACCTAAAAAAGTTGGTACATAAATACATGGCTTTCAGTAGTAACTTCACTTGATTGAAAAGGGAACAAAGACCTCAAAAATATGAAAATCTAAAATGAACTCATCAGTGCTGCAAGCAAAATCTAAACCAAAACCAAAAATTAATAAAAGATGAAAGCCCAATCACACAAACACAGTAGTTTTTATTATTGATAATACCTGTGCAAAATTGACATCTGGAGGATATGTTGGAAAGCTGCAAACACAAGTGTGTATTAACTATTAACATAAATCACTTTAGGTAAGAAAAGTCTATGGATAGTGACCCTGAAATGGGTGGTTGCTATTACAGGTGAAGTAGATATCAGAAGTGGAAACTTACATTGGGGACAAGAAGATCCCCAGAGAAAACAAGTTGCTTGCACCAAAAACAGAGAATTTAATCCGTAATAAACAAAATATGAAGTAACTTATCTCATCAAACAAATAATCTGCCTTCATGAGAAAACAAAAATGAAATAATAAAAGAATTCAATTTTTGAAGGAGAAATACTTCCAAATGCCTAAAGGCCATTTTGCACTGGCTGAAGTATCATATATTTCAGTAAAACAATTTTTATGCCATGTTAGTATAAAGCGAGTCTCTGCAATTTACTTGAATGTCATAATTAAGTTCAATTCTGCACAAGTTACACGACTTACCTTTAAACATAAATCCTTAACAGACTCCCTTGAATGATAAATGAAACTTTTCTTATAAGCAAAGGCCTTTTTAATTTCACTTGAAAGTAGGCCGCGATAAAACGCCGATGGTCCTGACAATCCATGTGATGAAAGAAACAAAAGAGGCTGCCATTGATCATGAAATGAACGAGGTAGGAAATCGTGGCTTCGAGTTCAAAGAGGAAAACAAGAACTGAATTGTCCAATCCCTGCACATTCCTAGTGAAGAATCCACCAATGCATGGCTCAGGCTGGCTCCTTTGCGGCTGGATGGCAATCCAGGCATTCGGCGATCAATTCGAGAAGGATCATAGTCACAATCCCACTGCTTGGAAGAATTGATTTCAGGTTTTTTTTACTAATCTATCTGATCTATGTAGGAACAATGGGACCGGTGTTCATAAACATCTGGACCATATTGCAGAGTTCGACGGCTAAACCAATCCTTCCATGTTCTTTCCGTTAACCTCCATTGCAACTCCTGCGCTATTTGGCCTCAAGAATTTCAAGGTAAATTTATAATATTCCAATCGTAAACATCTCACTGGGATCTGTAAATTTCTCCTATCTGGCTGCCATTTTCTATGATGGCATATCCAAGAATAACAAAATTTCACAAGCTCACCAACGTTCAACAACCGGCTCAACTTATAAACGAGGGATGAAAAGGAAGCCCGTCCTTTTCTGAGATCATAGAGACATAAAACTATGGAAACCAAATGAAAATGGGCTCAAGATAATTTAGGAAAATGTCACCAAATACCATTCATTCAGCTTACCTCTGAATTCAATACCATTGTGGTATAATATTTTGGGTCACAGATGTAGAACCACAGAAACTGTTGTTTTATTCATACGCTTAAGCGTCAATTCCCATTGTTTAGTAGTGGGGTTCACTTCTCTTATTTGGGACATTCCTGCTGTCACATTCTGCATATTACTTTTCTTTTGAAAGCACGCATATTAAATAGTATAGTGGCAGGATTGACTTACAATTTCCTAAAAATCTATTCAAATACTTGACTTACATGAGTACTAATAAGTTAATTAGATGGAGATCCTAGTACAGTATATGATAGTATGCATCTCACCAACCAAAGTATCTCACAAAAATAAAATCAGTGTCAAGTCAGGTAATCCCTCAGTTGTTGCAAGCATAAAAAAGTCTCCATTTTACACAATGGCCAAGTCAATACTGAAAGAGACCGTTCAATCTTGAAATAAGAAAGGTGAATATAAGAATTCTTGTTGTATTTTATGACTCATGAAGTCCCAACCAAAGATGAATAAGTTGCATGGCATAATGTTCATAGAAATCCCCAATCAATTACATTTATTAACTGTTATATATGAGGACTTGTACATGCCACTTTGTATCCCAGAATCATGTTGACAATCTGATGTGCAAAATGATATGCAATATTCAGTTCTTTTGATTGCATAGTTTACTAGAAAACGTTATCTCGGGCATAAATCATACAAATAACTCATTGTGCAATACAAAAGATAAGAGAAAATGTAAATGGATAGTATCCAATTAGATATAGAATTCTCAGAAACTGTTAATCATAGAATTTGCTGGAAAGGGTTGTTTGGTTGCAAGCATTAACCTTTGAAGAGCATTAACTTTTGGAATTCCAATGATGGAAAAAAAATACTAAGAAATGAGATAAACCAGCAAACTATACAGAACACCATTCTTGTAGGAAAGGCACTTGAAGTCCAATCTAACTACATGGAAAAGTCCAACCTAACTACATGGAAAAAGATCCCACAACAATGATTTTGTATAGAACTCTCCCCCACAAATCACTAAGAAATAATCAACAGGAAGTACAAACTAACAAACGTAGCATTTAAAAAGGTAAAGAGCAATCCATATTAATAGATTTTCCCCAATTAAACTAAAGCAGCCATAGAAGTAGACAATTTATATCGCATTACAATGATATCAGTAACATTCTAGATCTTAGGCCAGAACTCTCGATTTTTTCTTAAACTCAGAAGTCACAGCAAGAAATATCCAACTTACCACAAGAATACCATCTTCCAATACAGAGGTGTATCTAAGAGTCCAGAAATCCCGGGCAGGAGCTAAAGTAGTCGGTGCATACATCTGCAATTAGTATTAGCATTCAAATTAGGCATTGATGAACACTTCACCAATTCTATATGGCTACAAAGTTCTCAGTCTACAATTCGTTTTACCTGCATGTATAAGAGCTCAATGGTTCCTCCATTTCCAGTTGTGAAAATGGTAACAACATCCACACTGCGGCAATCCCGAAGCCAAGATGTGCGATCTTTGAGAATCTCTGCAACCAGAATTAAACAACAAAAAATAAGAACCAATTCCTCTTTCAACCTGCAATGAAGACAGAGATCGTTGGGAATGGAGATATGTTTACCTTTGAAGGGTCTATACCAACAAGAGAACAAGCTCGTGCAGCTACTCCAGTACACCCATGTGAAATAGTGACAATCCCAATAGCATCCGGACCAGGCTGTACAAAATGCCCCGCTTTCATTATAAACTATCAATAGAAAACATTAACCTAAAATGTTATTGAGCAGAAAACTAGAGAACAAACCTTCATCCCAGGAATCTGGATCCACTCAACAGCATTTCCTTTAGCCTTCGAAAGAAACTCTGTTAAAGTCTCCTATGCAATAGAAAGGAGTCTGTAGAGAAGCAAACAATACATACCCTAGTCATAACGGGTCTTTTGTACAAAAAAACACACAATAATTTTACATTACTCTAGGCAAAAAATAAAATCAATTCCTCACTGCATAACAGACTACGGGAATCTATGCCAACAAAAAAACACAACACCCATTACAAATCTGAAATTGTCCTTTCTCAGCAATTTTTTATTTTTATTTTGAGCTGGTGTAGCTCATGACTGTAACAGAATCTCCATCCTTATTAGGCCAGCACAGTCTCACGGTTGGCTACTTCTTGTTGAAAAATGGACATGTTAGAGATCAAACCCAGGACCTGCCAGTGGAATGCATGCCCTTATCCTACTGGGAAGCCTTACCAGTTTGACATCAAGATGTGGATTGCTAAATCCAACCCTCTTTATTTTCAAAGTAATATACATGGGAGATGTGAGTAGGAGTTTGTAAATTAGATAGAGTGGTCAAGGATACTTCAAGAATCCTTTAACCCTTTCATACCAAGCTAGAGTGATCAATATACATTACTTGACTTATGAGAGGAATATGAGAGGAATAGAGAAGAAGAAGAGTGTTTATTGAGATGATTAGGCAACCATATTGATTTGGGCTCCTGCATTTTTGTTGTTGTTAATATTGATTCTTAACTCATACATATCAATCGAAACCATTATATAAACAATACCCAACTTTGAACAGATCTAAAGAACATAGCAGATGAAAATAAAACTAGCTCACAAAACATACAAACAGAACAGTTGGTACAGGAAATAATCAAAACCCAACTTAGAAAACAAAAACCTCATTTTTTTGGTGAAGTGATTTAACATACCCAGCAGAACTGGCATCCCTGGGGGGATCCCGAGGAGTCAGCTGATTTTGCTGTTGATGTTTAACACTTGTAACTACAGACTCACAGCGGGTGCTGTGAGTCTGTAGTTGCTATGGAAGCCTGCAAAAGCCCCCATTTTCATATTTTCTACAGCTAGTTCACCATTCTGCATGATTTTGGCCTTTCAGAACTTCTTAGCCTTGAGTAAAACAAACAGTACAATATCACTTGTTGAAGTGTCAAACCAATACAGATAAGAATGTTGCATAAACTAAGTAAGAAATTAATAATTCTGATTGTTTAAGCCTTAAGGACTTATTGTTGCAAATCCAGGAATAAAAAACCAAACTAATAAAAAAAATCACAATTACTCCAAAACTTTTCTTATAGGCAAAGTGTAGAATCTAGCTACTAACAAAGGGAGGCAACACAAGTTTTACAGTAGTACCCCAT
>LPNX010919833.1:14175-83168 GCA_001517045.1 Pseudotsuga menziesii
TGAATTGATTTTTCTCTACTATTTATATATCTTGGCAGCTTCTTGTCCAAAAGGATACCATATTGTGCCATATCTCGTAACATAGCAAAATGACGTTATATCTTGTATGAAATTTCTATAAAATTCAAACATGCTGATCTTCCAAGCAGTAATGCCATACGAGGCAAATTCAAAATCAAGATGAAGATACAATAAGCATTTGATCTACAATCATCCAGAATGACAGAAGAAATTCAAATCTATAATATAAGCAAGTGCATCTCACCCGGGTTGTCTGGTAAGCTTGAAGTGTGCATTGGTGAAGCCAATAGAAACGTTGCCTTTATGTCCCTTGTCCTTAACATAAATCTCAAAGTAGTAAAGAAGTTTCCGGACCGGAGCAGGGCAGTTACCCTGTATTGCTCCGACATCGTAGCCATGCTGCGCTTCACCAGTATACTGTGCAGATAGCTTGTCAGTTGATATGACTAGGAAAGGGCAATTGGGGAAGGTATTCAGGTACGTGGGACTTTCTTCCTCCTCCGCTGGAACATCGGGAACCCTCCGCCAACCCATTTGGGACAGGCTTATCCTGTTTAAGCTCCTGCTCACTCCTTCCTCATTGTTCAACATCCTCACAAACGTCTCCCAACAAAATATTAAAGTTTCTTCAAGTCTATCGAACCCTAAGAGCTGAATTTAATTATCAAACCCTGAGAGCTGCAAATTCTTCTCAAACCCTGAGAGCCAAAATTATTTTCGAACCCTGATAACTAATATTCTGCCCCCGTGTTTTATAGCTTCCCAAATGAAATGCAAACGTTTGTAAATTATCAAATGAGAGGCGGAAATCTTTTGCATTGTCAAATGAAATACCAAATGCCTCTCAGATTTGTGATGCAGAGTACGTCAAATGGAATAAAAGACACACTTTTATTTAAAAAAATAGATTTAGGAATGCAATATAGAAAAGGTTGAAAATATTGAGCAGGCGATAGCAATAAAATTTACTTACCAACAAATTCGAACAACTTACAAGAACAGAGTTTGGAAGGCCGTTACTGGGCAGGCGAGACAAAGACAGACACTTCGAATCCATGAATGTAATGCGTCTGATAAGCTTAAAAATAAACGAACCCTTCCGCTTCCGTGCAACGAAGAAGAATTCTATTCTTTTGCCGCGGGCAAAACAAAGTATATACTATATATATATTAAAATTATGACCACGAAAAGCATTGTCCGAGGTGGTGGAAAACTTCAGGAAACAGCGGGTAAACCAAAAAACCAACAGGCAAACGCGAAACACGTGGCAAAATCCGATTGGAGCTATAGACGAAAATGAACAGTTCTTTTCCGAACTTGTTCGGAGAGAAACGCCTTACGGCGTAATTAATAATATGGACCGTTTCACTACAAATCACAGTGTAAAATCAATGACCATAAAGATGCAACATAACAATAATGTGTCATACTTCATAAGAATAGTTCAAATCTATTGATGTAAATGAAAACCTTGATTATATCAATATATTTTTATGTATAGTGGTACTTGTCCATTTTTTTTCTCTTGCAATGTTTAATGCATCCAATTTTACATGTTGCCTACGATTTTATTGTACATTGTTGGGTGTATATCTCTTAGAAAATTTGCAGGAAGAGAATTGTTCACATGGATGGTCTGTTCTAAATTCTATTGTTATTAGTGCTTTGTCACTTTCTTAATCACACAACACGAGCCACATACTAATAAGATTAATGTCGAAGATCACAATTTTTTTAATTTCATCCTACTCTTCCATAATTTTTAAAATAAATTGAGCTTGATTAATGGAAACACATAAATTAAAGCGTAGTATTTTCTTGAAACTTTCTCACACTTACTTTCTAGAGGGCCCTCTTACTTGAAGGGACTCTTCCATTCTTTTTCAATTCCACAATCAACATCCAATATTTGTGCTATGCTAGTATAGAATTTTTGGAAGTATATACAAAGGAAGAAGAAAGATTAATAGATGTTATATTCTTTGACATCCAAAATCTCATTGACTATATGCACACTTTTATACGAGTTCATGAAGATGGTAAATAATTCCTTTACAAAAATATAAACTAATCTATAATTCCATCTTCCCGTTTTCCTATAGTGGCTTAATGTATCTCTATAAGAAATCAATTTATTTAGGTATAGTTTAGTTGCACAATGGAAAAGTAGGATATATGTCGTAATATCTTGTAAATTTCAATAACATATATATACTGTATCTTGAAAATTAGTAGAGAGGTAGTCATGGTCCTTGGAAAACAAAAAATTACAATATAGGATATATGCCATAGTATCTTGCAAATTTCAATAGCATATATATACCATATCTTGAAAATTAGTAGAGGCAATCATGGTCTTTGGCAAACAAAAAATTACAATGTCACATGGATGCTTTCACTATTCCTATTAGATATTGACACACAAAGATTACATTGTTACCATGCAAGCATACACAATGTAACATTGAAAATAAATATCAATGAAACCCTTCTTGCTCTTACCTTCACAATATTATGCCGATAATGGGTTTTCCGTCTAGTGACTTGTCCTCTTTGTGATGTTTCTTAATTACTTATTGTACATATCTCAATATTTTTATTTATCTTTTCATATTTTTTATTTTATTTTATCTTTTGACAAGACCAAAGTAGGGTTGCTATTGACTATTTTGTGGTAGATGTCTTTTGGTACTTGGACAATTCGAATCATTATGAATTATGGTCCATTTGCCCTTGTATATTTTGATATACATGTGCCTCCAAATCTAGTGTAACATTTCTAAACATATGCATTGGATCTAAAAGGTGAGTGACCAAAGGTGCTTCAAAATACAAAATTGGTAATATATTTTGCATAAAATTGCAACAATAAGCAAATTAAATCTAAGGGAAGTTGACACATTAAAAAATTCCACCAAAATCAGTTCCCTCCACATGGGAATATCTCTTTGCTACCATGCGGGATTTGAATTTTTCTATTAACCTTTTGCATTGGACTTCTTAAACAACCATTTGCTTTCAACAACTTTTCTTCTCAGCAAGAAACTTACCAAATCCTATCTATCATTTTGTCCATTTTCAATCATGACTTTCTAGAGTTTACTTTCTAAATCACCTACCTCCCTAACAGAGCCATGATTATCATTAATGACGAATAAAAATATGTCGAACAAAATTAGGTGGACTATACCTTTCTATTTTCCTTCTTTCCCAATGTTTTCCTTTTATTATTATTATTGTAAACCTAGAATGACACTAAGGTTCATTAA
This sequence comes from Pseudotsuga menziesii, assembly GCA_001517045.1. Lineage (NCBI taxonomy): Eukaryota > Viridiplantae > Streptophyta > Pinopsida > Pinales > Pinaceae > Pseudotsuga > Pseudotsuga menziesii. The sequence continues at coordinate 17,467 of LPNX010919833.1, forward strand.
GAGGAAGATTTAACCAAGTACACTAAATTGTAGAACAACTACTTGAAGTTCATGACTGCACTTACTGATAGACTATTATATCAATCAAACAAGTCTATATAATATATTAGGTGGTTATTTGTATAACAACATAACAAAGAAATAGAATAAATATATACTTTTACAAGGATAATATATATGCATTTCATACCAATTCAAACCCTATATAAGAAAGTGATTTTTTTTCATTGTCATTTAAGTATATTGATATAAATAAATGAGAATAAAATCAACATGAGCAATAGTACTCATCCTTCAAGGTTAGCCACAATTTCATATAATTATTTTTCTTGCTGAAAAAATTGACTAGAAGACATTAAACGCTTACCAAAAACAACAATTGGAAAATATTTTTCGCTATAACAATTAAAAATGCTGTATACATTTACAAATATAAAATGATTAATTAATTCCTCTTTAGAGCAATAGTATGCATTTAAAATAAAATTAACAACACTTATTCATTATTCTATACATCCCTTATGGTTTCAACTATGATGCATGTTTCAAGCCTTGGCATATTTCCTTCTCATTGATGCACACTAAGAAATTGACGATTCATAAACCTCTCTAGTGGGAAAGTTAGAATTGTCTAATGTATATACACCACAAATTCTATTAAACTAAATTGAATATATCATATGAATATTATGAACTATATTTCTTTCCTTATTAAGTAGTTGACAAAACAAAGACAATACGATTGATTTTATAATACACATTACACAATACAATAACATTCTCAAGGAGAAACCATTTGGGAAGGAACTCCAATTGATTATCATTCTAAGGGTTTTTCAACTAATAAGTATTTACAACTATAAGCCTACACGACCTCTAGTATTCCACATATATAGTTGTGTTTTTAATGCCTTGTATTATTGGTTAACAAAATCAATGCTTTTTCCTTTCCTAAAGGAAGTTTCTTTATGTTTTATTTGCAACAATCTATGTCGATTGTGATCCTTAATGGAATTTCTCAACCAACAGTCCAATGTCCTACCCTTGGTTGTCTAGCTTCTCTTTTGATTTGATCCCTCTTCATTCACTAATATGCTTTCTTATGGGTCACCTCCAATAATCAATTTATTTGTTCAACTTCTCTTGCATCCCTTCAATTACACATCAAATTGACTCCTTTTGGTAACATATGCCAATTGTCTATTTGACAAGCTCTTAATCATTGAACACCTCATAGATGTCCCTCCCATTAACACATATCCAATTGAAATAAGATTGTTGACAAGGATACCCATTAATGATTCAATAAATGTTGTTTATCCAATATAATTGGTCTTCTATCTTAATTGACAACATTATGCACCAATCAACCCACAGGGACTTCACTTAGTGAACCTCTCACATAGCACGTGTGATCGTGGGATATTAAAGAATACCCTTAATTTCTAGAGATATTGACCTAAACTCTTTTTGTTGAAACCCCCTCCCAATACTTAAAACCTCCTCCCCACCCCTTTTTATACCTCAATCCTTATAAACCACCCTACCCACCCCCACCTTAAACCCCTCATCCCCCCAATACCTGCAATATATTGGTTCAATTTTTGATAATTCTAAAACCCACAATATGAACTAACGTGATAGGATATTGGTCAATAAGTGAAGCCCTCATGAATCAACCCCAATCTAGTTGATACAACTAGTTGACTTTCTCTATCGTTGATTGTTGATACAATTAGTTGACTTTCTCTATTGTTGATCCCCTCTCAATTGGGTTCCATCTATCAATTAGTTGATTTGGTCCAATAAACTTGATTGATTCTATGTCCAATATGTTTCTAGTCTTCTTATAGTCTATTTGATTTCATATCAAAGCTCCTTTTTTGGGATTTTTTTGGTCCCCAAAAAACTAATCAAATTTGAAGATGTGGAAATATGTCTTTCATTTCCTCCCCCAAATTATCCTTTTTTTAATTAATTAATAAATTTATTAATTTTCAGGAATTTTCCCTTGAGAAGAATTTTAAACAAATATTGTATAGCTTAGTGAGTTTCAAAAAGATTCCTTTACAACAAAATGCCATGTTCCAACTCAATGTGAAAATTTGGGACTAAGCTTCCATCTACTAGAAACACTGGCAACTCTTCCTCTCCTTTGTTGAGCATGGAAGGTTCAAGAAGCTTCAAATTCTTCACACTGATAAAATAATATATACTCATAAATGGTGGCAACTCCAATCATGTCCCACACCTATTACAAAATATTGAATGGACCATACCATATAATGGTTTCCATTGTCTTTCTTGTGCCCTATATCTATTTCTTATAATATGAAAAACCACCATATATCCCACCTAAAATCGAGGTGAAACCCTCTATCAAATACACCTTTCCTATGCTCTTTCCAATTTCTTTTCCATTTTCCTCTATACCTACTTAATATTTTTGATGGTCTTAATGGTTCTATTTGTTTCATCTCCATGCTCCACCTAACTATCCCTAGTAGTTTGAGAAAATTAAATGTCAAAGGGTGTCTTAGGAATAAATCCTAAACATGTTTCTAAAGGTGTTTTATGCTAGAACTATGAAATTTCCGATTAAAAATTTATATATATAGGGTAGACTCTCATCCCAATACTTATGATGCATTTTATTATAAAACCCAATTAAAAAATAAACCATATTTTTTTTTCACAATCATTTTCGCATCAATATGTAGGTGAAATATCATACTCTTCTTCAACTTAGCATCCATCATACCCTATAACCATTTCCAAAATTGACTCATATCTTCTATCCTTGTAAAAAATAATGGAGTTAGGAAATCCAAAATGTACTCATATCCTTTGGAAAACAACTTAGCTTCTTTGCTTGTCACAATTTTCTTACATGAATTAATTGTGCCATCTTGCCAAATCTATTGACCACTAGCGATAGATTACTATGGTCATGTTTGGTCTTTTGTATTCAAAATTTGACTCTATACTAGCATGGGAGTAAAACAATTTCCAATGAATAGGTTTTGACATACAACAAAATACACATGCTCAAATGAATGTTGCAACATCAATTGACATGTTTGGCCATTAAACACACCTTTGTAAGTTCAAAAAGGTATTTTTAGCCCCCAAAATGTGCAAGTATGGAGGTATGGGTTTCTCTCAACAACATGGTTCTATATTCTCCAATCAATATACAAAACTTATCATCATAGTACAACAATCCATTCCTCAAATGGTAGTCAAGAAATTTCACTCCTTGCTACAATTCTACTACAATGGGATGGCATCCCTATCCTCTTTATATAAATATACATATCTTCAAATGGAAAAAGTTGTAGCTACATAATGGTTGTGAGAGTTGTTCTTGACCACAATAGTCTTGATAACAAATCAATAGTATTGTTCATAACCCTATTCTTTTAGTTGATGATAAGGTAAAACTGCCAAGGATAAGACATCCACTTGGTATGTCTTTCCTCCAACAATTTACTATGTGTTTACAAAAATTACAACACATTGTGGTTGGCGTGGATCATTGCCTCCTTCCTTAGGATGTAATATTTGTAATGCTTCACTTCTTAATGGAAGGATAACAAATCATTTTTGTAGGTAGGATACCCTAACACCATTCCATTGAATATTTTTGAATGATAGAAAAATAGTAATCCGTTTTGCATGAGGATTTCCCCTAAAAGATAACAACATACATCAACCTTAATCTCAAAATTATTTTGCTGATTTGGAAACTTCTAAAATAGGTTCTTGAAATATATTCTTCAAAATGTTGAATGATCTCTCTCTTTTCCCTTCATTCAAAGAAACCTACTTTCTCCTCTTGTTAGGGAATGTAAGAGCGTAACAATCTTCAAGAAACGTGAATTAAGATTTTGCAAATATTGACAAGCATAAAGGAAATTTCTTACCTTAGCGAGATTCATAGGCCTAGGCCACTTGTGAATGTATTAAAATTTTTCTTGGCCTATTCTCAGTAAATATCCACGAGTCATGAACCTTGGATAAAGAAGTATACGTCTGAAAAAATCACACTTATTCATATTCAACTACAACTTACTCTCGTTGAGAGTTTCCGACACTTGCATCAAATGGTTTAAGTGCTACTCCTAGTTGTTGTGAGAGAAATAATATGTTTTCTAGGGATACAATTATAAAAGAGCCAATAAAGGGCCTCATAACTCCATCAACCTCATAATAATATGGAGGGTATGTTATTAGATCCAATTTCATTACCAAGAATTCAAAGAACCTATGCTTTCTTTCCAAATCAACCTTCTACAATTCTTCCAATTGATCCATACTGAATTCAAAGAATCCATGCTTTATTTCCATATCAACCTTCTACAATTCTTTCGATTGATCCTTACTTGATGGTACCTTGGCTTAAGGTCTAAAATGGAAAAAAGACTTTTCAAGTTGCGATGGGCATAGCAAGTCATTAATCCTTGAAACAATATATCAATTCTTGATGGTGATATTGTTGAGTGTTCTAAAATCAAGACACATGCCGATTCTCATATTCCTTTGGCCACACAATCAAAGGTTCACAAGGGGATACACTATTCTTGATAACCATTCAATACAATAATTCTTGAATCTTTGTATTTTATAGTCAACCTTTATAAGATAAGTTTGATATAACCAAGACTTGGAATAGATGGATTTGAAACAACAAAATCTCATGGTCAATTATCCCCTAGCTAGGTGAAAACCATTTTGAATTTGCAAAAATGGCCTCATAATTTCACATAAGTAAACTCAAGTTTTTCTTCTAATTGAGTGTGATATGAACTCCCTCATTTGGATTTGTATTTGAAGTATTATCCCCCTTACATCTTATAATCAACCTTTACCGTAATTATTAAAAATCAAAGATATGGCCTTCTTACCCATGTAGTCCTTTCCTTCCTTCACCAACCTCTAGTTGTTTCCTCTTCTCTAAACAATAATTTCTCTATCCTATAAGAAAGGTGTATCAATGATAATCACACAAACATTTAATGAGACCTTCCAAGTTATCCATAAATTGAATTGATATACAAAACTTGAACTTACACTAGCGAGTGATCTACAACTTGCATTCTTATGCAACAACCATAAATGACACGGTTTGGGATGTGTGGTAGTCCTTAGTACTAACTGTATTACTAATGTTTTAGAAATCAATTTATTCTAACTATACTAATAAGAAATAGTCATTAGCATTGTAGATATTCACATGATTCAATTTTGCATGAATGTTCTTAATGTTGTTCCTCATACAAGCTACTTGATGATGGTCCAAGCTATTGGTATCCCCCTTATGTCGGTGAGCTTAAGTACGAGCTTTATCATAAAGGAAGAAGAATGTCTCAAGCTATATTGATAGATCCTATTCATTTGCGCATAGAGACATGAGGGAGAGGTAATGGAAAAGGGTGACCCATGGATGGTGTAGATCCATAGAGTTTCTCCCCAACTTCCAATCACCTTGTTTGTGCACCAATAGATGATTTAGTGGTAATAGATGAGGCCCCTTAACCATTGGTGCATTTCCACATGATTGGGTAGTAATGGGGAAGTCTCCCCAGTGAATGGTAAAAATTAAGATGTGCAAATTTCAACTTTCAATTTCGACCCTTCACGTATTGTCACATTATTAAGTGATAACGGGGAAGGGTCTCCCATGAATGGTAAAGATTCATCCCTGCAATTTTTGACTTTTAACATTGTCCATTCATGCATCAAGGATTGATCAAGATTTCACACAAGTGCCCCCCGCTAATGGCCATGATCTTATATTGATGGGCGACCCAACTAAGCATAACCATTCATATATGTGTGCAATAAGAACCCTACAATACAACATTTAATGCTATGACTGCAAAAATGTCAACCATCGAATAAAAAGTTGGATCAAATCCAACGACTGGCATCCCCGTATCCAAAACATTAAATGCTGCACTACAGGGTGCTTATTGCATGCCATTCATATATGGGGAAAATTTGTCATCTATCACACATGAAGAATAAATAATATTCTGAAGAGGCACCCCACCACCTCAAATTGAATCTCAACAAATTATTTCTCGTCAAAGGGATAACTCACGAGGCAGGTTTGACTAAGACACCCTTCGATCGCTAGTGATAAAAGGACATGTGTCCCTCCAATACGAAAAATGTTGGTACCCCCCTTTGACAACCTTGAATGACACTTAAATTCCAGTATCTCTGGACATGGATGACTATTTCTCCTAGTTATAATGTTCAATACAGTTGATTCATGCATTTCATAATGTGTCTAAGTGCCCTAGTGATAACAAAGCAATCATTTAACCAAGTTCATTCAACAAGATACTAGAGCATATATCAATCGACCATATAAATCCATCAACCTTGTGCCATTGACACTATTGAATAACCTTTCTCTTTGAATGCCGGGAAAATAATCCAAAAGCACCAACTTGTTCAATTCAAATTAAAAATATTTGTAAGGCTATATCATTGTTAATCCTGTAACCATTAACTTTACCTTTCCCATGTATTCTTAAAACCTCTATAGCCATGCCTAAAGCAAACAATGTCACCTCCGGGAGTTCTCTATCCCATTTTCTTGGAACCTGCTCTAATACCAATGACATCTATTCTTCTTAAGCGCCCCCCCCTTCGTTGATGATATTTTCTGTGTTGCTCCTTTTCATATGAAAAAATCATCTTCCAAAAAACTCATTGGAATTGCTTACATGAATCATATCTCAAGTCAATCACATAACACCCTTTGGGATTATAGGTTAACCCAACATATCACACATGACACCTTTCCATTCCATGAATTCGTGGAACTATGTTCTAGGTATTATCAACTTGCTTATTCCTCTATCACCACTATAGATGGTCAAACTAGTTTATAATATATCAATTCCATCCCTATTATTTAGATGCTGGGCATGTCCTTAGGCATCGTTGTCCTATCACATGAGGTGCAAAACAAAAGGTATAAGAAAATGAGCGAAACTTAGAGGGACAAAGTTTTTTCAAGACTCAAGTACAATAATGAACAAACTGAGACCCCCCTACAACATGGAAGATTTAAGTGGTTTTATCTTTGGACCAAAGAGTGCTTCTATATGTTGGGCCCTATTTTTAGTGAGGGATACTGATGAATACATAGACAAAGGGATGGTAGTGATGGTGGATTACTACAATACAAGGGATATCCCCAATTTCAGACATGTATAAGAAATTAATGTAGGAATAAGGTCATAATTGGCTAGCTTCTCAACTACTAGAGAGTTCAGGTATCCTTCATACCTAGTATACCTATTCATCTATTACCAAGAGCACCACCTTGAATCCCTCAATTTGCAAAAAAAAACAAGAGTATTACCTAATAGAAAATATGATTGGTTATCTTGGGTTAAAAAGGGGGGACATAGGGATTCCTTCTATAAATATGTATTAGAATTCATGTACAAGGCCTACTCCATCATTCAAGGGGAGGAACCAAAAATGATGCCTACTGAGATGAGGCCCTATTTATAGTTGGGGGACGCCACCAGAAGGGGTGAATGGTTCTTGGGAAAATATTTCATATTTATCAAATTATATGGAACATAATTAGCCCATTACAAATTACCAAAATTATTAACCCCCGTGACACTTGTGCTAGAATATGTGAAACATATGGTTGAGGTAGATGAGCTCCATTTCTTGAAGGTAAAGAACAAGGGAATATTATCCTTTCTAGTAGATATGGGGGGATGTGCCATAAATGATAAGGAGATTTTCAAGTAGGCCTTATAGATATTGAAAGGGATTGATCTACCTTTTTATCAACCATGGAAGCATGGATTCCATATGATAATTTGATAGGAAAAGGGGATAAAGATGGAAAACCCCCAAAACCATGAGGTTAGGATTGATATTGAAAGGATGGAAAATAAAGTGTCCTATGAAGAAGTTGAGGCTGGATTGAGGATAAAACTTGAACCCTTGAAGGTGTAAAATCAAGTGTTCCTAGATCCTCATCTTGAAGTTCTAGAGGACCCACCATATATACCTTTTGTAGGCCAAAAGGAGCCATGGTAACCATTAAAGACATGGAATTTGAGTCTCCCCTAGATATAATATACACTGAAGTGAACTTGGATAGATTTAATAAGCACAAAATAGGAGCCTATTAGAAAACAAGTAAGTATCCAAAGAAATAAGAGGTGTTATACTTTGATCTTCCTCAAGATCAAGAATTTAACAACTATATGATAACCTTCACCATGATGAAGAGGAAGATCCAAGGATGATGATGATGGAAGCAATTGGGAAAACAATTCCTATTGTAGAAGTAATAGGTAAGGTAGAAAAAGGGACTAGTGAGATTCCAGAAGAACCATATCTAAAGGAACCATTTCCTTACCTTAAAGCCCTCCTGATAATGCAAGCCATGGAATACTTAGAAGAAAAGGGGCTGGGAAAAGAGGGACGAGGAATTACAGAGTCCATCACCTTAGAAAAAAGGTTAACAATATTAGAACTGGGGAAAGATCCAATTGCACCTTTGGTCGAGAAGGTGGATCTATTTGAATCATTTCCCCCTCTCGTCTCACATTACTCAACAATGGGGATCATCAGTTAAATAGGGCCCTTCCTTAACACAAGTCACACTATAAAAATCTCAAACACATAAGGATCTTCTAGTTTTGATCAAGAAACCTCCATCCTCACAACCAGTAGGGAGAACACCATAGTGGAACAAAAACCTCAACAAGAAGAAGGGACTATTGAAGAATGTACACATGAGGAGGAGGAGGAGGATTCCCCTTTCTTCAACAAGAAGAAATCAACATGCTTGAGATTGTTGAATTTGCTTGGAATCTCGGTGATATACTCATTTTTATGAGGAAGGTTAACAAAATGAAGGAAGACGATTGCTATTGCAAGAGTTGGAACATTAAAAGGAACTAATAGGCTCTCCCAACGAAGAATCAATGGAATAAACTAGGTAGGAGACTCCATTGCTTTCCAAGAACATAGATTGAGATAGCCTTGAGCCCAATAATGCTTAGCAAGCAGGGGAATCTGTCGACCACACATCACCTTCTCCTTCTCATTTTAATTTGACTAATATTATTTATGATGCAACTTTTTAGGGGGATGCTACACCTAACACAAGTTAATGTTAGGAAGAAATACATTAAATTTCCCGGGAAAATGTAATCCAACCCATGGAAACTTTTGATCCACTAGAAATATTAAGGGATGAGCAAAGGAGGGTATAAATACAAATGGATATTCTGAACACATATACTATGGAATCCCATGCACAAACAAGATTCATACCTAGATATAATCCCGCCAAAGGGAAATTTATTGTGACCACATTGGAGCCACCAGTCCATGAAAACATACAAATATATGTAGCCACATGATTGGAGAGATCTACAAATTACTTTAGACACAACTTGGATCCCACCCAAAGATGATATTTATATGGATTAAGGGTCAACCAACATTGTCTACAACAAGTATATCAAGGAAATCTCCTCTAGTAATGATTATAAGAAATAGTTGGATGCCATCATCATAAAAAAACAATTCTTGAATTATAGAGTTAGGTCACTGAAAAAGACAAACTACAGACTGACTTGCCTTTTCATGGAGAAAGGAAAGAAAGAGGCTATTGGTACTATTTATCTTCTAAGAGAGAAAAATCATGAAATTATAAAATATCTAGAAAGATGAAGGATATCCCAAACTATCCCAGTTTTGCAGCAAACGTCAGATGAGCAACACAAATTAATCGATGAGGTGTATTTCTTAATGAAGGAGAATGCTTCTCTATCAACACAAGGTTAGCTAATGGAAAATATAATTATTGAGTTAGAGGCCGATCGAGACACTATAGGAGATTTAAATTTTCAATTGGAAGAAGTCAGTGCCATCATTGACTCACATAAACATGAAATCATTGAGGTTCATAAAGAGATGACATTATCCTCTTTAAGTAGTCAACATATTACTTCTAGATAATCCATATTGAAACTATAATAAGGGATGGAAAATTTGACTTGAGGGGTAATAGAGTGGATTACCAAGGATGTGAACAACCCTATGAATGCCGTAATAACAAAATATTTATCTAAGAAGATAAATTAGAAGTTGAGGAAGCAAGGGGAGAAACTTGATGCTGCATAGAAGAAGCTTCATGAAGATAAAAAGGAAATTGTTGGGATTAAAGAATAAATAATAGCATGGAAAGTTAGACATGCATAAGCCCTCAATGAAGAAAGAATGGCCAAAAGTATTTGAGATATAAAAAGATCAATTTGGGAATATATCTCAGGTGATCTCCCTTCACCAAGGAATCATCTCTAATTCTATTTAGAGTATGGCATTTTAAATAAATAAATGATTAAATACTCGAGGATCACAAAGAAAGACATACAATTTAGGTATAAAATAACATAGTGGTAAAAGACGTCGTGGATACAATATGCACATAGGATTTAGGGATATTGGGAATCAGAGACAAAAATCCAATCTATACTAATATAAGGACTTCTATTAATAAGTTCACTCAATATATGGTCATTAAACATAATATTCTAGAATTAAAAAAACTCATCTAGCAATTCCTTTTTTCTAGGGGAAAATATTTGTTCCTTGCTATTTCATTGAAATCAAAGGTAATAATGGTTACAACTTCAGCCGTAGCTGATCAAAGAGACAAAGCCTCAGCAAAATCAGATATAATGAGGGACAACATTATCCGTAGTGCCAGTAAGAGCTGTAAGTGCAGCCTACCATACAATAGACAATGGGTACCATATAAATCATGGTGCCCTTAAGTAAAGTAAACATGGTGCATCCAGTCCCAGCACTTCATCCAATCCTTGCTATTGCATATACCAAGAGAGTTCATACAAAGAACTGAACAATTTATCCAAATAAGCAATGAACCAAACAGAGCTTAAACATAAAATAGCTCATCCACAATACATCCAAAGGATGTCATATATAAACAACACAAAAAGTACTAGTGCTAAGGGCTAGTAAAGAATATCAGAGCCCTGATGAACACACATACCATCTGAAAATTCCAAGAAATGTAGCCGACCTGAGGTTAGAGTCAAGGCTTCTTTGGATAAACTGTCTGCAAGTGTATTGTGTTCTCTATAGATATGAGAAGCCGAAAGACGGATGAAATGGGACTCTAACTCTTTGATGTGTAGGAACCATCCATCAAGAGTGAGAAGAGAGAGTGTTGAGCGGTGATTAAACCAATTAATAATGACAGTAGAATAACCAAAGATGTGAAGATGTGGAAGGCCCATGCTTTTTGCACAGCAAAGAAGAGTCCATAAGGTCAGCAATTCAGCTCTAGTGTTGGTGTTGATGCCTAATCCTAGTTTAAAATGAAAATGGTGCTCAAGACTGAGCATTGGCATGATACCAACACCACCCTGGTTCCTAGCTGAGGCACCATCAAAGAAGCCTACAAGATAATTCAAAGTAGGAGCAGGCCCAATGTTTCTCCTGGAAATATTATGCTGAAATTTGACAAGATAATGTAAGAGTTGATTCTTGATAGCGAGAGCAATAGATGTAATATCAGGCTTCTTATCCTCAAAGATGCACAGGTTCCTGGCGAGCCAGATGTGCCAGATAAGGAAAAAGAGAAGATGCATTAGTAAACATCTTCTGCTGCTCCAATATGAGATATTGTGAGCAAAGATGACTTTCACCAGAAATGTGGAATAGACAGACTGTCTCTGATAAAACCAATAATTCTCTGTGTGAAGCTGCAGTTCTGAAAGAGATGTTCTACAGACTCAGAGTCCAATTTGCAGACACTGCACCAGTATGGCCCAAACCAGCCTTTCTTGATCAGATTGTTAAAGGTATTGATTTTATTTCAGAAGCATAGCCAGCTGAAGCATATGATCTTGAGAGGTATTTTGAGTTTCCAAATCCTGCATAGAAAGTCTTCAGGCAGATCAGATACCAAAGAGAAAGCAATAAAATCATACATCAAGTTGACTTTAACCGTGCCTGAAGATTGGTTATACAACCAAGCCAAAGAGTCAGGATGGTGGTTGATGCGAATTCCACCATGCATCACACCTTTAATATAATTTGTCCACGCTGCTTTCCAATGACCATCAAGTTCAAGACCGTCAACAGATATCCAATAATCAGAAGAGGAACAACCCACACCTTTATTAAGAGCATCAACAAGTGTAACAATGCCATAGTCCTCAAGATACAATCTGAGATCGACAGGAAGCGTATAGTTAGAGGATACACCAGCAATGGGATCGATACCAATTTTGATAAGCTTGCCATCACCAGCTTTCCAACCAAGGCATCTAGTAATCCAGGACATGGCCTTGATGAACCCGTTCCACATATGGCTTCCTTGCACCTTGAAGGAGGGCTGTTTAAGCCAAGCATCCACAGGCTGATTCTTGAGATATTTATTCTTGATAACAAGTGACCACAAGCCAGAGACTTTTGGTTCGAAGTGCCAAGCTGAACCACTCCAGGTTTTTGATGTTCCAACCCCCAAGAGCATAAGGTTTAGAGATGGAAGACCAATCAGTAAGATGATGTCTCTGTTTACTATGAGAGCCTCCCCATAAGAAGTTAAAGATATATCTCCTTATATAATTAAGAATGGTGCTGGGAAAGCAATTCCTTGTAGACATGAATCATGCTTTACTATGTCCGTGGGATGATCAATTGAATTTGCACACAAAATATGTCTACAATAGAATGTTGCAAGAATATTTACCTGGAACTATTCCCAATTCCATATAAATCTATAATCAATTAAGGCCATCTATTACCACCTAGGATTAATTAAGGAGAATGGTTTAAATTATAAGGAATGTTGATTATACCCTTGCTCCAAGTTTGATAAGGAATTTGAAAATATAAAAGGGGTACTGAGACCATTAATCAACATGGTCTAATATTTATGAGTATACTACATGATTTTTTGGCGAATATAGAACAAAGAAAGGAGTTAGAAGCAACGATACCATTGGCACAAAGGCCTCCAAGTAATTAGCAAGGAAATTGCTAGCCTCTTATACCCAAAATAGAAGGCACCAAAAAGCCCAAGAATCAATGATTGGTATCGAGGGGAAATCTTAAGTAATCATAAGGTTGATTAAGGTATAGAAGCATCAATATTATTTACATTTTATTTATTCTTAGAAGCCCCTAGAAGCAATACAAGGAATAAAAGAAAGAATACGAGGTACATGTAAAACCCACTAATTTCTGTTTGATTATAATGAAGTGCTTATAGATTTCCCCTAACAACATTGAATATTAAGCACGTAAGTCGCTCTCACGTATGTGTCGATTCAAGTGAGGGTGAGTCCTCATGAGGATATCAGAGGTATAAAAGAGGAACCGTTTTTAGATCAAAGTATCAATCATTCATTTATTGTTTTATTTCCAAATGTTGGGCCAAATTTTATGTAATGGGATTTTCAAAATTAGCACTATCCATTTTTTGTTATTCTCATTGTAATCGTTATTTGAAGTCCTTTCTCGAAGAAGAAGAGGAATATATCCATGAATAAATGTCTTATGCATGTTATTATCGTTCATTTGTTTGAGTGTATGTATTCTATTTCGCTAAATGAATCAATGGATCTACGTTTATCTTTCCAATTTATTTTCTATTTATTCTAAACTTACTATAGATGGAATGTATGATGAGATATATTCTATACGGTATGTTTATATTTTTACATTTCTCTTCTAATGATGGGAATTCAATTAAGACACATTATTAGTATTGTTCAGTTTGAGCTTTTGTGGTATGCATTGTGCGATGCCCTTCACCTTTAAACCAAGGTTTGAAGCTATTTCAAGCAGCAAAGGTTGACCTCATGCCTCATAAACCAATGGTTCCCTCCCTTGTCTTGAGGATTTGATTTATGGACTAAAGTGGTGAAAGAAGGTGCGTCCCGCACAACCATCCCTAACCTTGCATCCCCTCCTATAGATATCCTTCATCTATTTACAAAAACTATACCCATTTGCAATGGAGGAGTGAGAAATGTTATGCTACCTTAAGATGGTGATGGGTACAACTTGGAAACAACAAGGAAAAGTGGAACAATTATTGAGGAGTGATTTTTTTTAGTCACATCTTGTTGGATGACTAACATTCCTCTTCCTAATTTAGAGAGGAACGAAATCGTTTGAGTGCAAGAAACTCTGTTAGTTTTTATGCTTATCAAATAGTTTGAAAATGCCTAATATTGAGTTAATGTTGTAGGTGAAGGTTCATTGGGTTCTTGGTTACCCTATACCAAAATCCCTTACTCAAAAGGGAAAACAAGGAATATCCTCTAACTGGTGACTCCATTGGGGGGTGGCCAATTAATTAGAAAAGATGTATCCCAGATCCATAGTATCTAAAACTTAGGCTAAAAAGAAGTAAATCCTACCTCTAGAATATCCTGATCAGGTGTGGAAAAAGAAGAGGTAATTTCATGGCCAAAGTTATTTCATATGCACATATTTTTCCATCCCATTTTCCTATGCTATCACTAGAATCCATCACTCCCTTGCATTAGACCATCATTCCCATCAACCACCTACCTACTAGCCTTAATATTTCCCTCCCCTTAAATGATATTAGCTTATAAACCTATCCCAAATCCCTATATATTTCAATTAGTTGGGGAAAATTTATATTCCTTACCCATATCACTCCCCTATGGAAATAAGATAAACCCTAAACCCTATTTTTCTATCCTCATATTCCCATTTACCTACTCAAGTTTTGGTCATCCCAACATTGCAAGTCTTTGTACACCATATGGTACACATTTTTGTGAATAACCCCAAACAAATGCAAGTTCTAGGGTTAAACCCTCATATGGATGGGACAAATCCCCCAAATCCTTGGTTTGTTGTTGGTACTACCTTTAAGAAATCAATTGGGTGACCTAATTGATGGACACCTCAAAATCTTTCTCAAGTTCAATAGGGATAGTGGGTTGACAAAAGAAGAACATTTCACAACCTTCCAAGACTAGATTGATAATTTAACTATGGAGGATGACAATGTATTTTGTAGAATGTTCTCTTTGGAAGGGGAAGTTAGAAAGTGGTTTAGGAACTTGCACAATAACTCGATAACTTATTGGGGACAATTCATATAAAAGTTCTTGAAGAAATGAGGCATCAAGAAGGACAATAGGTATTACCTAATTGAGTTGAATTCCTTGAAGAGGAATAATGGAGATTATGTCCCTATGTTCACTAGTAGATTCTGTAAGTTATACCATCAAGTTTAAAAGGCTATTAATCCCTTATAACTGGATTCTATAATGGCATATGTTGCCTCCTTTGAGGTTGATTTTCCCCTCATTTGAGAGATAGAAGGTCCACTGATCATGAATTTTTCAAACTACCGACTTACATATTCTCCACCATTGTTTGATCTAAAGAACTTGATAGGTCGTCCACATTGATTCTCATCTAGTGCATTGTTAAAATGATCTTTTATAAGGTTGGTATACGAGGTTTCAAAAAATATACTATCATATAAGAAAAGTATGAAATTACAACAATAAAATTAATTCAATAATTATAAAAAATACTAAATATGAAACCATATATATAAGTCACCCATTTAGAAAGATAAAAATAGAAAGGGTTGAAAATCCTATTATAATTTCTATCTTCAAAATCAGATAAGAGCATAGTAAATTTTAGATTGTTTTAGGAAAATAGTGTTAATTATGAGTTTAATTTGTAACAAAATGTGTAAAAACCTTTGTTCTTATAATTAAAAAAAAATATTTTCCTTAAATTATGAAACCCCCTGACTAGCAGGGTTGCCATTGGCTAAGTAACCACGAACTAGGGGCATCTAAGCCCTCAAAATCACCAGGGGATCGCACCCCGCGTGGAGGGCACCAACCTTTAACATGGTTGGATTTTTGGTATCCAAGAGCCACCAACTGTTCTACATCTCATGGATCTTATAAATCTTAATGTTGATTATGCTATCATTAGCCAAAAGTATTATTATGAAAAAAATTATTATGTTAAAATATGAGTCTTTGCAATAATGATAAGAAGATATATACTCTAATAAATAAGTTATAAAATATATTTATATGAAAAGCAGAGTGATATAGTTTCATTAAATAAGATAAAATTGTTTTTAAATGAAATGCATATGTTTCATTCTAGTTATATTAAATTGCTTCTTGTATATATTGATTTTATTCAGAGAGAAGGGATCCATGATGCCCTCAAAATCATTAGCCAAAAGTATTATTATGAAAAAAAATATTATGTTAAAATATGAGTCTTTGCAATAATGATAAGAAAATATATACCTTAATAAATAAGTTATAAAATATATTTATATGAAAAGCAGATTGATATAGTTTCATTAAATAAGATAAAATTATTTTTAAATGAAATGTATATGTTTCATTCTAGTTATATTAAATTGTTTTTTTGTATATATTGATTTTATTCAGAGAGAAGAGATCCATTCCCCTTAGCTGCCACTATAACTTTAGGTGACCCACACCCGCAACAAGACACGGGACACACCTAAACGAGGGTGGGATTGATGTGGTGACTTCCAATTTACAACAAGTAACTTCATAACAACGGAACCGCCAATAAACCATATCCATGAGAGAAGAGATCCATTCCCCTTAGCTGCCACTATAACTTTAGGTGACCCACACCCGCAACAAGACACGGGACACACCTAAACGAGGGTGGGATTGATGTGGTGACTTCCAATTTACAACAAGTAACTTCATAACAACGGAACCGCCAATAAACCATATCCATGTGTTTCCTCTTAGGAGGTCACAGGTTCAAATCCAGAGGGGGGTAGTGTATGTACACCTCTGTAGACTTTAGCAGTTAAATCGCTGCGCAGAGGGGGTCCCTTGTGTCACAAACAAGGGGGTCTCATACACCAATTTGGTGTCTCGCTTGGCGGTGACCTTAAAAATAGATTATTATTATTATTATTATTATTTAAACACATTGTTTATATTTATTTTAATTTAGATTTACATCTTTATAGATGATGAATGTCTTCATATTTATTTTAATTTAGATTTATATCTTCATGGATGATGAATGACGAAATGTTATAAACACTTATATCATATATATAGGGTTAGAGTTTTAAATTCTCTTTGTAAGATCATATATATAGGGTTAGAGTTTTAAATTCTCTTTGTAAGATTAGGTTAAAAAAAACAATAATACAAAAGTTATGTTATAGATTTTAAAAAATGTTTAATTATAAAAATTATATTTATATATATATATATTTTAATTTTTTTCTTATTAATAAACGTAATATATATGTGAAAAACATATTATAAACTTAATTTTTTAATTGAATCGGGAAACACATAGAAATTTTTAATGATTATTATATATTATATGTTAATATATATATATATATATATATATATATATATATATATATCTTTGTGTGTAAGAAATGCTATACCAATTCTTATGATGATTAGAATTTATTTTTGAATATCTCTTTTCAATGAACTGATCTCTACAGATATTGAACTCAAGTGGCCTTCTTACCACGATTATTCAAGAGTGGGCATTGGAAATCGGCAGACTGGACATGTAGGGTTCCTGTACAGCCATTCGAATAAGCATTTCTGGTGAAAGATATGGCCGCATTTCATCTCACGGACCTCCTCTCCGACTCGCAACGGATCGTGGCAAACTGGGCAGCCATTATCACCGACACGGTCTTCTGAAAGATTTATACGACGTATGCGCTCCATTGCTATTCTATTTGCAGGGATGCTTGCACCTGAAGATATTTCATCATCATCCATATTACGAATGTTGGCCATCCGTGACTCTGTAAGATCGCTAGAAATGGCAGTGCCAGCAAAAGATGAAACCGACCGATAACGTGCATTATTTTCGTCTCCATATTCAGCAGCAACAGTGTGCTCTAATTGTTGAGTGGACGTGGACGTGGACGCTCTATCTTCTGTTGGGCTTGCAGCGTTGATGCCTGGAAAAGTAAATGAATACTGTGCTGCATGCTCCTCATCTTCTTCATCTCTACCAACAAAGAAGCTATGAAGTTGGGTTTGGTAACTTCTTTCTTCTGTTCCTCTCCTTGGGGTTTGGTAACTTCTTTCTTCTGTTCCTCTTCTTGGTCTTGGTCTAGGTGGTGTTCTTGATCTCATCCTTTGGCTGTTTCTTCCATTTTCTTCATCATCGTCTCCAAAAGAAACAGCTGATGAAGCCCAGGGCCTCCCAATAATGGCAGAACTAGCAGAACTAATAGAAGGAGTGGCGGGAATGGCCGTGCTAAGGATTCGTTGCCTTCTTCTGCTTCTGTCTCCATAGCTTTCATTGTTATTGTTGGGGGACAGTAAAGAATATGACCCTCCTCCACCACTATTGCTATTGCTGTTGCTATTGCTATTGCTATTGCTATTGCTGCTGCTCATGGTTATGGTTATGTTTCTATTTCTATTTCTCCTTCTGGTTCACTGGCTGGTTGCTCTTTTCATTTTTGTATTATTGATATGCATTTCTACAAAAAAAATTTAAATATGAGAAAACAAAGCGGAGCATTTTTCTCTTTATATCAGGAAGCAGTAAAGGAACGGAGAGAGGCGACGCTTCTTATGTAATTATGTAAAATATAAGACATTAGAATTAGTAAAATATACATTATTTTTTAAAAGTATATATCCTTAATGTTATTAATAAGTCACCAGTTCTTCATGCATGCAATAAGAATTAGTATCAATTATTTTATATATATTTTTAATAACTTCTTATTTTAGATTTATAATTAATGTTATAGAATCAATCTAAATAGCACACTTGTATTATATTTATGCAATCTAAATCTAAAAAATATTTACAGAGAACTTTGGCTAATGGGACTCAATCTAATCTCTAAGCTACTACCATCCCTACAACACTAGGGCGGTTCTAATTTTATGAGCTCTAATGTCTTTCGTTGTGTTCACTTCTGCCTACATCCATTGGAGACTTTCTACTTCCTCTAAAGCACTAATCCATCCCAAAATCTGAAATAAATACATCTATTGATATAATAATAATTACCTTAAAATAGTATAGATGTTTTTATTTTTGAATTAAGTCAACAAACTTGAAATCTATGAAGTTGAAAAGTTAACTTTTATATATTTTTATGTGTTATTTTTCAATGAATTCAACATATTGTGGAAGATTTCACTTATACATATAAGTGTTATTTTTGGTAAAGTCAATAAAGTTCTCAAATTTGTATGAAGTTGTTGTAAAGTTTGGTAGTGCTAATATATGTTTTGTTTTTTCAAACAATTTATTTTATATTTATAAAGATGTCTTTATAAAGTTTTGAACCCGTTCTTTCATGAATTGGTTCACATGATTATAAGGATGTCTTTGTAATAATGGACATACACTATTCTCATAACAAAGGAAAGCTCATTACTCTTAGATAGAGTGGTTGTGTTTAAAAAAATGTATCACTAATATTACTTGCCATAATTTAAATCAACCTTATTAGATAAGTCTTATTCGTAGTAACCAAGAGGGTGATGTTACTGTATTGATAGGTGTTTAGTGTATCTGTATATTTACATACTCCTTATTAACATGTAACTTATTGCTGGAATTATTGTACTATATTCTTGTAATTAATCATAGGTTTTATGTATCTTAGCACCACCACTTATCATTGTAATGCCTAAGCTCTGAGCTATTTCACTTAGCGTAAAGGAAATACATAAGCATGATTCGACATATGATGTCTTACCAATGCCATTGCCTAAGCATGATTCGACATATGATGTCTTACCAATGCCATTGCCTAAGCATGATTCGACATATGATGTCTTACCAATGCCATTGCCTAATATAGTCATCAAATAAAGAGCATGATGATTGGAAGTGTTTATCTAATAAAACTAAATCGATACAATAAGCTCTTTAACTATAAATAAGCCTATCATGTAAGCAACTTCTATACACTATCTAACTTTACCTATACTTTATCAAGAAGTTCTATGAGTGTGTTCATACTAGTTAAGAGTATGGTAGTCTCCATATTTAAAGAAGTGTTATAATAGTAATCTTGTAACTATCAAGGGCTCTAAACCTAATAAAGCTATGGGAATACTAGCCTATGTGTTGCATATTGAATAACCATAATAAGCTTCTCTAAAATCAAATGAGTAGTGATTAAGTATCCCTATTCTATGCCTATATCGCTCCATGTTAGTTAAAGCAATGGTGTTTATAGTATTCTTCGTAATAATAACACTAGTAATAAGCTTAGTAATAAGCTTAATGAGTCAAGGGTCAATCGGCTTGACATGAAGAGGAGCAGTTTTACGATACGAAACCTCAAGATCACGTACCCGTTTATGTTGAAGCTGGGTGATTGTAGATGGCATCAGAAATGGCATGGGCGAAGAATGAGGCGTGGCTGGAACCAAATCAATGTCCATTGAAACCGTGGGTAGCGTCGAGACGCTACCGCTTCTCCCTTCTCCTGGTGTACAGAGCCCTAAAGCTAGTGTCTTCCATGCTACCGTTGTGTCTCTTATATTGAGTAGAGTGTCTAATTCAAGAAGCTTGGTTTTGGCCTATAAGACTGAAATTATAGTATAGTTCTACGTGTCCACCATCTCCTCCATGAGTGAGCTCATCATTTTATTGACGATCCAGTAGTGATTCAGGCGTCTCCCTCCAATGCCTCTAGCCAGGTTTTCATTAATGAACCTAGCTTCCCATTCATCGATCAAATTGCACACTGACATAGAAACCCCACTGGAATACCCATCTTCATGTATCAGGTGTGCACCATGTTGAGCGTGACCTCGTCCGCTGCTAAGTCGATGAGGAGTTCCGCGCTGACGGGACATAGTGAAATGGTGGTGACGTTCAATCACAGGGCCAAGAAAAAAAGTGGTAGGTAAGACGACATGCTCAACTGAATCCCGTGTCTTCCAATCTTCAACATGACCGTAGGGTCATCTCCAGAAACAACACGTAATTGCTGATGGCCGCCAATGTTTCCAACGCTTAAAACATGAACCTCGTCATTTGTGTGCAATAAATGTCCGCTGGTGGGTGGGGTGAGTGTTGAGTGCATGATGATGTACTTGCCACCTTGGCATTCCAACTCCTGAGGTCATCACCGCTTGTGGGAGGCTTGTCACCCACATCTGGGGTAGAGGAGTCCTTGGAGGCCAAAGTTTGACATTTGTAGACTAGACTAGAGTTAGTGAAGCTACTAGGATCTCCCTTTTTCATAGATGAAGGCTAAAGAACTCCTTCATTATCTAAGCAATCCATCAAAGAGTTGGCCGAGCGTTTCACATGGTAAAAAGAAATGGCTTGATTGTGTGAGAGAAGGGAACCAAGACGAGAGAGACTGTGCTCTAGTCGCCAACTAGGAGAGAGATTATAGGTATGAGAACCGTGCATTAATTTGGACGCCATCGAGAGTATGATCTGAGAGTCCACTTCTGCTATAAGGGGAAAGAAATTGTTCTCAACAACAATATCAATATATTATCGATGATACTTTCCAGTTCAACCGCATTATTACTGTTATGGCCAATATTTCCATGATAAATGAGCATAATCTCTCCTTAATGGTTCTGGATGACACCCTCAAACCTAGAAATGCCAGGATCACCTTTGGACGCCCCATCAAAGTTGAGTTTAGAGACTCCCTTTGTTGGGGGGGGTCCAAAGGATAGGATGGGAAATGATAACTCCTGATGACCTCGAGATCCCAGTGGGGGGAGTTAGATGAAAATTCCAGTTATCCAATAGTCACTGCTCAAGGGGAGAGAGTGAAAAGTCAGTTTGATTGCAGAGCTTGGATGAAAGAGATTCATGAAGCTTTTTGGTGATAGTGCACCAGAATTCCTCTAGAGTGTTCTGCTTTCCCGAGAAAATACAAAGATTCCTTTCTTTCCAAATATTCCAAGTAATGAATCTAGGCACGAGTTCCCAATGAATATTGAGAATTAAACTTTGAAAGGGGTTTACATCCCATTGTTGAAGAGTATCAACAATGTTACCTTTTAGTCTCCTAGAATGACGTGTGTTCTCTGTGGATTTATCCCATAACAAACTTGCAAAGGAGCATGAATCCATAAGATGATCAATGGATTCAGAGTTCATATTGCATAAAACGCACCATGAAGGTCCATAGAAACCATGTTTGATAACAACCAAAGAAACGTGGAGATATTGTTCCAAATATTTGGATTCCAGATTTTCCTCCAATTTGTGAGAGGAGGCTCCTTCAGATTAGCAGTGGAGAGAGAATACACTTCCTTGACAATATATGTGCCAGTGGTTTTATAACCCCATCCAAGGATGTGAGGGCCATGCTTAATATGAATTTGTCGTTGTTGAATATCCTGGCCAATAGACTCCAAATGTTCGGACTCAAGGCGACGTCTCCATCTGCTGGGAGTAAATGCCATCTTCAAAAGGGAGAAGAGGTGTCATCAGTCCAAAGATCTTTCAAAAGCGTATTAATATTTCTCTATAAAAAAACTTGGACGTTTTCATGAGTAAAGATACTTTTGAAGCTAGGGAGTTGCTTCCAAGCGTCATGCCAAAAGAGGGAATTGGTTCCATCCTGTATTTCCCAAAAGCAATGATGTTGAATAAGATCTCTCTGGGTGTTGGCTGACTTCCAAATTGTTGACCCTGGAAGATCCTGGTCAAATCTGATAAGAGCAGCATGGGTGCAATCTCGATAATACTTGTAGTTCCAAAGTTGGGCCCAAGGAAAGTGATTTTGAGTTATCGATTTCCATCATAGCTTGGTAGATAAAACCTGATTGATGATTTTAGGATCTCTGATCCCAATGCATCCTTCAAGCTTCGGAAGGCAGACATGTTTCCAGCTGACAAGGCACCATCTTTGTCTGTTCCTATCACAAACCCAAAGAAAGTTCTTTTGGTTTTTTTGATGTGCTTGAGCACCCATTTAGGAGTAGTGAGGACCGAGAAAATATAGAGAGGCATATATTGTAGGATAGATTTGAGAAGAACTAGACGACTTGGAAGATTTAGGGAATGAAAGGTCTAAGAGGTAATGTGGGTTTCTAGTTTGTCAAAAATTTCTTGCCACGAGGAATGCTTGATCTCCGAGTTAAAGAATAGAGCTCCTAGATACTTCGAGGGAAAATTGGCCACAAGAATCTTGAGAATTTGGGAAATGTTGCTTTGGCTGGTAATGCTAGTGTTATAGAAGCATAATTGTGACTTAGCCAGATTAATGGAGGTTCCCAAAGCTTTAGAGAAGGTGTACAAAATGGATTTCAAGGTGCGTGATTCATGAACCGAGGGATGTCCAAGAGAATATTGTCATTCACAAACTACTGATAAACATGGGGTGGAGCTCCATGAATAACGACACCTCTTAAAGAGTTGGAGGATATGGCTGCTTTGAGCAATCTTCCCAAGCCTTCATACATTAGAATGAAGAGGAAGGGGGAAAGGGGGTCTCCTTATCTAATCCCACACGAGGGGGTGAAAGTGGAGGAGGGCGTGCCATTGACAAGAATAGAGTAAAAAGAGGAGGAGATTAAAGCCATAATCCAGTTGGTCCAGGTTTGAAAAAATCCAAAAGCAAGGATATTTCTTTCAATAAACTCCCAACTCATTTTGTCAAAATATTTGGAGAAGTCCAACTTGAGAAGCATACCTAGAGTTTTGGAATGTTTCAAGGAGTGAGTGATTTCATGTGCTAGAATGATACCAATGGTTCACAAATTTAACATGGTATCAGAGCCTTATTCAGGCTAGCAACAAACCTTGGAAATGTCCATTATGCACCAAAAGAAACTGAGTTTCCACATAATTCCTGTAATCATTGCCTTGAACTCTAGATTCTATCCAAAGAAGTCTGTGGAGTGAGTGATTTCATGTGCTAGAATGATACCAATGATTCAAAAATTTAACATGGTATCAGAGCCTTATTCATGCTAGCAACAAACCTTGGAAACCTCCATTGTGCACCAAAAGCAACTGAGTTTCCACATAATTCCTGTAATCATTGCCTTGAACTCTAGATTCTATCCAAAGAAGTCTGTGCATGTGTGACAAAATCTGAAAAAGTGCACATGTTGAGGTGGAGAGGATTGAAATGAGATATGATTGTGAATTGAATTGGTTTTGGTGTGTTCTTTGCAGGTATCTACGTAGATTCTTGAAGAATTGACTTATTAGCATACCGTAAAATGAAGAATTCTTCAACTCTCATGCCTAGAATCGTTACACCCTTAAATTACATTGATTGGAGGGAAGATATGCAGGTAGCCTTGTGCAACAAAGGCCTATTTAGGATGACAATTGGAAGAGAAGCTAATCCCCAACAATATGTTGAGAAGAACAAGTTTCTGGATTGACTTGATGAAGGTTTCGACTTCATGTGCATCCACATCTCCAGGTATCTTTTGTTCCATCTCAAGGGACTCAAGACTCCGAAGGAATATTGGGAAAAAATCGAATCTTTGTTTCGAAAATAAGATGAGCTTCGAGGGAAAATTCTGGAGAATGAGCTCATTGCACTACAACCCAACAATTTCAAGACTATTCAACAACTCTTTTCAAAATACAAAGATCTAGTACTTCAATGCAAACAATGCGAGATAGAAAGGAAAGATGAGCAGCTTGTGCTATCAATTTTGAGCTAACTTGGATCAAAATTCTTAGTCTTTGTCTCTACTTCCATTTTGGAAGAGTTTCCATTCCAAATTGGAAAATTCCTTCTCTAGATGCTTTTGCAGAGTCATTGATCCAGGAGCAAGAAAAATTGAAACAGATGGGAGTGATGATTAATGCCTCCAAGAATCTAACACTCTTAACTGGAGTCTCTAGCAATGCACAAGCAAGAGGGAAGCAAAAAGGGAAGGAGACAAAAATGACTGATTCTAAACCAAAGGAGAATCATAAATATTCTGATGGAGCCTTAGATTCGAAGAAGAAAAATAAGAAATCTCTATGTTTCTAATGTATGAAAGGATTTCATCCAGAAAATTCTAGTATGAAGAATACCATTGATCAAATGGAAAAACTCCTTAAGCAACATAATATTTCCCTCCCTAAAGGTATAAGGAAGACTAAATTTGGAGAAGAGACTGAAGATCATGATGAGAGATGCCATGCACTGAAGTCTAGTTGTTCAAAATCTCATGCCTTCCTCATTGATTCAGGAGCCTCCAATCATATGGTTGTGTCCAGAGAATCATTCTCTTCATTACAAACTACAGATGGTATGAGTATTCACATGGGTGATGATACCCAAATTCAAGATGAAGGAAAGGGTTATATCAAGTTAAATCATGGAGTGTTCAGAAATGTACTCAATGTTCCCTCCTCAGCTGTAAATTTGTTATATGTATATCATATGACACATACTGGCTCACCAAAGCGAGTAGTATTTGATCATGACTTGGTGGAGATAACAAATATATCAACTGGGAATATTATAGCGAAGGGTGTTGCAAAACATGAATTTAAGGAATATGAATTCTCACACTTTCTGCCATACTCAGATCCAGTACAACCTCAGCTACCATTCGAAAGGGGAGGTAAAAACATTATATCTACACCTTTTGTTAATGGTGTATTGTCTAAAATTTCAGATTCAGAAGACGAGGAACAAGATCAACATGATCTTGATATTGAGATTGAATCTCAATAGGATCTATATTCACATCCATATCCTGTTCCAAATCAGTGGCCTAACCCAAAATATCATTGTAGCAACTAGGAATGTTGTTGGGAATCCAAGTGACAGAAGAAGAACGAGGTCCCAGTATCAAAATGGACATGTTGCACTATCTCATTCAGTTACACTTCCTTTAGTGAGGTGCAAGAAGCTTCTTGAGAGATGCTACTTGATGGTGAAGATTGATCCACAATTCGACCCACTGAAGAACAAATTGGATCAAGTCACTATTCCTCCAGAAAGAAGAGACAACGACAATATTCATTTTCCTATCTATAATTAGATTGGAAGAAAATGGAAAAGTTCACATGCATAGTCCCAAGATGCTGATGCATAGAAGAACCATGATTCCACATGGATGCTCCAAAGAGTTGCAGATTGCAACAATTTTTTCACAAGTTTTTGCTCAAAGAGAAAAATGTCCTCTTAAGTATGGAAATCTTGTTTCCTATTCTTGCTTATTTTGAGGGGGGGGTTTTCCCATGAGGTTTTCCCCATTTTCCTTATTTTATTAAGCCGTATTTTTTTCATTTAAATTGTATGGGTGACTTTTGGCCTAGTTTCCAGGGCCCAAGTTGTCCACAGTTAGGATTAAGGGGGTGGTGTTAGGATTAATTAATCCTCTTTTGTCCAATATAGTATATTTGGTCATATTTCCTAACTTAATAATTTAATCTTACTGCACTAGAGTATGGGGGACACACCTAGAGGTTATCTGCCACTTATTGCATGTGCATGCATGAGTTTATGTGCATCTGGGACCAATCCCTACATTATAGGAGCCCGCTATGAGTGCCACCAACAACATCCTTCAGTTGGATGTGGTAGGTAAGCAGTAAAGTTGAGTTATCCTCCAGTTACATTCAGTTAGATCACTATCAGTTAGCCTAGTGCTAGTTTTTCATGCATGCAGGGAAAGTAGCGCCTTTTGTCCACCTACCTGATCAGTTAACTAATTATAGACTCATTTAGACATCCATAGTTAGACTAGTGAGGTCCAACAGTGATTTAGACACATTGAGTTACCATATCAGTAAGGTTTAGTCGCTAGATTCGAATCCTATCCATAGTAATTGAATTCTATTTATTGTAACACCATTGTATTACTGATTAATGAATGAATATTAATGTTGTGATTATTTGAGAAATTCTTCTCCGATTTATATGAAATTTGTGGCATGAATTTCCTGTTCAGTGTACATTCTCTTTGATTATTCCACTGCATAATTCCCTTCCTACAACTTTCATATTTTCCTTTAGATCAATGGTTCACAAATTTAACACAACCAATTCAAATATGTTATTCCAATCACATGTAACCGACAGGTAATGAACCAATCAATATATGACCAACAATTTTCTCATAACCAAATCTTACCCTTGAGTTTATTAAGAATTTATTTCATTGGCCTTTCTACCAATACAATAAAAGATTCACCTTGAAATCCTCCACTAGAAAGTATGCAATTCTCATTGATTGAAATCATCATCTATAGATGTAATGTCCCAAAAAAATGAATTTTTTTATAGGCTAGTAAAACTACATAAACGGAACATTATTAAACTTGCGGAATATAGCGTACACTAGTTGTACCACTGTTTGGTCGTAAGCTGTTCTTACGTTCTATCATCGTTGTTTCAGTTATAATTATTACTGCGTTTTAATTGAGATGTCCTAATGCTAATTACTACTTTGATTCTTATAGTTATACATTGTTGTGCATGTGCCATTACTTGATTATATGCTTTCTTCATTCTGCATAGTCTTACTTCTTATTTACAAAGTCCTAACTTAACTTTGTTTGTGGAAATAAAGTGGGCAGAGTGGCGGGACTCGTTCTCCCATGATGGTCTGAGAGGTAAAGTGTTCACTTGACTAGCAGGCTTACTTAGTTATTTGAACTAAGGCACCTCTTCTATTTATGTATGCAGATTATACTTAGCGACAGAGACTTGCTTCTAAGGAGTGTTGAAGGTGTTGATCATTAATGCACCTGCTGTTCGTTACTATGCCACATCACAAACCCAAATTGCTAGCAAGGTAATTACGACCTTCATTAATTATTTATCCTAGATGAATTATCTATGTGCTACTTATAATTCATTAGGTATTTATGTTCCATCTTTTAAATCTTAGTATATTTACGTTCTATGTTTGTTTTATGAAAAACATTAACATAACCTTTGTTTTCTTATTTGCAGGTTATAAACTTGGGCTTAAAAACCAGACCTTGATTTATAAAGGTTAATTATTACCATGGCATATTTCATATGCCATGGTTCTTAAGCTTGATGCTTAGGGCATAAAGTAAAGCAAGGTTCAAGGCATTATGCCTATGTTGATGCGATACCCACTACATAAAATACTTGGTATTTAAAATTTGGGTTGGCATGTATATTGTATTGACTATACATTACCCAAACCTTGATATATATTATACTTTGTAATATGCTTTGGGGTGGCGCGTTAACATATGGTTCAACCATATAAGATTGGGGTTTAAGGCATTGCATGGAATGGAGACTAGTATTAGCGAATCATTTGCAAACTATAGGAATGTGGGTTTTAGTTTCATATTGGACACCATACTGGCACCATTAATGCTCCTTAGGGATCGTGGAAGACCCATCATAGGGTTTGGCTCTCACGATGGTTGTCATTTTTCTTGGTTGTTGGTTGATTTTGGGCTTGGATCTGCGTAGGAGATGAATACGATACCCTGGTTCGTGAAGGTAAGCACATGGTTGGTTTGGTGACAACATTTGATATTTATCTCATTGCTTGTAGACAATTCAAACTCCCCATCCTTGTTTTGTTTGGTGGGTTGCAGGTGCCAGGTTTGGAGGAGAGCAGCGTGGCTTAAGGCTTCATCGTTGTTTCGTAGGTGGTGCCAAGGCATAAGGTAAGACTGCCATACAAGCCTACGCTTGTATCTATCATTCTATCTGTGTTTTCGTCTTCGTTCGTTTGGGTTGGGGATTCTTTGTGGGGTTTTGATGTGCCTTCGGGCCTGTGTTAACATACTTGGGTATTTGTGTTATTGTGAGTCCTTTTGGCCTTGGAATGAAATTTAATGCCCTTACAGGTTTTGTGTATACATTATGCTATTTTAATTCATCTTTTAGAATTTGGGGCTTTTATTCCTGGGCAGCACCATTGCTTGCAATGGTGCCATAGACCTTGGTACACCTAGATAAATACTTGACCTGCATTAATGGATTTCCTGTATATAATATATACTATGTTTGATGAAATGGGAATGGTATTTACGTTTACTGTGTATGAGTTGAAATTATGCCGCGCTTATTTGATTAATGCTATGGTTTAAATCAGGCATTCGCCTTCATTGATGGACTGTGTATTAAGTGTTTTATTTAACATCTAGCTGTAAATCGTTGACAATGTTTTGGGTTGAGGCCTTGCCGTGAGTGGCATGAGCGTCCCCAAGGTTGTTGCGATAGCTCTAGATGGTTTGCATTACTGTCATTATTTCGTTGATTAGTATGTGATATGGATTGTGAAGGAGCCAAGGGTGCAAACCCACGATGGCCTTTGTCACTGTAGGTGAAAACGTTGACAATGCTCATTTGTTGTTTATATATACTATGTATTTTATTTTGTAAGCCGTGGCTTATGCAAATGTTGCTCATAGCTTAATGAGGGTCTTACAACCTCTTATGTAATAATTCATTGCTTTGATTTATTATCCCGTGTGTTTATTTAACTTGGCCGAGGCCGTAGTTACAGTGCAGGGGTAGAGCTTGAGTCTTACGACTTAGCTGTAGCATGTAGGTTTGTTATTAAAGGTATTGAGGTTAAATACAAAAGTATCCCGCATACGCTGTATGTATAACATGGCCATGATTTATTGTAAACAAAACCCTCAGGGTTCAACTCTGTTCGTGGTTTGATGTAATGACTTGTATTTTTATATATGGATGTGAGTTGGGGTTTGGATGCCCACAGGATTTGATTCCTGTTCACCTTTGTAATTACTTTGGACTGTAATGAGATTTTGATATGGTTTATAAAAAATGGGAACGAGTCTTGTGTATGAATTTATATGGTTTAATTCGTTATATGGAAGGAATGCAGAGTTATGTAATTGATTACTGTTTATGTATTTATGTTATGGTTGTTTATTGAGGCCTACAACTTGGATTTGTAAACCCACAGGGGTCGATACCATGGCCTCTGTTATAACTTACAGAGTTCTTTAATTTGTTGTAAATGTTTACTTGGTTAATTAATATGTGATAGTTACGAGCGATATTAGATGGGACCTTTAAATGATTTGTGCATGCAATTATGATGTTGTTTATTTTAAATATTAGGATTGTGGATTTAGGTGTAGGAACAGAGATGTGAATCTTGGACCAAAAGAATGGTCATGATACTTCTTGTTCATTTATTTATGATGATGTTATTTAATGGAATGATTTAGTAGTTAACATGTATTTAATATGCAGACCTTGAAAGGTCATTAATGGTTTATTTATCTTAGATTTTAATGTAGAATAATTATAGTTTGTAATTAGTTAGTTAGATTCATAATTCCATTTAACTCTGATAGCATATATACTTATGTATATAATAGCTTAGTATATCTAGGTTGTAAGTTTTATACGTATATAAATATAAAACTTACTTCTAAGCTTAATCTAGTTAAATCTAAAAGCATGTCTCTACTCACAAATGGAATATGTCAGTAGAGTAAGCAAGGCCAAAAGAACAACTATATAGTAACCTGAACAAAACCTAGTTTACAATAACCACAGTTTAAATAATGAAGATAAATACAAGAACCATCTTAAATGATCAAACCACGGGTAAATACATCATGAGATATAATTTGCAGCCTGGGGTTATATTTTAATAAATGTAAACCCTAGGATATATAACGAGAACCACCATTTATAGAGTTAGAAAATATAATATGAACATTTACCTAAAACAACCAACATCTATGCTAGAAACTGAATTAGACATACTAGGATTTCATACCTTTAACTTGAAGCTCTCTTAATGGCTGAACTTGTACATTTGAATAACCAACATTAACACTTCAAGGTAGATCTGACCTCTATTTTTGATGACCAAATCACTTGGGAACTACCACGTTCCACCCAAGCATGACCCAGAACCGTTCCTGGTTTTAATCCGAATCCCCCCGAGCTGGAATCCAACATGCAAGTAGCTTAGAGCTCCTAAGTTAAGGTTTCCTATCTGGTATATCAGATCTAAATCAGTTCTCCTTTTTCCTTCCAGGAAAATGTTCTCCAAGAATTACTTGAGAGAAAACAGGCAAACAATGACTCCTATAATGATAGAGTAGAACCCCAAGCCTTTCCTTGGCTTGAGTCTTTATAGACATACTTTTCAGTCAAATGGACAGTTAAATCAAGAAACCTTGGCTTCTTGATTTAACCCTTTTCAATTACTTTGGGTAATTTTCAATATTTTAACTTAGGAACTTTCAACGAGTTCCTAATTAGACTTTTGCAGGTTTTGGACTATTTGTTATCTTTACATAATAAATAATAATGGATGGATCTTTTCTTTCTTTCTTTCATCATTAATATTATAAATATATTTAATTCCTTATACATACCATGTATAAAGTACATAATAATATAACACTTGTTAACATTTGTCTTTGGGCATCATATACCATGATCCCTAGACTTAATGACACTTCTTCATTAAGTTCAAGTAGCTATATGGTTTAGGTATACTAGGCTAGGCAACTCTAAACATCCTTGCATGTTGGTTTTCCCTCATATAACATGGTAGTTCTTCAATACTTGATGAGAATACAGAAATTCAAAATTTCATTTAATCACTTATAAATAAGTATGATGAGATCAATATTTAGGCTCGAGTCGTTTTCACTCGGAAGTTATTAAATTCTTTTCAGTAACCCCTAGCGCTTACCAGAGCCCATAATCAATGCTTTAACAGGGAGTTACAACATAGTGCAATTCTAGAGCTCTTCGCTCAACACTAATGCTAGGATGTACTTGTACGATACACCTAGGGATACAATGGCCAAGGATCCGATGCTCCAGAGCTTATGTTCAACATCGACATGGAAGGCTTCAGGGCTTATGCCCAACACTTCCAATTATCTTTTCATGTGTTCTAGAGCTTTTCACTCAACACAATGGTAAGTAATCATGTGCTTTAGAGCTTCTTGCTCAACACAAATCATCAATCACTCAAGTGCTCCAGAGCTCGTCGCTCAACACAAGTCATCTCATCAATCATGTGCTTCAGGGTCCATGCCCAACACAAACAAGCATATATATATATATATATCATCCATTATTGGCTTACTACCCAATATATAAAACAAATCATCATGTTCATATGTAGTGCGGTCTTCTACCCAATATATCAAAATAAAATATCAAGTCGACATTATAATCAATAAGCACATGCCTATAAGTGTTAGGTCCAAAATTCGGGATATTACATCCCTCCTCGCTTAGTACAACACCGTCCCTAGTGTTCTAAGGACTCGGAATGACATCATGAAATAATACAGGGTAAGGCTTTATCATGGCAGCTTCATTCTCCCAAGTAGCCTCATCAGCCTCAAAGTGCTTCCATTGCACTTTCAACTGGACTACAGTGTGCTTCCAAAGCTGTAGCTCTCTCTTGTCCAATATATGAATAGGCTCAGGGGAAAACTCCCCTTCAGGTTCCACCTATAATAGGGACCAATCAACAACATGTTTAGTATCATACACATATTTCTTTAACAAAGATGCATGGAAAACATTATGGACTTTTACATGCACGGGTGACACTACTTCATATGCCACTGGCCCTTTCTTGGCCAGTATTTCAAAAGGTCCACAAAATCTAGGTGCTAACTTACCACACCTACCCAAGCTCAACGAGCTTCATTTGGATTTTACTTTCGAGTAAACATGATCGCCTATTTGAAAGCCTTTATATTTTATTTTCCGATTCGCATAACTTTTCTGGCGGTCTTGTGCTTCTTTAAGGTTCACTTGGACCTTGGTAACCAACTGTTCCAAGTCCATCAGCAAATCAGGCCCTAACATGAGTCGATCCACTGGGCTATCCCAAGTAACCGGTGTTCTACACTTCCGTCCATAGAGTACCTCAAAGGGGCTCATCTTGGCGGAAGTATGATAACCATTGTTATACACAAAAGTATGATAACCATTGTTATATGCAAACTCTGTGAGATGCAGGCAATCCTCCCATTTCATGGGGTTGTTCATGACATACATCCTGAGCATGTCCTCAACAATCTGGTTTACTCTTTATGTCTGCCCATCTGTCTGCGGGTGATATGCAGTGCTAAAGTTCAACTGACTCTTCAATCCGGAGAATAAATATCTCCAAAATTTTCCTGTAAACTTAACATCTCGATCCGAGATAATTGCCTTGGGTATCTTGTGCAATCTAAATATCTCCTTCAAGAAGACATCAACAATGTTCACTGCTTTGTAGGTCGACTTCACAGGAACGAAGTGTGCTGCTTTTGACAACTTGTCGATGAACACAAAAATAGAATCATTTTGCTTCTTACTTTTCGGTAAACCGGTGTTGAAATCCATACTAATGACCTCCCACTTCCATTCCGGAATGGGTAACGGCTGCAACAATCTCGTAGGATGCTGATGCTCAGCTTTGACTAGCTGACATTCTTGACATTTTGCAATAAACATTGCAATGTTGACCTTTAACTTAGTCGATAAAAAGTGTTTCTTGACGACGGATATCATCTTTTGATATCTCGGGTGCCCAGAGTAGGGTGCCTGATGAAATTCCATGAGGATGCTGGACCGAAGGTCCCCTCCTTCTGGAACATACAAACAATCCTTGGACCATAGCAGTATGGATTCGTCTACCTTGTATTCTTTTTGTTGTTGAAACAACCTGTTCTCTTGGAATTTGTTGAGGATTTCCACATAGAAGGGATCAACTCTGTTGGCCGCTCTCATTCTCTCATGCAAATATGCATCAGTTTGACTCAAAGTCACCTCATATATCATATGAGTTCCTTGGCTCAAAGCATCGACAACCTTATTCTCTTTTCCCTTAATGTGCTTTAGCTTGAAATGGTACTTACTAAGGAAATCCAACCACCTTGCTTTCCTTGCATTCAGATCCAGTTGATCAAATAAATATTTCAGACTCATATTGTCTGTCTTCAGAAGGAACTTCCTTCCCATGAGGTAGAGCCTCCACATCCTCAAAGCATGGATGATGGAAGCTAACTCAAGATCGCGCATAGAGTAATTCTGCTAATGCTCTTTTAACTTCTGTGATTCATAAAAGATCATGTGATCGTACTGAAAGAGGACTCCTCCAAGTCCTCCCTTGCTTGCATCCGTTCAAACAATGAAATCATCATCGGGATCTGCAATTTGTAACATCGGTGCGGTCATCAAAAGCTGCTTAAGATTTTGAAAACTTTCTTCACACTTAGAGGTCCATAAGAACTTGCTTTCTTCTGCAAAGCGGTCATGGGGAAAGCGATTCTCGAGAAGTTCTCAATGTACTTTCGATAATATCCGGCTAATCCCAAAAAGGACCTAATGTCAGTGACACTAGTAGGGGTAGGCCAATCCTTTATGGCTTTAATCTTTTTCGGGTCCATAACTATCCCTGTCTCGGAGATAATGTGACCTAAATACTGTATCTGTGGTTTGTAAAAATCACATTTACTAAACTTAGCATAAAGATGGTGTTCTATCAACACTTGTAGTACTATGCGAAGGTGTTCTTCTTTATTCTTTGAGTAAACTAGTATGTCATCTATAAAGACCAAGACGAACTTATCCAGATACCTACTAAATATGTTGTTCATCATACACATAAAGTTCATGAGTGCATTGGTCAACCCGAATGACATCACTACAAACTCGTAGTGTCCGTACCTTGTACAAAAGGAAGTTTTGTGAATATCCTCATCGTGAATCTGTACCTGATGGTACCCGGATCACAGATCAATCTTTGAAAATATTTTGGCTCCTCCCACTTGATCGAACAAGTCATCGATCCTAGGGAGTGGATAACGGTTCTTGATAGTCTTTTTGTTCAAGTGAGGGTAATCGATTTACATCCACATCGTACCATCCTTCTTCTTTATGAACAATATCAGTGCTCCCCAAGGAGACACTCTAGGTAATCCTGGGATTTCCTCGGAAAACACATCCTTGAATTCTTCAAGAACGGGGAAGTCTTCTATGCGTTGCTCTTTATCAGACTCTAAGTCTTGGATGTTCACTGCAAACAACTTGTAGCCCTTCCTGATGCATCTCTTTGCTTGTAAGGCAGATATTTGCCTTACATAAAATTTCTTTGGAATGCACTGAACCTTCACTTGGTTGCCTTGGCTATCAGTACAAAAGATAGACTTGTGTAAGCAATCGAGCATGACATGGTGGTGTTCTAGCAAGTCCATGCCGATAAGGACATTGTACGATCCTAAAGGTAGGATGTTCAGGTTTACTTTCATAGGAAAACCATTCAGGTTTAGCTCACATTCTTTAACAATTTTTGAAACTTTCTGTTTCATAACTGTGGCTAACTGAACCAGCCAAGGTTTATCATGTTTTAATTTTGCCTAGTTTGCATTCATCAACAATTTTAGGCGAAACATGGCTCCAGCAAGCACCGGGATCAATAAGTATTGAAATAGAAGTGTTCAATATCTTACCTTCTATCTCAACCATTGTAGCTTGATGATCTTCCTGTTGGCCATCCAATGCTGCATAGATCTGTGGTGTTCCAGCTATGTGTTGTCAGGAATATTGCACCTTCTGTGGACAGAAGCTGTTCCTTTGGTCTGAATGGTTCAGATCCAGAAAAAATAAGTGAACGACAAAGGGTTAAGACCTTCCTTGAATGTTGTAAACACCTAGAATAATGATTTGATGACGAACCTATGTACCTGTAGAACATGTAAAACAAACAAGAACATCAAAGCTACCTAAACATTATTTACACATTCATACTAGTGACTAAGGAATCCAGTAACATATACATGCGAGATCAGTACAATAGATATGTGGGATGGAAATCAGCTTTGCATTAAGAAATCAATGAAGAAGCTTACAACCATTGCCTTAGTGTTGACAAAATCCTCCACAATACAAACACCTCATCCCCGATAGCTCCAACTTGCTCTCTTGTGATCTCCAAAGGATTGGGATAGATAGTCAATTCAACAGCATAACATTACCATTCAGTTCTCCCCCTCAACCATGGATATGAGCTTGTATTTATAAGACTCAAATGGATAGGTATGGTTGAGATATTGGTGGGTGAGGTGGCTAAGAGATCCTACAAAGACGGATCTCAAGCTCAACCAACGCAGGTGAGTAGGGATAAGGCTATCCACAAAGCTTTTGATCTAGAAGCTTCTTTTTTTCACCTTTTACCAAGGGTACTGCTTATACACCCTTATGACAGAGCGGTGTAGGTAAAAATCGCTTCAAGAACAAAGCACATACGCGGTGGCACCGCTCCTCTATAACAGGACTCAGGCGGTGCTGAACAAGGTACCGCTCATCAACTAAAGGGAAAAAGTGGTGCTAGGTTTTTTTTATGTAGAATTGACATCCAGAGCATGTTTCCACTCCAAGTTTGGGATTTAGGGAAAACATAGGTGTTAAGGATCTCATCACATGTTGGTGACAGGATTTGGGTATAACACTATGTCCTCAACAGTTGCTTCTTCTCGTAAGTTGTGCAATACCCCATTGGCCTTGTTCTTATAGTCTCGGGCATAATGAGGCCTGTTGAATTTCCAGTACTTGATCTGTAGCGGGGTAGTACTGGCTCTAGTTGCTATTGGCTTGCTAACATTAGAAGCTCGTACATAAGGATTCGTACCTGATTTATTGAAGTTCTTTTTCACTTGAAAGGTGTTATTTTGCTTTCTGTGGCTGTGGGTTAGACCCAGGTTTGCGGTTATCAAAAAAGTTCTTAGAATTGTCTTGGTTTCGGTTCATGTTCTCCTGCCTTAGCTATCCATGCTCATAACAGAGCCTAGCTTTATGCAGGGTGGTATCCAAGGTTTTAGGCATGTTGAATTCAATCCTGTCCCGAAAACTGGGAGGAAGACATCCTATGAATTGCTGGATCTTTACCTTTTCTTCTTTGATGTATGGTACATAATGCAACAGATATAGAAATATGTTAATAAACGCATCCATAGTCATGGATCCCATGCGTAGTTCGTGAAACTCTTTCACTTTCCTATCAAAGAATATTTATGACATATATTTCTCTTGGAAAAGTTTTCAGAAGGTATCCCACCGTATTTCTCTTAGCTCATCTTTCTTGGTGTGTTTTAAATTTCTCCACCACCTTGCTGCCTTTCCATTCAAGTTATAGATGGCAAGACAAGACTTCATCTCACTTGAGTAGTTATGAAACTGAAAATATTTGCTCATGCCCAACAACCACTCTTCATCCTTCTCCCAAGTGTTTACTTCACCTTCATAGGTCGGGGCTCTTATTTTTCTAAAATCCCCTTGAAGACTGTCATTTCTTCTTTGTTTCTTTCTGCGGGAAGAAAGAGAGTCATCATTGGAAGGACTGTGATGATCTCCTTTCGGTGCTTCAGGGGTACGTTCTTCTTTTTTTTCTTCCTTACGCTGCTGGCCCGTTTATGGTAAGGTTCTCTCTTGGAGCTGTTTGTGGACTGGGTAGGTTTACCCTGTGGGATTCCTCCCGTCATATTTCTCAATAATGCTTCATTTATAGCTTTCTCTTCTTTTCTTTCGTTCAGACTGTCTTCTCTAAGACTTCGTAATTCTGCTTGAAGACTGTGTATAGTCTTCAAAATATTAGAATTCAACTCCACCACCAGTTCTGCTTCTGGGGTGGGGGTGTTTATCCTTCCTTATCGGCTGTTATCTTCCTCAGCGTTCATAAACTGAACTATTCAGTAAAAGTTTCCTGAAATTTCAAAAATTTTAAATAACAAAAAAATTTCCTGTTAGTAACAAATTTAATATCATACTTTATTTTCCTTGTAGTAAAGGATTGGTGCACCCATAGGTCTCTTAGTATTGAAACTGGGCTTTGATACCACTTGTAATATCCCCAAAAATTGAATTTTTTTTAATAGGATAGTAAAACTACCTAAACGGAACATTATTAAACTTGTGGAATATAACGTACACTAGTTGTACCATTGTTTGGTCGTAAACTGTTCTTACGTTCTATCATCGTTGGTTCAATTTTACTTATTACTATGTTTTAATTGAGATGTCGTAATAATGATTACTACTTTGATTGTTATAGTTATACATTGTTGTGTATGTGTTGTTACTTGATTATATGCTTTGTTCATTCTGCAGTCTTACTTGTTATTTACAAAGTCCTAAGTTAACTTTGTTTGTGGAAACAAAGTGGGCAGAGTGGCAGGATTCGTTCTCCCATGATTGTCTGAGAGGTAAAGTGTTCACTTGACTAGAAGGCTTACTTAGTTCTTCGAAATAAGGCACCTCTTCTATTTACGTATGCAGATTATACTTAGCGACTGAGACTTGCTTCTAAGGAGTGCCAAAGGTGTTGATCATTAATGCACCTGCTCTTCGTTACTATGCCACATCACAAACCCAGATTGCTAGCAAGGTAATTATGACCTTCATTAATTATTTAACCTATATGAATTATCTATGTGCTACTTATAATTCATTAGGTATTTATGTTCCATCTTTTATATCTTAGTATATTTACGTTCTATGTTTGTTTTATTAAAAACATTAACATAACCTTTGTTTTTTATTTGCAAGTTATAAACTTGGGCTTAAAACCAGACCTTGATTTAATAAAGGTTTATTATTACCATGGAATATTTCATATGCCATGGTTCTTAAGCTTGATGCTTAGGGCATAAGGTAAAGCAAGGTTCAAGGCATTAAGCCTATGGTTATGCGATACCCACTACATAAAATACTTTGTATTTAAACTTTGGGTTGGCATGCATATTGTATTTACTATACATTACATAAACCTTGATATATATTACACTTTGTAATATGCTTTGGGGTGGTGCGTTAACATATGGTTGAACCATATAAGATTGGGGTTTAAGGCATCTCATGGATTGGAAACCAGTATTAACAAATCGTTTGCAAAATTTAGGAATGTGGATCTTAGTTTGATAGTGGACATCAGACTGGTGCCATTAATGCTCCTTAGGGATCGTGGCAGACCCATCATATGGTTTGGCTCTCATGATGGTTGTCATTTCGCTTGGTTGTTGGTTGATTTTGGGCTTAGCTCTGCGCAAGAGATGAAGATGATACACTGGTTCACGAATGTAAGCACTGTTGGTTTCATGAAATCATTTGATGTTTATCTCGTTGCTTGTAGACAGTCCATACTCCTCATCCTTGTTTTGTTTGGTGGTTTGTAGGTGCCAGGGTTGGTGGAGAGCAACGTGGCTCAAGGATTCGTCGCTGTTTCGTAGGTGGTGCCAAGGTGTAAGGTAAGCCTGCCATACAAGCCTACGCTTGTATCTCTCGGCTTGTCTGCGTTCTCGTCTTCGTTCGTTTGGGTTGGGGATTCTCTGTGGGGTTTTGATGTGCCTTCGGGCCTGTGTTAACAGACTTGGGTTTTTGTGTTATTGTGAGGCCTTTTGGCCATGGAGCGAAATTTAATGCCCTTACAGGCTCTATGTATACATTATGTTATTGTAATCCATCTTTTAGAATTTGGGGCTTTTATGCCTGGGTAGCACCATTGCTTGCAATGGTTCCATAGCCCTTGGTATGCCTAGATAAATACTTGACTTACGTTAATGGATTTCCTGTACATAAGATATACTGTATTTGATGAAATGGAAATGGTATTTATGTTTACTATGTATGAGTTGAATTTATGCCGCGCTTATTTGATTAATGTTGTGGTTTAAATGAGGCATTCACCTTCATTGATGGAATGTGTATTAAGTGTTTTATTTAACATCTAGCTGTAAATCGTTGACAATGTTTTGGGTTGAGGCCTTTCCGTGAGTGGCATGAGCCTCCTCAAGGTTGTTGCGATAGCTCCAGATGGTTTGCAGTACTGTCATTATTTCGTTGATTAGTATGCAATATGGATTGTGAAGGAGCGAGGGGTGAAAACCCACGACGGCCTTCGTCACTGTATGTGAAAGCGTTGACAATGTTAGTTTGTTGTTTATATATACTGTGTATTTTATTTTATAAGCCATGGCTTATGCAAATGCTGCACATAGCTTAATGAAGGTCTTATGACCTCTTATGTAATGATTCATTGCTTTTATTTATTAGCTTCCGTGTTTATTTAACTTGGTCGAGCTCGTGGTTACAACGCAGGGGCTGAGCTTGAGTCTTACGACTTAGCTGTAGCGTGTAGGTTTGTTATTAAAGGTATTGTGGCTAAATACTAAAGTAGCTTGCATACGATGTATGTATAACGTGGCCGTGATTTATTGTAAACAAAAACCCTCAGGGTTCAACTCTGTTC
Source organism: Pseudotsuga menziesii (assembly GCA_001517045.1). Classification (NCBI taxonomy): domain Eukaryota; kingdom Viridiplantae; phylum Streptophyta; class Pinopsida; order Pinales; family Pinaceae; genus Pseudotsuga; species Pseudotsuga menziesii. The sequence goes on from LPNX010919833.1 coordinate 57,744, forward strand.
ATGGTTTGATGTAATGAGTTGTATTTTTATATATGGATGTGAGTTGGGGTTTGGATGCCCACAGGATTTGATTCCTATTCACCTTTGTAATTACTTTGGACTATAATGAGATTTTAATATGGTTTATAAAAAATGGGAATGAGTCGTGTGTATGAATTTATACGGTTTAATTCATTATATGGAATGACCGTAGAGTTATGTAATTGATTACTGTTTATGTATTTATGTTATGGTTGTTTATTGAGGCCTACGAATTGGATTTGTAAACCCACAAGGGTCGATACCACGACCTCTGTTATAACTTACAGAGTTCTTTAATTTGTTGTAAATGTTTACTTGGTTAATTGGTATGTGATAGTTATGAGCGATATTAGATGGGAACTTTAAATGATTTGTGCATGTGATTAATGTTTATTTTAAATATTAGGACTATGGATTTAGGTGTAGGAACAGAGATGCGAATCTTGGACCAAAAGAATGATCACGATACTTCTTGTTCATTTATTTATGATGATGTTATTTAATGGAATGATTTAGTAGTTAACATGTATTTAATATGCAGACCTTGAAAGGTCTTTAATGGTTTATCTATCTTAGATTTTAATGTAGAATAATTATAGTCTGTAATTAGCTGGTTAGATTCATAATTCCATTTAACTTTGATAGCATATATACTTATGTATATAATAGCTTAGGATATCTAGGTTGTAAGTTTTATACGTATATAAATATAAAACTTACTTCTAAGCTTAATCTAGTTAAATCTAAAATCATGTCTCTACTGACAAATGGAATATGTCAGTAGAGTAAGCAAGGCCAAAAAAATAGCTATATAGTAACCTGAACAAAACCTAGTTTACAATAACCACAGTTTAAATAATGAAGATAAATATAGGAACCATCTTAAATGAACAAACCCCGGGTAAATACAACATGAAATATAATTTGTATCATAGGGTTATATTTTAAGAAATGTAAACCCTAGGAGACATAACCAGAACCACCATTTATAGAATTAGAAAATATAATATGAACCTTTACCTGAAGTATCCAACATCTATGCTAGAAAATGAATTAGACATACTAGGATTTCATACCTGTAACTTGAAGCCCTGTTAATGGCTGAACCCGCACATTTAAATAACTAGCATTAACAATTCAAGGTAAATCCGACCTCTATTTTTGATGACCAAATCACTTGGGAACTACCACGTTCCACCCAACCATGACTCGGATTCATTCCTAGTTTTAATCCGAATCCCCCCGAGCTGGACTCCAACATGCAAGTAGCTTATAGCTCTTAAGGTAGGGTTTCCTATCTGGTATATCAGATCTGAATGAGTTCTCCTTTTTCCTTCTAGGAAAATGTTCTTCAAGAATTACTTGAGAGAAAACAGGCAGAAAATGACTCCTCTAATGATAGATCAGAACCCCAAGCCTTTCCTTGGCTTGAGTCTTTATAGACATACTTTTCAGTCAAAGGGACAGTTAAATCAAGAAACCTTGGTTTCTTGATTTAACCCTTTTCAATTACTTTGGGTAATTTTCAATATTTTAACTTAGGAACTTTAAACTAGTTCCTAATTAGACTTTTGTAGGTTTTGGACTATTTATTATCTTTACATAGTAAATAATAATGGATGAAGTTTTTCGTTCTTTATTTCATCATTAATATTATAAATATATTTAATTTGTTATACATGTACCATGTATAAAGTACATAATAATATAACACTTGTTAACATTTGTCTTTGGGAATCATATACCATGATCCCTAGACTTAATGACACTTCTTCATTAAGGTCAGGTAGGTAGATGGTTTAAGTCTACTAGGCTAGGAAACTCTAAACATCCTTGCATGTTGGATTTCCCTCGTATAACGTTGTAGTTCTTCAGTACTTGATGATAATACAGAAATTAAAAATTTCATTTAATCACTTATAAATAAGTATGATGAGATCAAAATTTTCCTCGAGTCATTTTCACTCGGAAGTTATTAATTTCTTTTCAGTAACACCTAGCGCTTACCAGATCCCATACTCAATGCTTTAACCGGGAGTTACAACCTAGTGCAATTCTAGATCTCTTCGCTCAACACTAATGCTAGAATGTACTTGCACGATACACCTAGGGATACAATGGCCAAGGATCTGATGCTCCAGAGCTTATGCTCAACATCAACATGGAAGGATATGCCCAACACTTCCAATTATCTTTTCATGTGTTCTAGAGCTTGTCGCTCAACACAAAGGTAAGCACTCATGTGCTCTAGAGCTTCTAGCTCAACACAAATCATAAATCACTCAAGTGGTCCAGAGCTCCTCGCTCAGCACAAGTCATCTCATCAATCGTGTGCTTCAGGGTCCACTCCCAACACAAATAAGCATATATCTCTCTCTCTCTCTCTCTCTCTCTCTCTCTCTANATCATCATGTTCATATGCAGTGGGGTCTTCAACCCAATATATCAAAGTAAAATATCAAGTCAATAGCATAATCAATAGGCACATGCCTATAAGTGAGGTCTGAAATTCGGAATATTACAATAGAGGTGCATTTGTTGACCTTTCCTCAAAGATAAAATGCATCTAACTCAACCATCCTAGGCTTAAGAATGAATTCCCCGGTCAAATCTCTTCAATGATTGTAACTCAATTTGAAAATCATCACTTAGTTATAATGCAACCATGTTTCATTTTCCCTACCATAGGAACCACAACCTCTATCTACGCACACAGGAATTTCCCGTAGAACATACCTTTCTTCATTTGTTGTTTATTATCTGTAAAATCCAACGATACTATCAAACACCCACCAACATCATTGAACAGAGGAAAACATTTACATCAATATGGGAAAACAAAGTATTTTGAAAACATTACTAAGTGCATTTTCTCTAGGATTAAAAACAATCTTCTCTCCTTAGCTCAAATCCAGTCTTCGATGGTAGGAATTGACAATTCCAACGCTTTACTCCTTCAATTTCTGAAGATCATCCTCATGCACTTACAAGGAATAGATTTTTCCAGTCTCAATGAAACTGAATGAATGGCACTGGATCTATCCATTAATTACTCATATATGTGCCCAAACGTATAGATACCCAACAATGATTATTCCCGCTTCCAATATTGTATAGAGAGGCAATCACATAAATATATGAAGATACATTCAATAGTTGGCTTTAGATCTTACTGGACTGTTGTACACCGTCATTCAAATTCCTATTTCCAGTCATTGCTACAGGAAAGGAAATTCACATAAATTCTCATTCAACCATTCACACATACTTATAATCATCAACAAAACAATGCAGAGAAACATACAAACACAAATTATAGATTTAACACAATATTATATTACAATAAACTTTGTACATTCATTTCCTTGGCTTGCTTTTACATTTCCTTGCCATATTCAACCTTGGCCTCCTCCTACTAATGCTCACAACCTTACATTATACAGAGGAATATCGATCCTTCCAGATCAATGTACAACTCCCTATATTCCTACAACTGATTCCTAAAAATAAAACTCGGTCCTATCTCTTTCATGACTCACTATTTAATGCCATTAGGGTCTAGACTCCCTCGAATTCTGCCAGCAAATGTAGATTTAGTTACATGACTCAACACTTGACTAACACCTCATCAACTATCTAAATTCTTCTAGAACTATTTACAAACTATAGAATTTACAATATTTTTCCAGAAGAAACCCACTAATTCAAATATCAAGACCCCTAGGCTTGATCAACAATATTATAGTTTTGGAGATAATATGCTCCTAAATAAAAAAGGCATGTTGGAAATGTTCCATAACTTTTCCTTGGATTTTGTGTTACCAGTTACCACTGATAGGTTTATTTTTCATTATAAATATGAAGGGAAGATGCATTTCCTTTCACATATATAATAACATCTTTTATATACATTTAAACTATAGACAATGACTTTTGCATGAAAAAGGAGTGCATATAATTATCTATGCATGCATAAGATATGACCGTTGATCGTCGACATACATATTTTGGGCTCCTTTCAGTTATGACATGTTAAATTAAATTGTAGCAATGTTATGCCAGATTTCTTCTGGCCCACTATATTCTATTATAGAATTGCTCTAAAGAATATGCATGATGTTGTTTGTGAAACATCCTGCATAACGTTGTGTTATGATACTGTTTCAATAGTAGTTCTGGATGAGTATCCTACTATGTTGTTACTTTGATCTTCTTTAACAAACTATTTCTTTCCTTCCCCTTGTGTTTTTTTTCTTATTCTTTACTTTCATTAAACATTTGGGGTTCTCTGATGTAGATTTATACATATTCTATAGGGGTGTATTTTGTGATGCCAGGGAAAGACATTCCTACATTCATTACTAATCAAATGCATTTGCCATGCCTCCGGAAGGAATCTCTTGGATTTTGCACCAAGGTGGATATTTTTTGGGATCTTCTAGTTGCGATGTGAGATCTTCTCCTATAGACAAAGAAAACACCGGTGAAAGCACAACGAGACCTAGATTTGTTTTATGCATGCCCTCATTATTTTGTATGTGTGTGAAAATAGATAATGTGGATACAAGAGGTTTTGCTTCATCCTTTTGGAAAATCCCAGAAACCCTACAGTACCAATGGCAAGAAGTGATAAGTTCCATCAATTTAAGTGTTCGGTTTCGAGAAATAGGTTTTATATGGTTCGGGTTGGCCGAATTAGCACGAGGTTTCATGTAAGTGGAACGCTTGTAGGGTCTTTGTAGATGAGCGCTCTTGAAACATTGATTTTTTCCATAGTTCTTAAAGGCGACCATCTCTAAGGATTTTCTCTGGTATCTACAACAAGTATAGGATTCAATGCCATATTTCTTTATTAATTTTCCAAGAAAGCTAGTTTAGTTGCATTTATTTACTCTTAATGTATATATTTGAAAATATGCAATAATTCAGGGTTTGGAAACTTGGAAGACCCTTGAACAAGGTTTAATAAGGGTTTGGAAACTTGGAAGAGAGTTGAATGAGGGTAAATATCAAGGGAAGCCTATAAAATCCGAATATTTCGGTAAAGTTTTAATGGCATACATTTTCTCTCTCATTTTTCAAGCATTATTCTTAAAAAACACATGGGTGAAGTTGGTTCATATTAAGAACTTCAACAAGGATTTCCAACACTTGGACGAAGGTGTAAAATAACTCAGGAGAAGCAAATTCTTTGGGTGAGTTTTACGTCAAACGTCAAACAGAACAAACCACTGCTCTATAGGTAAGGTATTGCTTTTTTTAGCTAAACTAGATTTGAAAATTTGGATTTTCCTACAATTAGTTTAATTTTGGTTGTGCTTCATTTCATGGATATCCACTCAAGAATATGATGGTCTAAATTTGAAAATTTGGATTTTCTTGTGATTGGTTTGATTTTGGTTGTAATTGATTTCATGGTCATCAATTCAGACATATAACAACCATATGATGGTCTAGGTGCAAATTGATTTCATTTATTTAATACTTCAGTGGATAGAGACAATATATTACACTCCTCTCTCATTAGATCATCTTCCATTTGTGTTTATTGATGTCATCCACATCAAACATATATTGACCTTAAGGTGGGCTTGCTGTAGAATGATTTATCAATGCTTTCATGTGTCAGAGCCTAGAGATAACTTGTTATATCACAACCTTTAAGCTGACAATGCTATGAGCTACATTTTCTCTATGCCTTAACGCCAACCTATTCAGGCATATGCTACTTTTTAACACGAGTAAATTTCTATGCATCCGAGGATAAAAATGTATGAAGAGAATTGAGAAGGATAATGTTTTTATGTATGGCAACTAATATGGAGGTTGAAATTCTTAGCTTATCTCTCTTGTATGATAGTAAAAAGATTGGAGGCCAATGGTTGCTTGCATACAGTAATCTAAATCATGTCTGATGAATTTTCATATTCCCTAAAGTGTAATTGTGAAGCATTTCTTGCGAAGGGCAATTCTCCTCCTCTTCTCTTATATATATGGCTTAATTGTTTCCTTGGCATGGTTTGTTGTACTTTCTAATCCCATTGACCTTTAGTAAAATGATCTCATCTAACAATCTGAAATGCATAGAGCCAACAATTATTTATAAATGGACAAAAAAGAAGCAAAGTTACCAGATTTGGTTCTAGGTATACACAAACCTTCCCCAAAATCAAGCTAGAACCATAAAATTGCCGATCTAGACAAAATTTCTGCAATTTTGTCATTTTCGATTGATAGCTATTAGATCTATTTCTGGTTTATGGATCCATTTAAGGTCTGAAAGGATTTGGATTGTGTAAGAGGAATCACCTAGGGTTTTAGTGGAATCATATCCTATGGAAGGAAATGACTCCCTAAGTTCAAAAACCGTTTCCATTCAAAAGAATGATTGCATGATTGACTTAAAAAAATTCAGGAATATGTATTACAAATATGCAAATACATATGGTTTGAACACATAAAGGGCCCACATGGGGTCTACCTAAAGGCTAAAAGTTGGGGTTACTAATTCATGTGTTTTGAAATATATTGTGGTATGTTCTAACCAATTGGTAAATTTCATACACATCTATATATTTAATATTTCTTATGGAGGATACATCTGAGACTAAAGTCTCTTGCAATAACTCCCTCCTCAAATTGGTACATTTTTAATTAATTTCTTGGATATCAACATTAACAACCAACAAAATAACCAGCCTCACCACAACATTAATTGTAGTGTTGTCATGGTACCACAACATCTACCAGACCATATGGGTAACCCGTAACAGATGTAATATTAAATAATCAATAATAATAATATAATAATAAATAAAAGATAACATTAAACAAATTTACGAAGGGACATATCCCTTTGGTTAGTCTTGTTTCGTCAAGTATCGTAGTTACTAACACAAAAGATCAAGAAATGACATTACAAAGTAAGAAATTAGAGGTAAGACTCTTCAATAAGATTTGAGTACAAAGCTTCCCTTAAGGAGATAGCAATGTAACAAACACAATATTAAATAATACATAATAATTATATACTAATATAATATTAAATAAAACTCATTGTAATTTATTAGCTCCTTTAACAAGCTCTTTAGTCACTTAGTCACTTCATTACTTGTCATCCTCGATATGCATAGGTAAACCCATTCTTCCTTCTTGCAACTCTACAAATTTTTAAACATTGAAGAATAGAATTTCGAAAAATAAACATATGATCTATGCTTTAATTCAGGTTTTTTGCATTTTCAATTTACTTTTTAAATATATTATTATAAATAAATATAATTAAATTTAATGTGTAGAACCTATGACCCATACTCCACATTTAATTGATTGTGGCCATGAATCTCAAAGCCAAACACTTTGTCCAATATTATTATTTGCCATGTTCCATCCTTTGATGGGTCTTAATCTCTATTAATTGCCTCTATCTAGCACCCCATGATAGATAGAGATAATTAATAAAAAATAATACTGATCAAACAATATGATTTTTTTATAATACCCTGCCCTGCGAACTACTGTGTCTCCAGGCCATTGAGAACCCCTGCGTCCTTGACTGCATGTAAACTGAAATTCGTGGTAAGTAGATGATCTCCACATCTCTGGTGAATGATGATCCATGACAATATCCATTCATAAATTCACCAAGCTTAACAACTTGAGTTTGGAAATGACTTAACCAAGCTTAATAATTGGTATGTATCATGGAGAATTCCACAACCATAAGCAAGCAAGAATAGAATGCCAGTATCAACTCTTCAATTGGATTTTATTATCATTTGCTAGCACAAAGACAAAAGAGAAAATATAAGAGAATATGATTATATTAGAACAAACAATATATGGGAGGAAGATCACAACATCAAATTGCTTATAGTTTGAAAGAAAATGTCTAACCAGAAAGGACGTATATATAAGTAATACAACCAGTAATATGAAAATTTGTGACGATGAGCACTCATGTTTCATCTCCTGCCTACTGAGCACTTATCTTACTTCAACTCTTGTATGGATAAGCACAAATCTTGCTTTAATCCAAATTAGTGACAGAGACAACTCAGATAAATCTCCATGGAGAAACAAGATTTGTTATAAGCATTTTGTTGAATATTTAACGTGGCATTTGTGCTCTATCAAGTTTTGTCAGGACCGACATCCACCATCATATGTACAACTTCTCTCCTATATTAACAGAAACGAGAAACGAGAACGTAGAAAAAAGGTAGTCTAAAGGTTTAGCACACAAGAAACTAAGAGAGAAAAAACAATAATATTGAAAATGAAGAAGAACCTAAACTATTTTAATACCTTTAGTGATAAAAATTAGGCTTAGATTTCATGGATCATAAATTGTCTTAACAACATTAACCAACATCAATATATGTCTAAACTTGTCTTAATTACAAAATATTAAAAATAATAAAGATAATTAAATAAAAAGATACCATAAAGTAACACAAATTTTAGCTTATTTTACCTTTATATCCATCATCAATTCTCCATTTAAATCTTCTAAAATCTCTTTACCTATTTAAAAAATATACTATTAATAATATACTAAAGCTGATTGAAAATTTCTTAAACTTAAACTAAATAAATTAAAATTGATTGAAAAATTCTTTAACTTAAACTAAATAAATTAAAAATAATATAATCTTAAGTAACTAAAACCCCGGAAAGAAAAATCAATCCAAATATAAATTCATTAATAATTATTATTATTGAACTTAACCCACACACAAAGCTTTTTACTTCCCATTATAGTAATAAATAATAATAATAATTTATTAATTTAGATATTATTTATTTTAATTCAATAAACCGCTACCACTCAATTGATTTGATAAATTTATTAATAATAATTATTAAACTTAACCGGCTTACAAAAACTTTTCCTTCCCATCTCATTATGAGAATAAAAAATAATAGTTTAATAATTAATTTTAATTCAATCTACATACACAAGCACTCAAGGGATCGTCTAGCAGCTTTTGTGCTGCTTCTGTCTAAGACGCTAACCTAGAGCACCTTAAAAACACAATGCCAACATTGCCATGCAATTATGTTTTATGTTTCCTATTTTTTGGGTCAAAATCCCAAAAACGGCCCTAAGAAATGATGGTGGTTTAAGGTAGTTTCTTAAGAAATGGTTTTCTGCTTTTAAAAACGGGAACTACGGTAGAAAACGAAGTTTCTGTTAGGTTCTAGTTTCTAACCTCTTTTTTCAAAGAAACGGTTCCAGCGGTTACGTTTCCAGTAACACAGCTTCTCTCATGGTTGGACGCAGTGCTGAGAGTTTGTAAGTACAATGTACTGCTATTTTTAGGACCTTCAACATTTCTTGTTTAAATGATTTGGAAAATCTCTAGTCAAGAACTTCAAGAGAATCTTCTTGGGAACATAGCTTGTGTGAAACCCACTATACAATATCGTTGTTCTCACCAAATTCTAGTTTAATTGGTTGCTTTTCAGTAACCAACATAGATTTATCTAAAAGGGATCTACCAAGCACCGAGAGATATCAAATCTCTCAAGGCGCAAATCATTTTTTAGAGAGTAAATGTGTAATCTATTGTTTATGGTTTTAGTTTATGTCATTTATGTTGTTTTATATATATATGCAATTCTAAATAATTAAAATTTAATTTAAGTGAATATGTTATTTTTAAAAATATTTTATTATTCTTTTATAAAAGACATGTGTCAACTCTAGGATGAGCACCAAAGGGGTTACACATCTCTCCTTTACTGGGCTGTAGAATGCATTTGTTCTATGCAACAAGCTCCAACAATACTGGGAGAAGAACATCCCTCACCCATGAACTTGCACTGATACATGTTCCTGCGTCATCGGGGGAACCAGATCCATTTGTTATGCCTCCCTCATTATCCTCCGCCCCTTCTAAAGCACTTTTAGCCTTGATAAAAATATAGGTGTAACCAATTGATAACAGATTTAGAGGGTTTCAGACCTCCATGGCGCCCCCTGCACGGATTCATGGCAGTCCCAATGTGTTCTCTTCTCGGTGGGTGCGGCTATTGCAGTGAATTTGAGCCCATTATTGAGCTTGCTTACCAGTTATCAGCCTTGACTCCTTCTATTCACCGCCTTTCATCGGGATGTCTACTGTGGAGATTGTTTGACATTTTTGCCACCTTTCGACCAGTTCCTTGCACTTACCTACGTCATACTTGGTCACAGGTTGGACTTAGTGTTTTTCTCGGTCACAGTTTGGATTTACCACTGTGGTATCCTAATTCTTGGTTGATTGTTGACGGTTCTTAGCAATGTCTTCCGGATATTGTGGAAAAGGCCTTAGCGCTTGGTTAACCTGGCGTTAAATGGCTTCGACAACTTACTGGAGTCCAGCACTATTTAGGTACTCTTATGTTGACTTGTTTCTATGCTTTTCTCGGTATTTTATTTATTGTGGCTTGGCCTGACTGTCCCTTTCTGGATACTTGTCGACTTGCTGGTTGTCTTAGCACTCATGGAGTTCACCCTCTTAACTAGAGGGTTAGTACCAACGATGTCAAAAAGTGGGAATTAGGGGTTATTTTTGTAGGGTTTGGCTGGTAGTTTATTTACTGCTAGCTCCGGTTCTTACTTCTCTGCCTACGTGGAGGCTGAGTTAAGGTGGCCTTTCTATTTTTCTTTCTTCTTGTCCCCCCTGGAGAGTCTGCTACGAATTGGGGTTTCTTTTCTTCAGCCACCTAAGGTTAGGGTTTTTCTGTCTGATTGCTCTCCGGCCCAACTTTTCCAATTTGATGGCTTCCTTGGGACTCTCTCTGCCCTTCGGTCTTAGGGAGGCTTAAATCACCCCCAGCGTCTTCAAACCCGTTGCAAGACCAAGATATTAACAACTTTGGACCATAAACACTGTTATGTTGTCGGCAGGGACATTATGATTGACAGTGTCTGATCTCTATCATCGGGCACTCATTGGACGCTTGGAATACTGTTCTATGAATAGGGAGGAATGGTTGGCTTGGGCCACCCTACATTGGAAACCTATTCTTAGTTATGTTGCCACCATAAGTCTCCCTGCTAACAGGTGGCTGGTTATTGTTTTCCTTGAGGAATCTGATGCCTCTCGCATCCTGAACTCTCTCTGGACTATAGGAAATGGCTCCCTGGTCCTCAGCCATTGGCATACAAATTTTGACCCTTTAAAAGAACGGGTTGTTAAACGCCATCTGTGGGTGCTAATGCTGGCTTTGTTGTTTCCCCTTTGGTCTAAAGGGATCATTACTAACATTGCCAACACCATTGGGAGGGTTGTATCCCTTGAGAAAGACTTCCACCTCATCTTTGACAAATGTACAACGAAGGTTCTCGTCGAACTCGACATTACTAAAGGCCTCCTTCCTAAAATTGATACTATATGTAACAACTTGGTCATAACTCAGAAACTAGATTATATGAATATGCCCTTCTATTGTAGCTACCGTCATGAGACATGCCACTTAAGAAATACTTGCACCTCCTTAATCCAGGGTATTCCCTTGTGTGTTGGCTATTCTGATTCTGATTTTTCTCCTGATACTTCTTAGGCTCTTTCTCCTCAGCACCCCTCCTCACCAGGGTCTCATCTGGAGACTACTCACACCCCTGACACTTTAGGTACTCCTTCTCCTGTCGGGCCTTATGACTCCTCCTCACCCACCTCTTTTGGTGATCTTATAAAGGGTGAACTTCAATACATTAAAGATGTAGAGACTCTAGCCCTCTCGGATTCCAGATTGTTTCCCACTTCCATCTCTATTCCTCCTTATAACCCACCTGCTCTATTAGTTACTCCACTCCCTTCTCCCACGGTCTCTCCTCCTCCTTACACATTGGAGAACTTCCCACCCCTCCCTCGAACTTCTCCACCCTCCACTTCTGATACTCCTAGTAGTCCTTTAACTACTCCATCGTTCTCTGATCCTACCCTTATTAAAGCCCTGGATATCTTTACTGACAAGTATCCTTTATCACCTTCGGTCTTACCTCTCGATTTGATTAGGTTCAAGAATGTAACAATCCGGAAGTCCAGAAAAGGCAAACCTTCTTCTTCTCAGCCTCCCTTAGGACTCTACACTCCTCTTTCAGCACGCATCAAAGCTGTAGCCAGAGCTCATTTCCCCTCCCAGGAACTTAGAGCAAAGTCACCTGTTATCCAGGTTGACCCATGAATATTGTCTCCATGAACATCCGTGGGTTTGGAGGGCTTACCAAACAAAAATCCATCAAAACTTTGTTTTCTTCACTTAACCCTGACTTAATCCTGTTACAAGAAACGATGTGTGACCATTTTACTGCTCTTCGACTGTTTGCTAAAATTAAGCCTGGATGGGAATACTGTGCTCTCGATGTACATGGCCTCTCTGGGGGTATCCTCTCTACTTGGAATTGTTAGAATAATCAACCCACAGTTACCTACCTTAGACATTAATTTAATCATTTTGGTCTTATTACCTAGTTTCCTAGATTCCACTCTATGCTAGTTTCCTTCTGCATGTCCTAGAAGTCAACACATGTTAAAACTGAGTCATGGAGTGCTTGGGAAACATCCTAGAAACCCATTTTAGCATGTTTTCTTTATTCCAGATTCCCCAAAGCGCATATCTACTTTTTCTGTGAAGCTGCCTTGTTTTATTTCTGATTTAAGGCAAAGAGAAAGCTAGACTAGTGGTAACTGCCTTGTTTTTTTCCCACATCATCCTCCCTCCTTTTCTCCCAATAAAAGTATGTATGAGTTGTCTTTCCATCCATCTTTAGCTTTCCCACTTGACTTAGACAATTTGTGAGCATCTACCTAGATTTGGAAACTGCTTTATGCACCTATGGGGGATTTGACTAGTTTTGGTAAGCCTGCTTTTTGACTATTTCGAATGGCATCTTTATGCATTCGAATCTCTCATGTAATTATATATTACAATAGCCTATTACTTCACAAGGTTAGCTGTTTTACACTTACTTTAGCTATTGTACACTTACTCAATACAGATTAGTGTTATGCTCCAATTTCAGTCTCCTTTGGTGTTAATTTTGCATGTTTGATTAGCAATTTTGTGAGTGTAATTGTTCTATCTCTTGGGTTCAATTTCCACATGGTATCAGAGCTTTTGTAGATTGATTTCTCTCCTTCCATATTGCTATTGCAGGTTTGACATCTTGACTGGGAGCATATTCTGCTGACTGAAGGGCACAGTTTTTGAGCTATGCACCAATCTCAGAAGATCATCTTGACTCCTTTCAATTTCTTTGAGTGAAAAGATGAGATGGAGATATTGTTGAGAGAGAAAGGTCTCTACAGGGTGACTATGGCAACTAAGGCAGAGCCCAATGCAGCTGCAGAGAAAATCAAATGGCACAACAAGAGGGATGAGGCCTATGGTCTTTTGTGTCTGAGCATTTCAAGAGACCTCCTCTTCCATTTTGATGGATTGACATCACCTAATGAAGTGTGGGAGAATCTTGTAGAGATTTTTGGTAAGACAGATGAGATGAGAGGACATCAAATCGAGAATGAGCTGATCTCCTTGAGTCCCAGTAGCTTCGAATCCTTGCAACTCTATTTTCCCAAGTTTAAAGCCCTTGTTTTGCAGCTAAAACAGTGTGGGATAGAAAAGAAGGAAGAGAAACTAGTTTTGGCCATACTCTCTAAGCTTGGCCCTGACTATTCAGTGTTTGTTTCGACCTTCCATGCCACCAAGTTGACAGCTCGAGCCTGGAAGATGCCTAAGCTTGCAGAGTTCATGGAATCCCTCACACAGGAACAAGATAAGTTGGTGATGATGGGCACCATCAAACCTTCCAAAGACCAAGATTTGGTTGTTGGAGATTCAAGGGTGGATTCAAAAATCAAGAAAAAAGCTAAAAAGCCACCTGAGAAAAAGAGAGACAAGAACAAGTCTCAAGAGGAGCCCCAAGGTTCCAAGAAGAACTCCCAGAAGAAGAAGAACAAAGGAGAAATGAGCAAGTGCGCATACTGCAGTAAGGGCTATCATCCTGAGAGCTCTTGTATGAAGAAGCAAATTGAGATGTTGACCCAACTCCTAGAGAAGAATAACATCTCCCTTCTTGATTGCTCAAAGAAGAGGGAAGGAGGATCAAATTCAGAGGATAAAGAGAGAGTACATGCCTTGGTTGTTGGCACATCAAGATCACCTAGCTTCATCATAGACTCTGGAGTTTCTAGACATATGGTTTCGACAAAGGAGGGATTCTCCTCTCTTGACATGTCAAAAGGTCCACCAATAGTTTTGGGAGATGACTCTCTCACTGACAGTTTGGGGAAGGGAAGGATTGATCTTGACCATGGTAAGTTCAATAATGTGTTGTATGTTCCAGGACTTGCCTCTAATCTCTTGTCAGTGTATCAGATGACTCACACTGGGTCTCCAAAGAAGGTCATCTTATCCCATGATGATGTTGAAATCACTGAGATTTCGAATGGTAAAGTCATAGCAAAAGGTGTTGTTGATCACACTTTGAAGGTATACATGTTTTCCCATTTTCTACCCTACTCAAACCCCTCTGCTCTTCTGATTCATGCTAATGAGGCAAGCAAGATTTGGCATGAAATATTTGGCCATCTTAACTACAAGTATCTTTCTGATTTGAGTGAAAAAGATATGGTTATAGGGTTACCAAAGATCAAGTTTTCTAAGGGAGTCTGTCAAGGTTGAATCCTAGGAAAACGCCCAGAGCACAAATATAAGAGAGCTAGTCATGAGAGAACCTCTGCACCTCTTGAGTTGATCCATAGTGACATTGCTGGTCCATTCCCTCATATGTCCACGAGTCAAGACAAATATGCGCTGACCTTCATAGATGACTTTTCCAGGTATTGTTGGGTTCACTTCCTAAAGCATAAGTCTGAAGTTTTTGACCTCTTCAAAGTCTTTAAAGCCTTGGTTGAAAACCAGTTTGGGAGGAAACTCAAGATCCTCAGATCTGACAATGGTGGTGAGTATGTCATGTCTGAGTTCATTTAGTATTGTAAAGATGCAGGTATTCAGATACAACATTCGATCCCTTACACAACACAACAAAATGGTGTTGCTGAGAGAAAGAACAGGTCACTGAAGGAGATGACAACCTGCATGATGGAGGCTAAGACTTTGCCACCAAAGTTTTGGGCCGAGGCTATAAACTGTGCATCCTACATCCAGAATAGGGTGCCTCATAAGCAGGTTGATGGTATGAATCCTTTCGAAGCTTGGAGTGTGCACAAGCCAGATGTGACCCATTTCAGGATTTTTGGCTCAAAGGCTTGGGCTAGAATTCCAACTGAAAAGAGAAAGGCTTTGCATCCCCAAAGCCAAGAGTGCCTATTTGTTGGGTATTCTGAAGATTCAAAAGGGTACAAGCCGATAAACTTGAGCAGTAACAAAGCTTTCATTGAAAGAAGTGTTCAGTTCCAAGAAGAGCCTTTAGCAGTAGTTGAAGTTGGAGAGTCCTCTTCACCACCAGAACCATTGATTGTAAGTGAAGAGACTAATGAGTTTGCTGATTCTGACATGTCTGATAATGATGATTTAATTGCAAATCCTAACAGTCCTACAAGACCAAAATGGGCAGCAAAGACCATTCATGCAGCTGGAGAACTAACTGGAAATCCTAATGACACTAGGAGGACTAGATCTCAATTTGAGAGTGCCCTTTGTGTGAAAGGTCCCCTATTTGCTGAGAAGTTCTATCTAATGGTTGAATCAGACCCACAGACATATGAAGATGCAACACATGATCCAGGATGTCAAACAACCATGAAAGAAGAATTCAGCTCGCTCCAGAAGAACAACACTAGGGAACTGGTTAATATTCCCCCAGGGAGGAAGCTAGTTCAATGTAAATGGGTTTTCAAGACTAAGTTTGTTGTTGATGGTTCACCTTTGAAATATAAGGCAAGATTGGTAGCCAAGGGCTACTCACAAGTACATGGTATTGACTACAATGAAACCTTTGCAACAATGGCAAAGATGGACTCCATAAGGCTAGCTTTAGCCATTGCAGCTTCGAAGCAGTGGGAGTTTCATCACATGGATGTGAAGTGTGCTTTCCTAAATGGAGATCTCATTGAGGATATTTACATGCAGCAACTTGAAGGGTTTGTTTCTAATCCATATTTAGTGTGCAGGTTAAAGAAATCATTGTATGGGCTCAAGTAAGCCCCCATGGATTGGTATGCCAAGATTGATGGCTTTTTGCTATCACTGAGTTTTGTTCGATGCAAGTATGATCCTAATGTCTATTTGAAGCTGATTCATGGTTCTTTGATGATTATTTTCTTGTATGTGTATGGCCTTCTGATTACAAGAAGTTCAAAGAAAGAGATTGCCTCCTTGAAGGATGCAATGAACCATGCATTTTCTATAACAGATTTGTGATTGTTTAGCCAATTCTTGGGTCTCGAAATTGCTCAATCCCAACATGGAATCAAAGTACATCAGTCCAATTATGCCTTAGATTTGCTGAACAAGTTCAACATGAAATATTGCAAGCCAAGTAAGACTCCCTTCATTTCAGGAGTTAAGCTTGAAGAAGTAGGTTCTTCAGCTATGGTAAATAATACATTGTATAGGCAGTTGATTGGGCGTTTTATTTATCTTACACACACTCAACCTGACTTATCTTATGTAGTTAGTGTGGATTTGAGATACATGGATCAGCCTCATGAGATCCACTAGAGGGCAGCCAAAAGGATCCTAAACTTTGTTCAAGGAACAAGAACTCATGGGATCTTCTACAAAGCAAAATCTAATCTTGATTTGATTGGGTTTACTGACAGTGATTGGGCAGGTGACAACACAGACCGAAAGTCTACATCAGGATATGTGTTCATGCTTGCAGAAGGGCCAATCAGCTGGTCAAGCAAGAATCAAAGTGCCATATCACTCTCATCTACACAAGTAGAGTATAGAGGAGTTGTAAATGCAACAACTCAATGTTTGTGGTTGCAGGGAATACTTGGAGAACGTGGGTTCGAATCAGAGTTTTCAACTATTATCTACTGTGATAATCAGAGCACCATTCGAATATGCAATGATACAATTCAGAGACAACGAACCAAGCACATTGAGATCCATATGCACTACATCAGACAGCTTGTGCATGATGGTACCATTCATCTACTCTTTTGTGCATCTTCAGAACAAGTAGCAGACATCTTCACCAAAGTTTTTTGTGAGAAGACTTTCAACAATCTGTTGTACAGGAATAAACACCTTATAACCGAAGGTCTAGGGTTACCAACGTACTCTTAAAACTTGCAGGCAATCAACTTTAAAGTACAAAAAGGAAACAAGAATATAGGATGGACTCACCTGATTCACGACGGTTGATCCAAGATTTGTATTCTCCCGCTCTGCTTCTCCTCTAAAGCTTTCAGGGATGTTTCTACTTCACCTGTAAAGAGCAAATCCTCCAAGTGCAAGCTTATACATGTATATAGGGCAGGTTAGATAAACAATATACAGAGTGCTTAATCATAAATATTCATCAAACCATGATACATGAAAGACATTCAAAACACATTTGGAATAAGAATTCTCTTTATTAACAATAGTGAATGAGTTAAGGTTACAACCCAACGCTTGGAACAAGGACTCCTCTGCAACCAAAGGATTATGAGTTCTGCCGCTCCAAAGACTTCTGAATAGATACCACCAGCATAACTTTGCTCTCCAAGTATGATTCCCTAATACCCTCCCCAAGGCCTTTATTTATACTGAGTGAAATAAGGCAGTTTCGAGGGTTGAGGAGGTTGAGACAGTTAAGATGCTTATAGTTAAGGGATTAACAAATCTCAAATAATTGCGATTTATTATTTTTAATGTCAAAGAAAAGCATACGCGAGTATTGATACCAGCAACCTGCGTATGAAACGCGAGTTGCTCTAAGGGAAACCCGCGTACAGATTTGTATGCGGGTTGCAATCACAAATACTCGCGTACAGTACGTGACATGCTGTAGGAAAAGTCGTGTATGTACGCGGGTTGCTTATAGGCAAATTCGTGTACAACAATTGACATATTAAAAGGTAAAAATGGAAAGCTGGATGGATAGTGAATGTATTTCATAACATGCCCATCTATAGTGTTTTAGGCAACCTTTAATCCATAAATGTCCTTTTGTGCACCAACATAGGAAATGTGAGCACTCGGATGGAGAAGTGCCATTTGGGTAGATAACACAATCTCAAATCACTGCTGGGGATTGCTCATCATGCTGTGAAGCATGATTGATGACAAGATTTCCAAATTTTGTTTTCCTGTCCATGTTTAAGGGAGGATTTTTCCACTGGGTTTTTGCCTCTTTCCTTGGTTGTATGAACAAGCAGTATGTAAAGGGTGACTAAGCCTTGTTGCTAGGCCCTATAGTTTTCTGATATTTACTCATAAAGTCAGGCTTAACGGGGGGTGTTAGAATAATCAACCCATAGTCACCTACCTTAGACATTAATTTAATCATTTTTGTCTTATTACCTAGTTTCCTAGATTCCACTCTATGCTTGTTGCCTTCTACATGTCCTAGAAGTCAACACATGCTAAAACTGAGTCATGGAGTGCTTGGGAAACATCTTGGAAACCCATTTTAACATGTCTTCTTTATTCCATATTCTCCAAGGCGCATATTTGCTTTTTCTGTAAAGTTGCCTTGTTTTATTTCTGATTTAAGGCAAAGGAAAAGCTAGACTAGTGGTAACTGCCTTGTTTTTTGCCACATCATCCTCCCTCATTTACTCCAAATAAAAGCATGTATGATTTGTCTTTCCATCCCTCTTTAGCTTTCCTACTTGACTTAGCCAATTCGTGAGCATCTACCTAGATTTGGAAACTGCTTTATGCACCTATGGGGGATTTGACTAGTTTTGGTAAGCCTACTTTTTGACTATTTCGAATGGCATATTTATGCATTTGAATATCTCATGTAATTATATATTACAACAACCTATTACTTCACAAGGTTAGCTATTGTACACTTACTCAATACAGATTAGTGTTATGATCCAATTTCAGTCTCCTTTGGTGTTAATTTTGCATGTTTGATTAGCAATGTTGTGAGTGTAATTGTTCTATCTCTTGGGTTCAATTTCCACGAGAATCCTCTTCTAACTCGTTGCAAAGAATATCAATCATTTTTTGGCATCCTTTTATATGCTAGATTCAAAGGACTTGACTCTGTCTTCTCCATTATCAATTGCTATGGGCCCTATGCCAACAGAACTTTGTTTTGGGACTCAACAGTTAATGGGGGTATCTTTCACTTCCCTAACCTCATACTGGCCGGTGACTTAAACTTTACTCTCTCTGACCTTGAAGTTTGGGGTGACCGTGCTAGATTGGATCACCAAGTTCTTTACTTTGCTCAATTATTGGATACTATGAATATGGTTGATCTTGCTCCCACTACACTTGGTCCTACCTATAAAAATGGAAGAGTGGGCACTGAGGGTGTAAGCAAAAGATTAGATAGATTCCTAGTTTCCTTACATCTTATCCACTTCTTAGAAGCTATCACTCCTGGAATCATCCCTTTGAAATCTGTGATCACTACCCGGTATGTCTCGAGTGGAATTTTAGGCTGAACTGTCACATTAACCCTTTTAAATTCAATAGAGCTTGGCTCCTTGAAGATGACTTCTATGATCTTGTCACTACCACCTGGTCCTCACCTGTTCCCTCTGTTGGCCCCATGTTTGATATTTTCTATAAGCTGCAGAGACTAAAAATGTTGGTCAAGACTTGGGAAAAAAAGAAGATTTCTTTGAGAGCTAAGGAGACCAAAGAGATTGACTTGGCCATACTTGATCTCCTCTCTTCTCAACCCTTTGGTATACTCATTGCTGAGGACTCCACTTTACTCACACACTTAAAAGCCAGGAAGGAATCCTTATTGCCCACCAGATCCTTACTTGGAAGCTCAAAAGCAGAGTGGATTGGATCCAAGAGGGGGATGCCAATACTAAATTCTTCCACTCCTATGCCTCTGCCAAAAGAAATTCAAAATCCATATGGGCTCTCAAGAACCAGAATGGGGAACTTATAGAGGATGACACCAAGCTTAAGGCTTTGGGTGTACAACATTTATCTGAACTTTTCTCTGATGATTGTAAAACTAATATTGAGGCTCAGCTAAATGTTATCATACTTTTCCCTTCCTTTGTACAGGAGGAGGACAAAGAGATATTTCTGTCTGACTTTACTTTACAGGAAGTTGAATCTGTACTCAAGGGTTTTAAAAAAGACAAAAGCCTTGGCCGTGATGGATGGCCGGTCGAATTCTATCTCCACTTTTTTGACCTTGTTGGGCTTGATATTCTGAAAGCTATTGAACATTCTAGGACTGATGGTAGGGTTATATGTGCTCTCAATGCTACTTTTATAACCCTTAGTCCCAAGAGTGACAGGCCGACCTCTCTTGCTGAGTTCAGACCCATCTCCTTATGCAATTTGATATATAAAAATATCTCTAAGATGGCAGCTATCAGACTTAAAGTTGTACTAGACAAGGCTATTTCAAAACACCAGTTTGGGTTCTTACATAATAGCCAGATTATAGAACCTATTGGCATTGTCCAATGAGTTCTCCATTTCATCAAAGTTAAAAAAAAAAAGATTATGGTGCTGAAACTTGATCTTGTGAAAGCCTTTGACAGGGTTAACTAGGCTTTCCTTAGATTGGTTCTCCTTCAGATTGGGATACCAGGCTCCTTTGTGAACTGGATTATGGGATTTGTGGAGTCATCCAACTTTGCTATTTTCATCAATGGGACACCTTCAAAATTCTTTCCAGTTTCGAGGGGCATCAGACAGGGCTTCCCCCTTTCCCCCCTACTCTTTATACTGATTATTGAAATATTGAGTTTACTGATCTCTAATGCACATGACAGGGGGGTTATTTCTGGTATTAAAGTGTCTCCA
The DNA here is from genome assembly GCA_001517045.1 of Pseudotsuga menziesii. Taxonomy (NCBI): domain Eukaryota; kingdom Viridiplantae; phylum Streptophyta; class Pinopsida; order Pinales; family Pinaceae; genus Pseudotsuga; species Pseudotsuga menziesii. Next base: position 78,678 of record LPNX010919833.1, read on the forward strand.
AGTCTGAATCTCACTCACTTACATTTTGTAGACGATGTCATTCTGTTTGGTTTGGGTACTGTTGAGGAGTGGCAGAACTTTAAGGAAATCCTTGATACCTTCTGCTTTGCTACAAGAATGGAGATTAGTGTGGCCAAATCCTCCTTCCTTTTTAATGACATTGATGAGACTATCAGACAAAGGATTAGCAATTTTCTACCTTTCAAAATGGATCCTCTCACTCTAGGATTCAAATGCCTAGGATACTACCTCAAACCTTTGGGTTATGGTATTAAGGATTGGATATGGTTCATTCAGAAGTTTGAGAAGAAGTTAAGCAATTGGACATATAAGCTACTGTCTTTAGGAGGAAGGCCGGTACTTGTCAAGTCTGTCTTGATGGGCCTAGTAGTATATTGGATATCGTTGGCTCGTATGCCCAGCACCATATTAACTTATATCAAGCGCTATATTTTCAAATTTCTGTGGGGGAATACTGCAGGGAATCACAAATATCATTTGTTTGACTGGCTCACCATTTCCAAACCATATGAACTGGGTGGCTGGAACATTAAAAATATTGAATGGTTCAGCTTGGCCTTACGCTCGAAAAGCCTCTGGCTTGTCCTTAATGGCGATGGATTCTGGTCTCAGATCATTAAGCATAAATATCTCAAAAACTTGCCTGTTGATATATGGATTTGCCAACAATATTTCTCGGTACAAGACACATCACATATGTGGAATGGTTTCATGAGAGCTATTTCTTGGATTACTAGATGTCTGGGGTGGAAGACTGGTAATGGAAAGAGCATAAAAATTGGAATTGATCCAATTGTCGGTCTCACATCAGACTATATCTTACCAGAGGACCTTAGGTTATACCTGGAAGATTATAGCATTATGGCCTATCTATCTGATGCACACAACTGGTGGTTTGCTACAACATCTGTTGACTACTGGCTCACTGCGGATGACTTAGACCTAGGAGGACATTGGAAGGTTGTATGGACAAATTATATTAAAGGACTTCAACATGGAGGAATGCGCATTAGTAACAATACTGATACACTGGTATGGATGTTCAATAAGATGACGGGCTCGGTCAAAGCCAACTTAATGTATGATCTGATTTCTAACATCTCTGTCACTAGCAGACCTACTGATGCTCTCATTCGGATTTGGAAATTCCACATCCCTCAGAAAATTATTTGTTTTAGTTGGTTGTGTCTATCTAATCAGGTTCATACTTGGGATAACCTAATAAAAAAAGGTTGGATAGGACCCCACTAGTGTTGTCTGTGCAGAACAACACTTGAATCTGTTGATTATCTATTTTCTGATTGTAGCTTCACTTGACAAGTATTATCATACATATGCTCCTCTCTTGGCATACCTTTCATCTGGAAGGAGGCTACCTACATACTAAATGTTGCTTCCTGGTTTAGAAAAGAAAATAACATCATCTATCTTCCTCCTCTGATGACATGGCAAATTTGGCTAGCCAAGAACAAATGTATCTTTGAAGATAAAAAGCCTGATATGCACTATATTGTCTACTCCATATTGGAACAACTTCATCTCTATCCAGTACATTCACAGCATAAGTCCAAAAGGAGAGATATTGGATTGGCTCCTACATTTGATTATCCAACAGGTTTTTTTGATGGTGCCTCAGCCAATCAAACAGGAGGCATTGGTGTTCATCTTTTGATCAGCCAGGATCATTATATTTGTATGAAAATGGGTGTTGGTCAGAGTACTAATACAAGATCTGAACTTCTTGCATTATGGATGCTCTTATTTATGGCTAAATCTTTCAGTTTACCCACTCTGCACATTCATGGAGACTCCTCTGTTATTATCAACTGGTTCAATAGAAGATCAACACTATCCTCTCTTGCTCTTGAAGGCTGGTGTCAAAATATCCAAGATTTGGAACCCTACTTCATCCAGCTTGATGCTATCCACATATACAAAGAATACAATGAAAAGGATGATGGATTATCCAAAGAAGCTTTAACCTTGACCTCAAGCCTCCTACAGTTCTCTGAATTCACTGAAGGTGAATGCTCTAATCAGGGATTTTTACATCTTTTTTAGCTCTGAGCACTTGACTTTTTTGTCTTTTTTGTGCTTGGCATTATTACTGCATCCTTGGGATGATTGAGGTGGATGTTTCCCTCATATTACTGAACTCATTCTTGTACTGCTTCTTTGGATAAGCTATTAAGTGCATGAATTGTATTCTCTGTTTGATGAACAATAGCGGAGTGGATGTAGGTAAGCTTCTCAGACCACTTGAGACACTTATTGCAGAGTTCTCCAGTATAGACCATGAAGTTGATCTCCTGTAGCTGTTTTCTAATGATGAACATAGATGTTTTTTGTCATGTGCATAACTATTTCTGATGTTGTAACAAGTTACCTTTGATTTCAATGAAATAACAAGGAACTGATATTTTCTTCTGGAAAAGCTCCAACAATACCATACTGAAACTATAAACATCATTATTTTCTATTTTCTGTAACTCTCAAAGAATACCCATACTTTGCATAGCAACAAAAATAATGTAATTATTAAACCATTTAGAACCCAAATATATAGATACACAGATAAATGAATTTGGAAATGAAGCTAAAATCAACAACTACAGACACAAAAACCTTAAAATAGAACTGCATTTTCTATTGTAAAGGTGCAAAATAGGGAAGCTGAGTAATACCGGGAGCGATGTAACCATGGTTGCCTGCAAAAATGGTTATGGCATATAGATAGGACCCATAGATTTTATTTGTCTCATATAGATACGACCCATGTAGATTATGAAAGGAAAGGTTTAATTTTAGCATTTTATTTCTCAAGGCTTTCAACATGGTTTCCAACATTTTGTGTATTCCAGATTTAATTTTACCATTTTATTTCTTGAAATATTTCAGTTTTATTAATTTTGTTTATAAAAAACTCAAATATATGTTTTGTTTATGATAAAAATGTAAGCATGGGTGCCTGCAAAAATGGTTATGGCATATAGATAAGACCCATAGATTTTATTTGTGTCATATAGATAGGACCTGTTATCACTAAAGTTGAACCTAGACTACTGAAGTGTTGATTTTTGTACCTAGGCAGATGTTCCCTAGGTGACTTTAATTTTTGCCTAAAGTCACTTTAAGAGTGAAAAAGGTGACCCTCACATTAATTGTCATTTAATGAGACTTTATGACAATAAAGTCACTTTTTGATAAATTTAAGTGGGTGAGTGATTTTATTTATGGGAAATAAATAAAAGTGATTTTCACTCTCAATCAATCTCATCCATTGGATTGATTCTTTCTCCACCATTGGATTAAGAAACTCACTTAGGGTAAAGTTTAAACAAAAAGGCTGAGGGAGGCAAAAGGACATTCACTTTTCATTTTCAGGTGAAGAGAAGAGCTGAGAGAGAGGAGGTCGACTTGCTGAAGAAGGGTTTGATTTTCAGACAGCGCTGGAAGTGATTTCCTGTTGGCACGAAAATCGAGGCAGCCATTAGAAGGTACGGAGTGCATTTAATGCTGTACGGTCTGCACTAAAATCGATGGTACGGCCTGCTGTATGGCCACATTAATTCAGCACGAGTTTCAGGCTATTTTTCTTGCACGAAAATCGAGATTTTTATTAACAATACGGGCTGCATTTAATGCTGTACGAACAGCATTTATTACAGCACAGAAATCGAGGTGTACGACACATTTATTGCTGCTGGTACGATTTTTCCTGAGTGGTACGGTCTGCAAATTATTTTGGTTCAGAAATCGAGGTGTACGGTTGGGTTCTTTTTGCTGAGCTCAGTGTCCAGACTTTGGGATAAATTCTGGGTGGAGATAAGTTGTATTTCTCCTGCATTTCTGTCCATTTTATTTTGCTGAAGAATAATAAAAATCTCTCCTCTCTGACTGGTTTCCCCCGTGGGGGTTTTTCCAGGGCTGATTAGCCAAAAATCTCTGAGTAAATTTTTATGGTGTGCATGCATTTGTTTTCAGCCTGTTAGTAATTTTTACTGTGTGTTTAAAATTGTTCGGCAAAATTTTAAGTAACTTCAAGCCTATGCAAAACCGGCTGAAGTGAAAAACACAAATTGTTCATTTAAACCAGCAAACAGTAAATCTCAGTTTTTCAACATGGTATCGGAGCAAGGGGGGCTGAAACAGTGATTTTTGCAGACACACAGAAATTTGCAGCATTCAGAAATTTTTTGTTATTTTACTTCTGTTAGTGAACAACACTTTGTTGAGTTGTTGCTGGGATGGCTACAGGACTTAGGTTGGAGGATAGGCTGGATGGGACAGGGAATTTTGTGCCGTGGAAGGCTAGGATTCTGCTGTTACTTGAAGAGAATGAGTTATGGCCAGACATAGTGAGGAACAATACTACAAACCCCATTGTCATTCCTGCATCTACGGATGCAGCAGCCCTCACAGCCTTCAATAAGAAGGATTGCAAAGCCAGAAGAATTATTCTTGATGCCG
>LPNX010919848.1:0-11998 GCA_001517045.1 Pseudotsuga menziesii
GGGAGGAAAACTTGCCAGTTAATGCGCTGGTTCTCAAACCTTATTTTTCTTAAGCAGTTTTTTGAGCTTTCTGACTTGTACATAAATAAACTATTGTTGAGTTATGATTTTATTTGTTGTAAAGTATCATGGACATATAGATTTAGTGGCACTACTTGTATATTTTATTGAACATACTTCAAAATTCAATAATGCCATGAGAATGCCATGTTGAAGATGTTGAACTTACCTTAATGAGTTTTACATAAATATGGTTTGAAAATATTGATAGAAAGGAAATATATTTAGTAAAATCCTAATCGAAACATTTCACAAGTGTTGGCCCTCCTAGTTATGAAAAGGAAGAAAGGGTTGAGGATCTGGTCAATGTTTTCCATTATAAAGAAAGTGAGATATGTTACCTAGTGCATACATACTAGAGTAAACTCTCAGATGTTGTCTTGGTTGAAATCAATGATAAATATGAGGCAATGGCGTCCTTGGTTGACTTGTATATCAAAGAAAAATATGGTGAACCAAACTAGGAGAAACTTGGGGATGATTTTCATGAGGATCCCTTGGATTACCAACTTTATTATTCATTACATCGGCCAATTGGGAATGAGTTTTCAAATCTGGAGGAGGATACGTGTGTTGAATCTATTGAAGATCCTGCTATAACACTTCATGAAGATCTTGATTTTGAAGATTCCATTGAATATTATGCATCCCATCTTGTTCCAAAAGAAATATCTCATGATGATGTTGTACATAAGGTCATTCCAACAACCATTATCATGGATTATGAAGAGGAGAAGTGTTATGTAAGTTGTGTTCCTTTCCAAAATAATTAATTAAATGATGAATCCCTCAAGGATTTGAAGAGGATATATGTGGTAGAGAAACCCTTGGAGGATGAAGAAATTGCAGATGAATTTGCTAGCTCATGTGATAAACAACACAACAACCAAGAGGATGGTTATGCCAACAATCCTTTTTTCATTAGGAGACATAAATGGGATGTGGATAGTTGGTTTCCTCATGGGGAACCCATATATGACATGGACGGTGAGAGCTCAATGCGGGAAAATATAAATTGACACTCTCCATTTCTAATCAACATGGGGACCATTCCATGGGGCATGAATAATGCATTGTAAGTTATTTTTTGGGTCTTAGATAGCCAAATAATGTTAAGTATGTTATGCATATTCTATTGTTGATCCACATTTAGGTTCCCTCATCAATTGGGAAAATTTATTATAACATAAGGGTCATCTTCATAACATTACATATGCAGAATTTTTTCAAGCTTGCAATATGTTTGGGATAGTAGAAAGCACAATATGTGGTATGTTGCATAATTTTTTGGGCCTTCCAAACAAGGGCATCAAGCCCTAAATCATGAGCTGACTTATTTTTCAAATAAAATATTTTAGGACCCACGACATGTGATGATTTGATGGAGGACAACAAAGAAGGGAAACAAAGTTCTTGCTTGCTTTTATTGAAGCCACCTCCTAAACCCTTGATGCTTGAGGGTATGACAAGTGATTTTCAAGGCAACCAAGGAGGGCAGACGTTGAATCATGTAGATAATATTTTAGAGAAGGATCTAATGGTTCATGGAGGTGTTGTATTGTGGCTTAACGATGGGCTTCTCTATTTATATGTTGGATTCTTTATCAACTAGAGAAGTTGTGTAGCGAGACATGCTTACCTTTGGATGATTTTGATGTTTCCTTCCATCTTCAATAGGTCACTTCAATTTCCATCCATAAGGTGATATAGATTCCATCTTATGATTATACAATGCTCTATGTGGCATGTTTTGGGTTGTTTCCAAACATGAGGCGAGGTCTCATGTTATTAATGTGATCATACAATAGTAGTATTGGATTTATGATTTCACCTAGTGTTTCCATCATCCTGTTGTACAGTATGATAGGAAGAATATGTTTTATCATTTTGTGAGCACTAGGTTTTATTTATGATGTGTTCCCTTTGGAATCTTGTCTTGTGGATTATTTGTAGAGTCTATTGAGAGTGAGTAGTTACTAGATATAAGCACTCTCAATATTCTTTATAATAAATTGGAATTGGACATTTGTACTGGGGGTGATGGATATGTGTATATCAAAATCCATCAAGTCCCTTGCTTTTAACATTGTATCTTTTACATCATGCATATAAAAACAAACAAATATTTTGGAGATCTCTTACACTCTACCTATGTGTGTATTCTAAAAAATAATAATAATATATTTTTTAAGGTCACTGCCAAGCGAGACACCAATTTGGTGTATGAGACCCCCTTTTTCGTGGGACAAGGGACCCCCCTCTGCATAGTGATTTAACTGCTAAATTCTACAGAGGTGTACATACCCTACCCCCCTCTAGATTTGAACCTGTGACATCTGAGGAGGAAACACATGCTCTTAACAGTTAGGCCCACTATGGAGCCGATTATTACCCAAAAAGAGATTGCAAGACCATTGATATCATGTAGTTAGTGATGTAGTGTTGCATTAGAAAATAATTCTATATATTTGTATGCATGTTCTTCCATTGAGAAGCAATGCTTGATATATTTCACACTTCTTGAGAAAATATTACATATTTGGAGGCATTGCTTATCACTTGGGATCATATCACATTACACAAGGAATTTCTACATATTTGGAGTCATGACTCATCATCTAGTGGGATTTACAAACCAATAGGGATATTTCTAGATGATGCATTTTTACTGCCCAAAGTCGCCCCTAAGTGATAAATCCCCAAAGCACAACTGCAACCTTGAGGGAACTAAGATGAGTTTTCCATTGTCGACTCCTAATCAATAGTTGTCAATAGTTATCGTAATTGATAAGGCAAAAAAAAATTCCATCTTATTTAAAATATTGAAGATGATTATACCTGAAATGGGGCTATATCAAATTCAATATCATTCATTGCACTCAATATTACTAAAAGGGTTCATGACATTTTCAGCTATTTGATGACAAAACCACTCCTCATAAATGTTTGGAGGTCTTTTTAAAGCTATCAAAACAACTCTCAATAAAACTGCACGCCATAGTCAATTGTTTCCTGGATGTTTGTAGCATTAGATTTATTAGTGCACAATCTTTGTCCCAACCAAGAGAAATAATGTCACAACTAGCTTTAGTCACACTCTCAAACATAGCTCCTTGGTTGTTTCCCCAGGTATCAGTCTACAAGAAACAATAAACTAGCAACAACCACATTAAATTAATTAATGTGTCTAAATACGTCGATAGGCATAAATTTGGCACATACTATAGGGTAAAATATTAATATAAAAAGTATGTGCTTAAATGTACGCCTATCGACGTATTCAGTCACATTAATTAATTTAATGTGGTTGTTGCCAGTAACAGGTGAGCACATAGGCATATCTCCAAAATAATAATAAATTAATAAGCTACAATTAATTATCATACTATTATTTTTATTGTTAATAGTAATTATTATTAATATTTTAATTGATTATAATATAATAATTAATTAATTATTTAAATATTTTTATTAACTAAATACTATTAATTATAATCAAATCCAAATATAAATACATTATTAATTAATTAATTAATGTGGCACAATAATATTATATATCATAACACTTAGGGTTATATCATAATGCATAGGAGACATAATCATTAGATTACTTTATAGATTGTGATAAGTTGAATGATGAACATTTGATTATTTTTAATTCATGGTTAATATTTGATTTGACGAAGACTATGGTTGTATATAGAATTTTTTTTTTCAATTGAATGATGATGATGCCCAAAAAACATTTGAGATATAAAATAACAAAAAAATGTATTTATGTTTTAAAATAAAAATATAAACTCCAAATAAATTTATTAAGTAATAATTAATTAATATTATTAAAATATAAACTATAAAACAATTTCTTTTTAGAATCGATAATAGTTATTTAATGATAGGCAAAAATATAAAATCTAAACCATTTTTTTATTAAGTATTATTAATATATATGATATTAATTAAACTTATAAAACAATCATAATTAATTATAAATAATATAATTCAATTATAATATTATATTTTAATGTATCTATTTATCTATCTATATATATATATTGATATTCATAATTAACGTGTTAATAAAAAGAATAAAAAATAAATTTATTATAATAATTAATTATGAATAATTTTTAAAATTATTATAATTAATTAATATTATTATGTATAATATTATAATATAAATTAAATATTTATAATATACAATTTATTAAAAAATATTATCGTTAAATAAAATAGCATTAATAAAATTATATTAATTAATTATATAATAATTAATTAAAGTAATGTCATTGAATTATAATGTTATATTTTAATCAAATATTATTAATATTATTAATTATATTATATTATATTATTATATGAATATGGTATTTAATTAAAATATTATAATCAAAGTAATAATAAAATATTATTGTTGCCATGGGTGTGGTTCATTGGCGACTCACTTGTTATGAAGTCACATGTTGTAAAGGAGGTTACAAGTTCAAATAATGAGGATTTGATTATTTTTAATTTATTTGATTATTTTAGTTGATAATACAACAAGAATTTTTCTAAACATCCAAAGATACATTATTAGTGTGTCACATCTTTGTTATATTTTTAACATTTAAGCTATATGATCTTAGGATCTTATCTGAGAGAATAGCACGCACAACAATCAAACACAAGAGACAATGAACACAAATATTTTCCTCGGGGAAACCACAAAGGAGAAAACCCCGCAACTTCCTCAGAGATAGAATAAACACCAAAAGTAAAACCCAAAGACAGTAAGATGATCTCCCGACAACAGTAGTCTCTCTCTCTTGTCCCAACTTCTTCTCTCTCTCTCTCTCAGTTATGCGCTACAACTGAGTGTGAGTGAATGAATATGAATTTGTGATAAATAGAGAGGCCCCCTCTCTATTTATACTAATTCCCGACTTGACAATAACTCACTAGGGCCAACTTCTCTAGGAGAGTCTAATAACCCTAGGGCCCCACAACTGCAGGGAATTTAACCCTTGATCAATAAGGAGGGTTATACTCTATGACTTTACATGACTTGTTTACATTATTGAATCTCTCGATCAGAACATCGGGGCATGACATGACTCAATTACATTACATATACTTCCCAGAATAAACATCAGGGTACAATACATAAGATATACAAGTGAATACATTTTGAAGTTACAAATACATCAACAATCTCTCTTAACTAGGAAGGTATTCTCTTGACACAATTCACCAACACAATTCTTCTTCTCTGTATCATCTGGATCATCATATCTTCATCTTCAAGTCATCTTCATCTTCAAGTCATCTTCATCGTCAAGTCATCAAGTCTGGATCATCACTAGATCATCATTGAGTCTAGATCATCACTTGATCTGGAGCATCACTGGATCAACATCAAGTCTGGATCATCACTTGATCTAGATCATCATCAAGTCTGGATCATCACTTGATCATCATCACTAGTGCTATCTCAATTCTACTCGTCACAGAAAGTTCTACAGAGCCAGCCCTTTTTCATGCTGGTTGTAGGCCTAGCCTTCATGTAGGTCTTCATCATCTTCAGCACTTATATATGAATGATGGAATGAACCATGTTAGAAAGGCCAGCCCAACACTTACATTTGACCATGGAATGAAATATGTCACAAAGGCCCAACACTCACATCCCACCTCATCATGTCAGAAAGGCTCTACACTTACATCCCACCTCATCATGTTAGAAGGGCTCTGCACTTATATCCAACCTCATCATGTCAGAAAGGCTCTGCACTTACATCCAACCTCATCATGTCAGAAGGGCTCTTCACTTACATCTGACCTCATCATGTCAGAAGGGCTCTCAGCTTTAGGCTGAGTGTCAGTCCCAAACTGAACAAAATTCCCGGTAACTGACCAGGTGCCTCCATTCTCCCAGAGAATGGCCTCTTATCACTAACATGTGTTTCAGTCCCAGACTGAATCAATTTCCTGGTAACTGGCTAGGTGCCTCCATTCTCCCAAAGAATGGCCTCTCAGCACTAAGCTGAGTTTCATTCCCAGACTGAATCAATTTCCTGGTAACTGACCAGGTGCCTCCATTCTCCCAGAGAATGGCCTCTCAGCACTAAGCTAAGTTTCAGTCCTAGACTGAATCAATTTTCTGGTAACTGACCAGGTGCCTCCATTCTCCCAGAGAATGGCCTCTCAACACTAAGCTGAGTTTCAGTCCCAGACTGAATCAATGTCCTGGTAATTGACCAGGTGCCTCCATTCTCCTAGAGAACGGCCTTCAGTACTAATATCTAATCATGTGGGAACACATCCCTCAATCACATCAGAATGGATCTGCACTGATCATGTGGTAACATAACCCACAATCACATCAGAATATCTCTGCACTGATCAGGTGGTAATACAACCCACAATCACATCAGAGCATATCTGCACTTACATCTGACCATGTGAATCTCAGGCTTCCACCATGTCAGAAGGGCCAACGTACACATCAATCCCTTTGGAAGGAAACTCGATCTAGAGAACACCAAGCTTCTCCCTGAAGTACTCAAACTTTACTCTGGCCAATGGTTTGGTCAGTACATCAGCTATCTGCTCGTCCGTCGCAACATACTGGAGCTTCACTTCTCCTCTTTGCACCATATCCCTGCTATAGCGATACTTGATCTCAATATTCTTTGACTTTTCATGGAACACTGGGTTCTCTGACAGCTTCACACAGCTCTGGTTGTCGCAATATATACAAGTAGCATCCATCTGAAGATTAAATAAATCAGATAGTAGCTTTCTCAGCCACACTGCCTCGCAACTAGCCGAACAAGCTGCAACATACTCTGTTTCGGCTGTACTTAGTGCCACACATGATTGATTCCTGCTAAACCAAGAGATCACACCTGATCCCATGCTGAAGCAACACCCTGAAGTGCTCTTTCTATCAATGGAACTACTTGCCCAATCCGAATCCACATAACTTTCCAAGTTAATCTTCTGATTCGCCTCATACTTGAGCCCATAATCAATTGTACCCTTTAGGTACCTCAGAATATGATTTGCAGCAATCAAGTGAACATGTCTCGGATCCGTTAGGAACTGGCTCAATGTGTTCACAGCAAATAAAATATCTGGTCTCGTATTCGTCAAGTACATCAAGGACCCAATTATCTGATGATACATTGTAGCATCAACCGCTTCTGATGAAGCATCACTCAATAGCTTCAGGTTCGATGCCATAGGTGTGGTCATGGCCTTGCAGTCCATCATCCCGAACCTCTTCAGGATCTCTACTGCATACTAACCTTGTCCCATGGAAATTTCATCTGCATTCTGCCGCACCTCCATTCCTAGAAAATAGTGCATCATACCCAAGTCCTTCATTTCAAACTCAGCAGCAAGCTTCCTCTTTGTATCAGCAATCAACCCATCCTCGCCTGTCACAAATACATCATCTACATACAGTAGGAGTATCACTAGGTTCCCTTCTTCAACCTTGTATTAAAGGTTGGAATCCACTTTACTCTCGGTAAAGCCCAAACTGGATAGGAAGCTGTCAATTCTGCCATACCATGTCCTGGCTGCCTATTTCAATCCGTACAGGGGTTTATTTAACTTAGACACATGAGTCTCTTTGTCATGTGTCTCAAAACTAAGTGGCTGCTCCACATATACTTCCTTTTCTACTACACCATTCAAGAAAGCTATCTTGACATCCATCTGGTGTACTTTCCACTTCATTACTGCAGCTAAAGCAAGTACTGATCTGATGGAAGTATATCTAGTTACAAGAGAAAAAGTTTCTTCATAATTTATTCCTTCTTTCTGGGACAAACCAAGAGCCACAAATCTTTCTTTATATTTCTCTATGCTACCATCTTCAACGTGCTTGATCTTATAGATCCATTTGGAAGTCACAACAGACTTCCCCTCTAGTCTTGGGACAACATCCCAAACATCATTCTTCATGATCGATTGATACTCTTTGACCATAACATCCTTCTATTCTTTCTTTTCTGTCGCTTCTTCATACTTGGAAGGTTCTTTGTCAATGAAGTCACATACTAAGGCTACATAACTGGAGCAAGACCTGGTTCTTTTCCTTTCTCTATGTATCTCTTCTAGAGCCCCATATCTTTTTGCACCTTGGATAGCTTCTCATACCCAAGCATGTTTCCTCTTGTGAGGATTCTTTTCTTGAGGTGGATCTATAGGTTCTTGAGGTTATTCTACTTCTCGTTCTTCTTCTAGAATTTCTTCGTTCATGGTTGTGTCATGAATTTTGGGTACTTCTGTTTCTTCAGGTTCTTCAACAAGTATCTTTCTGGATTTGTTGTAAGCTGAGTCTTCATCAAATGTTACATCCCTACTGATGTCGATCTTCTTGAATCATGGGAAGTATATTCTATAAGCCTTCAAGCTTTCGGAGTATCCCACAAATATACCCTTCCTTCCTGGATGATCTAATTTTGTCCTCTTTTCTTTTGGAATGTGTATGTACACTAGACAACCAAATATTCTGAGATGACTAATTTCTGGTTTCTTGCCAAAAAACACTTCTTTAGGTGTCTTGTTCTCGAGTACTCTATGTGGAGTACGGTTATGTACATACACACCTGTTCTAGCAGCTTCTGCCCATATATGCATGGGAAGATCTTGATCATGAAGCATTACCCTTGTAGCTTCCATGATCATTCTATTCTTTCTTTCTGCAACCCCATTCTGTTGTGGATTATATGGAGTGGTCAACTCCCTCTTAATCCCTGAATCTTTGCACAATTCCTTGAATTCATTTGATGTGAATTCTCCACCATTGTCTGATCGAAAAATATTGATCTTCTTTTCTGTGTAGTTTTCAATCAAGGCTTTGAATTCCTTGAACTTGATGAATACTTCATCTTTGTTCTTCATGAAGTATATCCATGTCTTCCTGGAAAATTCATCAATGAAAGAAACATAGTATACATACCCGCTTAATGAATTGGATGACATCGGACCGCATACATTGGAGTGAATGATTTCCAAGATTCCTTTAGCCTTGCTTTCACTACTTGGAAATGTCTTCTTTGTGTTCTTTCCTTTCGCACATCCCTTGCATACTCCTTCATGTTTTGCTTGTATTTCTGGAAGACCTTCAATAGCTTTTCTTGCAAGTGGTAGTGCCCTATAATGCACATGTGCAAGCCTTCTATGCCAAAGTTCATTTGGTTCTACTGAGTCATGAACCAAATCTTGTTCTGGTTGGCCCTTTAATCTATATAGTCCTCCCTCTTGTTCTCCAATTACTATTGCATCGTCAATAGTCTTTCCTTTTGGCCACATGATGACTTGACCATCTATAAATGCAACTCTTATACCTTTTGCATCTAATGCAGAGATGGAGAGAAAGTTAATCTTTAGTCCTAGTATAAATAGGACATCCTTCATTTTCATAGACTTTCCAGAGTCTAATTTGTAGGAGGATTCTCCACTACCTTTTATTGGATATTGGTAGTCATCCCCAAGTTTCACCTTGTGGGGTGATTCATGTTATGATAGTTTCACAAATGATTCTTTGAATCCCGTCATATGTTTGGAAACCCCACTGTCTATGAGCTAATCATTGCTTCCATGTGTGATGTTTCCTGTGAGAGAAGAAATCAAAACATATTCTTCATCACTTGAAGAATCATCACGTTCTTGTTTGATCCTCTTCTTGGAAGGCTCATCATCTTCTACAGCATGAGCATGATGTCTTTTCTTGCTTCCCTTCCTCTTGTGAGATCTATCTTTGTTTCTAGGACAATCTCTTGCAAGGTGTCCTCTTTCATCACATGTAAAGAAAATGTACTTAGACAAATCTTTGTTAGACTTTCTAGTGTTTCTCTTCTGGTGAGAGTGCTTACCTCTATGATGGTTTGTTCTGCTTTTCTTGGATTGTACTATGAGAGCTTGATCTTCACTTCCCATATTTTCTTCTCGTGCTAATATTTGAGCTTCTTCTTGTGAGCATTCCTCCCACAATCTGCTAAACTTGACTAGCTTCTTTCTAGCACAGATCCCTTGAATGAAAGAGTTCCATGCCCTAGGGAGACCATTCAAGGTGGTCATCACAATTTCTGCATTCTCTACTTCTTCATATACTACTTCCAGCTATTCCTTGATCTGAGAGACCCTTGTAAAGTAATACTGGATGGTCTCCACATTCTGGATCTTTACATTCTTCAATTGGTTTCTCATAGTCATCTTTCGGTTTATGTTCTTCCCTTCAAATAACTTGGTCATTGAGGCATCAAACATCTCTTTAGGTGTCTTTAGAGAGGACACATGTGGTATGAGGTGATCCTTTATTGAATCAGCAATAATTCTCTTAGCCATGACCAATTTCTTCTTATGCAAGGCCTTAGCCTCATCTCCCTCTGGAACTGGAACCTCTTCATTGATGTAAGCGTCCAACTCATTTTCCTCCAGGACCGGGGAGATCCTATACTTCCAAGCTCGGAATTTATCAACTCCCTCAAGCTTTTTATCAAGCTTGGTATCATGAGACATCTTATCAGAGAACCTCAAATGGAAATGCAAAAGATTTAGATCTTACCAGGTTAAGATGTCGGAACGAGATCTGGAGTTGAATTTCTGCAAAGTTGGTTCAGGAGCAGATTAGATTTTGACTTTCCTGGAGTTCTACCCAACCAAAAACTTTGATCTGATCTCTAAAATTCGATTTTGGGGAGGAGTTCAATCCAGGTCTGGGCTCACTAAAAAATTCCACTTCTATGGAAAGCCCTAATTTCCAGCAGTAGTGTCGGGTCAAAAACTGAAAATTCTCAGAATCAGATTTTGCTTCGACCGAAAGATGCGCCCTAGAGAGGAGAGTCAACCCAACCTCCTTTTGCTGAAAATCTGTGGAGAGAGATCAAAAAATTAGGAAGCCCTAGTTTCTGCAGCTGCACAATGTCTTCTTCTCAGGTTAGCTATGATACCATGTTATATTTTTAACATTTAAGGTATGATCCTAGGATCTTATCTGAGAGAATAACAAGCACAACAATCAAACACAAGAGATAATGAACACAAATATTTTCCTTGGGGAAACCATAAAGGAGAAAACCCCGCAACTTCCTCAAAGATAGAATCAGCACCAAAAGTAAAACCCAAAGACAGTAAGATGATCTCTCGACAGCAGTAGTCTCTCTCTCCCTCTCTTGTCCCAGCTTCTTCTCTCTCTCTTAGTTATGCGCTACAACTGAGTGTGAGTGAATGAATATGAATGTGTGATAAATAAAGAGGCTCCCTCTCTGTTTATACTAATTCCCGACTTGACAATAACTCACTAGGGTCGACTTCTCTAGGAGAGTCTAATAACCCTAGGGCCCCACAACTGCGGGGACTTTAACCCTTGTTCAATAAGGAGGGTTATACTCTATGACTTTACATGACTTGTTTACATTATTGAATCTCCCAATCGGAACATCGAGGCATGACATGACTCAATTACATTACAGATACTTCCCGGAATAAACATCGGGGTACACTACATAAGATATACAAGTGAATACATTCCGAAGTTACAAATACATCAACAATCTTGGGCATTATCGCAATGCGACATAACCCTTGACAAATATCACAATGTGACATAACCCTTGATGAATGTCGCTAATGTAACATAACGTGTGATAAACGTCACAATGCGACACAACGCTTATTAAACGCCCACTATCACATTATTAATATGTCACACTCTTTGGTTGTGTTGAGATATACCAACCAAACACTGTAACAAACCATCCAGCTTAACGCCGTAATGTGATATAACCGTTGATAACGTTGCAGTGAAACGTAAACCTTGATAAACATCACAATGCGACATAACATTCTACATTACTATGTAAAATGTGGATGGTTTAAACCGTTTCTTTTGTCAAACGATTATATATATATATATATATATATATATATATATATATAT
>LPNX010919848.1:12250-168205 GCA_001517045.1 Pseudotsuga menziesii
AACGTAAACCTTGATAAACATCACAATACAACATAACATTCTACATTACTATGTAGAATGTGAATGGAAACGGTTAAAAAACAATAAATTACCCTAGGTATCAGTCTACAAGAAACAATAAATTACCCTAGGTATCAGTCTACAAGAAACAATAAATTAAACATGAGGAGAGCCACGCACCAATATGACTATAGTTTCTGGAAGAATTTTAGTATTCATTACTTCTTTGTATCACAACATTTACTTGAGCACAATTCATCAACATGAGTGCTTTGAAACAAAGAATCAAGACCCTTAAGAATTGATTTCTATGTGTAATAGCTACCTGTACTACTCCAAACAACAAGGAGATGAAAAGCTCTTCATAGGCCCTTAATTTTCACCAAGATGAAACAACACAAGCATCAGTTGTATCCAATAAAAGGGCAAGAGTTTTATGCAGTAGTTTTTTGGTGGATTTTCCATCTAAATAATAACAAAGAAGACCTTTAGTTTGCACCACTACTGTTGCTTGATAGACACTTAGTTTTGTATTTATTCTTATCTTGAGACCTTTAGTTTGCACCACTGTTGTTGCTTGATAAACACTTAGTTTTGTATTCATTCTTGTTTTGAGAAGTACACCTTATTGAGTCCAGTGTCTCTTTCGTCTCTGTGCAAGTTAACCAAAACACAAAAAGCAAAGCAATATCACTAGTTCATCATTTCACACTTGTTTACAACAAACACAATGAATTTTGAAATTTTCCAGCATGGTAAACACCAAAAATGCTTAAAGTAGACATATAGAACCCTTTTATAACTTATACCTTTTTGAGAGATTCAAAAATGTTCCCAAACACTCACAAAGCCCATGAAACCACAGAGGAAGGTCTAAAACATCAAAAATATAAAAAAGGAATGCAAAAGGATAAAATGTAACAAGTTCCAAAAAAGTGCATATCAGTCCAAAAAAAAAGACTTTACAAATTTGGGTATAAGAAACAACTATAGTTGGGATTTCAAATGAAACAAGTTTCTGAGGAGTTACACTTAAAATATTTGGTAAAAATAAGAAATCACATCCAATGTAAACAATGGGAATAAGAGGATGCAACATACAGAATAACTAGGAGAGATGAAATGGCCAAAACATCTTAAACATCGTGAGACAAACAAACCTAACTTAATTTGGGTAACGGAGAAATATACTTCATGCCCAAACATGCTAGCATCAGCTAGGTGTGATCAATTAGAAAGTTTTTTAGCATAGAGCGTTTCCTATTTTCTATGGAGTGTTATTTTCACTATCATGTGAAATAATTCAAAATTTATGATTAGCTAAAAATTCGCTATGTAAAGTTTAAATTTATCTTTCAAGTCAAAGGTATTACAACATAAGCATTGTACGAACATTAGAGGAAATTTCAACTCAAAATGAACAGTTTAACTTTAATTCAAATTCCATGTCATCAATGAAATTGCTTTAAATTTGAAATACCGTATAGGTCTTAAACACTTTTTTAATATAAATTTGGGGATAGGTATCATAAAAAAACTACATTTTTTGTTTGTATTTTCGACATATCTCTGTGTGTTTTTACTCAAATTTCAACTGGAAGAGCTCGTTGGATGCTGAATTAAATTCCGCATTCAACGAGTACCCACTCGACATACTTTTGACGGATTCTGCTTCCCAAAAAACATCATCACCACGTTTTTTCAGGTATTTCTTGTTTTTGAGGTAGCAGGGTCCATCAAAAGTATGCCAAGTGGGTACTTGTTGGATGCAGAATTTAATTCCGCATCCTAGAAGCTCTCCCGATCGAAATTTAAGTAAAAACACGGAGAGATATGTCGAAAATAGAAGAAGAAAAAAAAGTAGTTTTTTTCTTTTCTTACTCCAAAAATAATAAATATTATTTTATTATTTTAACTAATAATTTTTTTTAGACAGCCATTTTGAGTTGAAATTTCCTCTAATGAATAAGAGAACAATTTAGGTTAACATATTCTAGTAGTAGCCGGCCTAGTTTTGGATAGGATCATAAAACCCACAAGAAACTCGACACACTAGCGAGAATGGAACTTGGAGTTACCAAGTAACCAGTGAATTATTATATTTTCTAAAAACAAAATTCAAGATTTTCAATATTATTAGATCAATCAAATTTGAGAATTCTCATAAACTAATGTCTATAATACTATTTTTCAAGAATTTTGAACTGTCAACTTTCAGATTTCTCATAATACAATATCTACAATCTACTGATATACCCTACTCTACCAACTCAGAATGGTGTATTTTCTGCATATTCAAGAAGAATGGCTCAGACCATCACATCTTCCAAAAAACTCTCAAACATGATTGTATAGCTTTGTTTGAAGAAAATTACAGTCCC
Organism: Pseudotsuga menziesii; assembly: GCA_001517045.1. NCBI lineage: Eukaryota > Viridiplantae > Streptophyta > Pinopsida > Pinales > Pinaceae > Pseudotsuga > Pseudotsuga menziesii. The sequence continues at coordinate 14,632 of LPNX010919848.1, forward strand.
AAAATTAACAATTTCCCCTTTGTTTGTATTGTTCATCCACGTACCTTCAACAACGTTGGTAGATTCCAGAATTTTAAGTTATTTGAACTCTAATTTCAAAACCCTGATTGTGTAGTATTTTTTTCTAAAGAAAATTTTTGAACTGTCAAATTCTAGGTTTCTCATAGTGTCTGCAATTCTATTTTTTCCCATTGTCTGCCAAGTCAGCATGGCTTATTAAATGATTACTTTGCATCCCATTTTCAAATAGATCTCAAAATGAGACTATCCATCACTGTTCAATTTAAGGCTTTCATCTTTTATCAGTTATTTGAAATTTTTTAAAGTCAAATTTCAGAATTATGATAATATAGTATATAAAAGTCTGTTTTAATGAGTGTTTTGAACGGACAAATTTCAGATTTCTCATTATAAAATCTAGTAACTCAGAATGGTATAGTATCTTAATCTGGCTATTAAACAAGAATAGTTTAAAATGAATTCGATACCTCAGAAATTCAAAAATAAACCTTGAAATGGGACTCTCCATAATGTAGTATCTAAATGATTGTATGCTCTAAAAGTCAAAATTTAAAGTTTTCAGGTTATAATTAGTTAGTATAACTGTCAAATTTCAAAATTCTCATAGGGTGGTATGTACCATTCTGTTCTATTGAGTTTTTTTTGTTTTTTATATGGAAATATGTATCTGGGAAACCCATCAATACTTCCCCATATTAATGAATAGTAGAGGTGGCAAATCTTCGGTCATCCTCGCAGAAGGCCTAACCCCAAAGGACTCAAGGCTCGAACCCGTGACCTCTCCCCAAACCGAGAGAGTGTACGCACGTCTTACCAATTGAGCTAACCCTTAAGACTTCTATTAAGTTTATTTGAACAATTAAATTTCATATTTTCTGATGAGTTTATTTTACCATGTTAAAACTTAATCTGCCAAATCAAAATGACATATTTTCTGGTTACTAAACAAGAATGGCATAAATTGACTTTGGTGCATTAGATTTTAAAAATAAACCTAAAAAATGAAATCTAAGTTTCCAATTCCCAGCACTGTATGGGACCAATTTAGGTCTTAAATTTAACATGTTTTCCCTTTTTATGCAATCCATGTTTTTTTGCACATGATTTTAGAAAAGTAAGTAAACAATTCAACTTATTTGAACAGTCCAATTTCAGAATTCAGAATTTTAATTATGTAGTACCTAAAATTTTGTTTTTATAGACAGCTAAACTTTAGATTTTTGGTAATGCCCTATGTATGAGTCTATTTTAAACCTGATCTACCAAATTAGAATGGCAAATGTTGTGGCTACTAGACAAGAGTGCCAGAAATTGCAAACTTCGCACCCGCCAGCACTGTTTTGAGGATATTAATGTGAGAATGGCATATCTTTTTGGCTACTAAACAATAATGAGATATATTTCGGTTGACACATTAAATTTTCAAAATACACCTCAGAATTTTCAAAATGAGCATTCTTTTTCACTTTTTAATGCAATCCATACCATCATCCTATTGCCTTTAGAAAAGCAAGTAGGGATTTGAGATGTAACCCCGCTTAAATTTCATTTGGCGCATTCAAATTTTGAAATATGTCTAAGGATTCTTAAAAATAATTTATTTTTTTTAGTTTTTTATGTCACATGTTTCAACTTGCAAAAACAATTTAATGTTATTAGAGGAACATTATGTTAAATTTTATGCTAAGTTTATAATTGATGATCCAATGGAGTCAAGAATATTTAATGTAATTCAGAATATTTTATTTATAAATAAATAAATGATGAGACAACAGCTTAGTGAAACTGTTAAAAGAATGTTTACTAGTTAATTGGTGGAAGAGACTAGGTGGAGAGTAAACTAACAAATGACAGCATTCTCAAACCACTTCCAATTGTTGCAAGTGACAACTTCCCTATATTTGTGGTCATGATTCCCAAGAAAGTGGAATCAGAGCAGGTGGCTCATTAAATCAAAACTGACCCAGAAGACCTAGGCATCTCTATAAAATTTCCCATTGAAGACAGCTGAGGCTGCTCATTCTAGAGGTGATCATTTAGGGTGAATGAATTTACTCAAGAGAAATTCAATGGAGGGGATTACTGAAGTGAGTTTGAGGGGTTAACTGCTGAATCTGAACTTGTTGCAGCTTCTAGACTGAAGTTCATACTGCTGTGAGCAGATTTTAATTACTGAGGTAATTGGACCAGTCAGGTGACAGAGGTCTTAAAGTTGTATTCTCCACCCAGTTCTCTACCAAGAAGACCAGGAACAAGCTCGGGGGTCCTGAGGAAGTGTTGTCTAAGCGCTCTCTAGGAGTTTGGTTGGGAGGAACAGCCTCCTTAAGCTGTTGTCGTCTTGTCATTAACAGGTTCTATTTATATTTATGTTATTTGTTTACTGTCTTCAATAAAATATTTATTAGTTTCTAACTACATGCATGTTAGTATTTTAGGGTTTATGAAAGAATGAGTAACTGTGTAATGTTAGACTTGGTAAAATTACAGATTATGTTAGAAATAGAAATGAATATGTAAAATGTGAAACAGATAGAATTAGAATTCTCAAACTGTATTTTTCCACACCTAACTCAGGTAGTACTCTAGTACAGCAGGGTGTTTAGGTGAATGAAATTATTCATTTACTTAAATGAAAACTGTAATTAGATTTTACTTCATTTGCTTATGATTGCTACTGTAAAGAAGTATTAAATATTGTCTGTATTTATTTACTTCAGCTAAACTAAAAAATAGGTATGTAAACAAATAGTAATAATATTATTATAGAAATAATTCTAGTATTAGTATTCTGATAAAATATAGAGATTATAGTTTAACAATTAAACATAAGTAAAGTAAGTAGGCTAACATTTAAAAACCAGGTAAAAAGAATTTGTAAAAACATTTTTATAACATTGAATTCTAGACACTGTGTCTCTGTCTAAGACAGAAGGATTCTACTAAATCTATTTAAAACCACAGAAGTCTCTACAGTAATATACCACTTAAAATCTGAAAGATAAATATTTCCTTTTTACTAGTATGCAGCATGAAAACCCTAATTATTTCTTAACTAAGAATTAAAACAACTGTAAAAATCATTAAAGAATTATTAAATAAACAGAGCTAGTATCGAACTAATATCTGTAAGTAATACTATTATCTATTACCTATTATCAAACAGAGCTAGGAGTTCTGTAAGTACAAATAAGGATATTAATAAACTGCAGCGTTTATACAATAATTAACCCTTTAAAAGCCAAAACCAGAATTAAATATCATCCTTAAAAACACAGTAATATTTCTATAAACATCGCATTGAAAATCATTATAATACAGGGAAATAATGAAAACATTACATATACAAATTATAGAATAAAATATTCCAATAATAATTAAACCATTTGCAAATACATAATCATTTATTAAGGATTGGCTTATAGCCTTTAGAGTCAAAGGGTCGAATCTCAGGCCTGCTAATAAAACCAATTATGCACAAAATCTATTTATATTAAACAGTAACAAAATATTTTTACTGACAGGAGAACAAAATCCTGTTTGTATTTACAACCTGACTATTTCACAGTCTTCCATTACTAAAATTTACTGTAAAAACTGAAGTAACACTAGATAGAGGTCGACAAGCCTCTCTGAGTTCAGAGCTGGGCTCTTTTTAAAATAAAAACAAAAGCATTTACATTGCTTAGGCTGTAAGGCTAAAACATCTTATAAGAACCAATTTACATCACGACTTCAAGAGCCTGCTTTACCCTACACAAAGTACCCATAGGGTTTCTAAATAAAAACATTGACATGTAGTAAACAAGCTTTAAAACATAACTAACAGAAAACCGAGGCCATGCATTCACCCACAGGAACCACTTTAGACAACCATAACCTCATGCAGGAAGAACCCTCGATGGGACCGGGGCTTACCAGTTAGCCCACGAAAGGAGTGGAGCATGAGCTCATTTTCCACCCACAGTTTTGGAGCCGGTAACAAGAACCTGCAAAGGCCAAACCAAAAATTTTTAATTACTGTTTGCATAAATGGTAAAAACCCTCAAAGGATAAACAATGAAAAAGAAAAACCGAGATAGGGAAGTGTTACCTGTTAACCAGAGTCGAAACTGAGAAGAGATGGCCACACCAGGTCACGATGGCACCAAACCGAAAAGCAAAAACCCTTAAAGTCAACTCTGCGAAGGAGAAGGCAAGAGAACCAACTCAAGGTCACCATGCAAAAGCTATGGGTGTGCAGTGGCAGGATTAAGAAAAGTACAGACTTCGGGCCACTTTGAGAAACCAACAACCACACTCACGATGTATTCTTCAACACATAGGAGAACCCAAACCATAAACTACGTTACCCAACAGACACGATATAGAATTTGCAGGCGAAATGCCCAACGATAAAGGAGGTTACAGGCCTCTCATGGCCGCGAGCTCACAGCTCAGCCAGCAAGGAGGAGAACCCTCCGTCTGAAAATGCAAAGGAGTAGGGTTTGCAACATTATAAGTCAACCAATGAATGGAGGAGATCCTATCCATGTGCCCTTCCAAAAATCTCAACAAGTGTGGGTTGAAACCTTAAGTCAGCGTTGCACAAAACATTTTAAAACCTATCATTTCAAATAACCATATATCATATGATTGCTAATGATAATCAACATGCCATCGTTATATAATATGCCGTGGAAATTAACATAGTATAGGATTAAAACTTTATAAGATTTGTTTGCCATCATTTCGACTACATCATAGTCGTTGTTTGGTAGGTAATACTACCTTAGGTTATAAGTTAACACAATTGTTATAATTTAAATACTGTTAACATAGTTGTTATAACTTGAAATACTAATGTACTATAGTTTTTACTCGAATACTAGGGTTACAACTTGGTTACTATTTTATCCAAGAAGACATTCATGCTTGCAAACAAGACGAATAAGTATGGAATAATTATGACATAGCTTATGACTATAGTAAAAAGGAAAAGCCTTAAACTTCTCAAAACAAAACCTTTATGTTGTTAAATGAGGGAGTCTTCAAGAAACTGAAGACTAACATTATTGGAGAATTTCTCATAAAGAGTCTAATAACTCTTTTTTAACTTTATAATTGAAAAACATAGGAACATGTTCATACTTAAAGATAAGGACACATTGAGTATTGAAGTGAAAATAGCTATGACATCACTAATCAGTTGAAGTAAACTTAAATCAAAACCATGAGCTCTATGCTCTCTATGGGAATTTATAAATAACCAGTACTGTAAACACAAGAAAGCTACCCATGTACTATAGACTTTTGGAAGATAATCATCATACGACTGAAGGAACTTTGGTAAGAACTTGCTCTTGTATTTTAAACCATTGATTATGTTTTTGATGAAAAGTCAATATGGCGTTAGTTATAAATACATTCATAGATTCAGAACAACGAAAAAGAATTCACATTACCTCCTCGAAGACAAGCAGCTTATTTAACATTTTCTTAAACTAGCATGTTAACATGCCAGGAAAGTATATTTTCTCGACGTAATTTTAAATAAACACCTATATGATCTTACGCTTACCTGCTAAACCTGTAAGAACCAACAGTCCAATTGAGTTAGCAAAACGCTAAGTAAGCCCTGATCTCAAACAAGATTTCTTACTTACTTGACAAAAGTAAATCATCAGTATATCTAGCAGCAACTAAATGCAAGTCCTTTTTCTAACTCTGATGAAATTAAATCTGTTAAGTCATTATTAGAATGAACACAGGTGTTTAAGATTACATCCTTAGTTACAAATTCTTTTATTGAAAACAAACCCTTAACCTTTTATAAACTGTTTCATTTTTCGCTAACTATTAGAAGTTACTAAGCTGCGATTTTAGACATTTTATGTCACTTTAAAAAAATTTAATTTTTACGAAATTTTGGGTTGTTACATTTTATGCCATCCATATCATTCATTCACATACATTTAGAAAAGTAAGGTACATATTTGAGCTTATCCCCTGAGCTACTGTAAATGCATGTTTTAACATATCCTAGTATCGAGCAGCTAAGTGGGTCTAATAGTTAAAAACATGTGTTATATCTTTGGAGGTCATAGGTTCAAAATGGGCTGAGACTAGGGCTGCTCATTGACCTATTATGACAAGGCTAGAGGTTCGAACAATTCTCAAGAAAATTACGGCTTCTCCAAGGCCTCCACAGGATCTTTTGCGAATTCCACCCAATGTTGTTTCATTGTTGCCATTGTGTCATTAAAGCCGTAAGTTAGGTCCAAGTAATCCAAGCTACTCCGACCTGCCGGGCCAGCTCCTCCATTCGCCTTGGCTGATTGACCACATCATTTTTTCCTTCTCTATACTCTTTCTTCCCTTTCATCTTCGAAGTTGTGCTTCTAAGGGTCAGAGACGACGTCTTTGCACCATCGGGACTCGAACCCTAGCAGTTTATGAACAAAGCCTTCTTTCAACCAGTGAATCAAATTTGAAGGGTGGGTCTTAATTTCAAATGGAAGGGCATTTATTCTTGGAGCCTTAGAGCCCTTCTAAGATGAAGGGTAATATAAGTAATTGTACTTCAATTGACAAGTATAAATTATATAAACCTTTTACCAAAAAAATATAAAAAATAAATATTGTTCTTTCAATTTTTTACAATTTTAATAATTGAGCATCCCTTAATATTTATATGAAAAAATGATATATTTTCAACAAAACTTATTTTGAACACATTAAGTAACAAGTAGTGATATGTGTATCATTAATTTTACAGTTCAATAACATAACAACTATTCTATTGTATTTTTTTAAGTTGGAGTACACTTCATTATACAAAAAAAACTACTTATACTATGTCCTAACCATATTGAGGCATCCAAGTGAAATCCAGTCTTGAGAGATCTAAGAATGATAAGGAATGGGCACCTAATAGAAAATAATACACAACTCAGAAAACATTTAAAAAAAAATCCTACATACCAAGCAAGTTAGTAAAACTAGCATAACCGGGGTCAGGGCATTAAATTTTTTTGTTCAACACTTGTCGTGATAGAATACATGTATGGGATGGAGGGGAAATGGAGTCAAGCCTAATTCAATTGAATCCTTGCAACTCACTGCATGTCTGAGTCTCAACAATCTGTCTTTTAAATTGAACCAAAATACCAAAATAAGTTTATTAATGGATAGATTTGAGAAAGTTTTAAGTGTGAGTAATTAAGGGCTCGGGGCTCTAAAATTTGTTGTGTTTTGTACCAGTCCACGATTCACTGAATTGATAGTCACGGGTAGTAATTTAAGTTATTTAATGAAAACATCTAATGCGTATACCTCTATGTCGAAACCGTTTTCCATGTCGATGTAGGCCACTACGCTCTTTATTGTCTTACCAAAAGGCATGATACTGAGGAAGAAGACCTAAAATTATGGACTTCACCTTCAAAGAATGCCTTGCAATCACATTGGTAAGGAGTGATAATAAGATCACAACAATCCAATGTGTTAAATGTTAGTTGATGGTGTTAATTAAATACTTATATGGTAAATTTAATATAAGACTTACTTATATTTGTCTCTTACCCTTTACATCTTGACACATTTAATATTTTATGGTTGTCTCTATTGCTTGACCCAATTCATATTATAAGGTGAGGATGTGCATGCATAATAATATTTAGTTATGACTATGAGATGATGATTTAAAGGGAAGAGGATGTAAAGACAAGTAATTTTTATATGTATTTTTGTGGTGGTGAGGACAAATGTTATGAGAAACCATAATATTTAGAAGGACAGAGGGAGATTACATCACGATCATGCCACCCATCAAATTGAAGACTATTCTTGAGCCAGCAATTCTTTTTTTAATTTTATTAATAACCAAGGTTTCTCCATATCATGTGCCCAATGACACTTCTCTATAGCAATGCATAAATCGACCTCTGCATAGTTTGTGATCCTAGCTAGATGTCATTATTTGTATTTGCATGACATCGAGTGTTGTGTATAGTTGTCATGAGTTCATGATATTCACGAAAGAAATGAATTCTTATAGAGGAGGACTCATCAAACTGACCTTTCGAATTTCATTTTGACGAAAAAAGAGTGGACATTGGTAGCGAGGTTCACATAGGTAGTAGGCACAAAGTTTTGAGCTCGTTTCAGGGCTAGTAGTAGACTAGTAGTTCTTTTTTGTTATAGTCGTAGTTGTTGACAAACTGCCACACTTTCCCCAAGTGACTCAAGAGTCAAAGTCACATCTCGATGGCTAATGTCTCGTAGTCATCAATGATTACTAGTCATCTTGCACAACTAAGCAGTGAGTGCATGGCATGAGTGAGTGAGTGATTATAATTTATCATATTTCCAATATTCCGAATGATGAGTTGAACTTTATCGCATAGATATTTTAACATATTGAGAAATTTATATGGATGGGTAATTTCAAATGTTTCCCTTCTTTTGAAATGTTGATATAAATTATGCCCTTCTTAAATGGAAGGGTAAAATTCAGATTTTAAATTTATTTATTTTTTTCAGAAGAAAAAAGCCTACCTTGATATTCATAACTGAATCAAAAGACATTAAAACACAGCTGTCAGCATACAGTAATACATAGTACATCATGGATTTTTGGCCAGGGAGAAAGGCGAGCCAACAACAATAAGTTCCCATCAGAAAGCTGATTCATCATAATGAAATCTGCCAGAACAACCACATCTATCGAGCGTCAACAGGCGTTGAATCCACAATCCAAAAGAGATCTCTCATACTATTCAAAGAACTGATATGATGGAAGAATGCATCATAAGATCAGTCTCAGTAAAGCTGGTAAGTGTCATGTGTAACCAAATGGTTCTCAATAAATTCCATAAAACTGCCAAAGCCCTGAGGATGAGAGAGTGCAGTTTTAGAGAGACGGCCAGCCAACCGATTGAGCTCTCGACAGATGTGGGTGAATGACAGATCATGAAAGGTGGCCACAAGATTTTTTGTCTCCCGACACCAATGTATAAGATCTGGTGGGGAGAGCTCAGCTGATCCACGAACCCAGTTGATGATTACTTGTGAATCACCATATACATGGGTAAGTGGGATCCCCATCATATGGGAGGTGTGGAGAAGTGCCCAGAGACTGAGCAATTCAGCCTTCGTGTTGGTGCCATGTCTGATCCCCAGCGAGAACTCCAATCGATGAGTTTCATTGATAAAGATACAAAAACCAGCACCAGCTGTCATATATTTTGATGCACCATCCATAAAGCCGCATGGATAGGAAATGATAGGTGCCATTCCAATAAATCTATTACGCCTCCTCTTTATGACAACACATGGAGGTAAGCCACGAACAGTTGATATAACCTGCTGGATAATGGAGTGTACAGATCTTTTTTCACCATAAAAAATGTAGCGATTGCGTGCTTTCCATATTATCCACATCATATGGAATGGAAGAAAATACCAAGGCGAGTCCCTGTGCATGTTTTTGATCCAATTATTTATCATTACATCAATAGAAACAACAGGAGTAATTGTACCCAGATTAAGGATATCACAAACATGTGCCGCAACAATCCTCCAAACACTACAGAAAATAAATAAATGTGTGACAGATTCATCATTAGTGCCACATAGAACGCAGATCCCAAGCCCGTGGATGCCTTTTTTCTGCAGATTAACCCATGTAAGTATTTATTTTGAAGGGAAATTTAAACTTTACACTTCTGGGAAGGACTAGAACCCTTTGGAAGGGCTGGGAAGGGTTCAATTTTGAACGTTGAAGGCGACGATATTTGAGACGCTGACATGTCCAAAGATGACAAGGCTTCTACGACATCACCACTCATAGTTGGTACAATCCAATGATTCAACAATAACATGCTTATTCTCGTTGTGTCCGTGGTCTCGAGCTGCGACAATTTTGAGGCAAGGTGGTGAGAAAAGCCCTGTAAATGGCTGAATCGTAATAATAACCCTGAATGCTCTATATAACCCTAACAATTACACTGCTAACTTTTTCACATGCATAATGATCTTAATCCATGATCTTTGCCAAATATTTATCAAATCTGTAAAGAACCTGACGATGGCCTCCAATCCGAAGGATTTCGGCCAAAAATATTCATTGAAAGACCAGGACACCGCTTCGAGGAACTCCAACATGACCTTCAATTAATCGTCGTCAGGCTTGAATGGTGCCTGCAAGAGAAACCATACTATTGCATCTTATGGACTTGGATTTAACTGGACAATTCTAACTCGCAAGTTCATACTCATGATACGATGAAAAGGGCCTCAATGATTAAGTGATGTTCATTTAGGGCAATATCCTTGGTGATGCGGAGCAAGGCTTCAATACTTTTTATTTAAAAGTTAAAAGGATTAAGAAAATAAAATACGCTTGTTAGATGTTCTTGGTTTTTGGTTATTTAGATCTAATCAGATTTGGATGCTCATTGGGTCTAAAGGCTCTCTACAGCCCAATATGAGGGATATCTTGTAACGTTTGTCCATCTTGAAAAGTTTGTTACTAACAAAATAATAAAAAAATAAAAATTTTAATTATCCGCCAAAATAAACGGTGGCCATAAAAACAACCTAATATGGGGGAGATGTTTAAATGTTTCTACTTAACAAAACAATAAAAAAATTTAATTATCCGACAAAAAAAATGCCGGTGAGAAAAATAAAACAATATAGGGGGATGTTGTAATGTTCCTACCTAACAATATAATAAAAAATAAAAAATGCTTTGCACATGGTTTTAAAACCATGTGCAAGGCCTCCTAAACAACCCATGGTTTTATTGTACATGGTTTAGAAGGGCCTTCCAAATGGTTTTAAGACCATGTGCAAGGCCTCCTAAACAACCATGGTTTTATGAGGGCCTTGCACATGGTTTTAAAACCATGTATGGGGGAGATGTTGTAATGTTCGTTCCTAACAAAATAAGAAATAATAAAAAATATTATATGTCGGCCATAAATAATATTAAATATTAATAATAAAAATATTATATGTGGACCTTAAATAAAAAGACATGTCTTTTAGTTTGAGCACCTCTAGAGATTTTATCCCTCTCGGCGCTTGATAGAGCCTAGGATTTGGATATATGCTGGTTTACTCTATTTTCTCTTCCACAACTAAATTGAAAACAAAAATGAGATATAATTATGAAAATAATATAAATTATTTGTTCAAAGTGTCTCTTAAATTTCATGGTCATAAGATATTTCCAAGAAGGGTGATTAGAATATGCTCATCATGTGGATTATAGAATGTCTTAATGATACATCATCTTGTGGACTATAACTATAATTCTTATGAAATATGCCCATATGATAGGATGGACAAAGCTCAAGAATGTTTGAAAACATGCTGCAACATAATATTGTCTTTTGGTATGTTGTGATTTGGGATTGCATATAAAATGGAAAAATCAAGGAGGGATGCTCACAAATTGCTTGAAAGAATGCCACAATGGAGATATGCATCATTTCAAGCATGGAGAGTTGCATGTTCTTATGTTGGTATTGTTGTTTCTTTATAAGTGCCTAACAGATAGTTGGAGTGGCTTTGGCATACCACTTACAATTACCAACAAACATTGCCAAAAGGTGAGGGCATTCCATCATGGTACCTTTTAAGATTATCATCATAGTTTGGGCATTGATATTCAATTTTGTAAATGAGTAGGGAGGAATTTGAGGGAGGAAAAGAATGTAATATGTGATTAATGTGTCAAGGCCAAAGGGACAAATACAAGGAAAAAATTGGCCATTTACAAGGTGGGAGGACACATTAATAAAACTCAAAGCATTGCACATCCAAATATGCCATGTAAGTAAGGAGAATTGTTCTGCATAAACCTTTGATTAGGCCATAGTATTTGTCTCCAAGGCTCATGTGACATCAATACGTCTATGTACACCACACAATCCCTATAAAGGGAATCCTTTTTCATGAAAGATGAATATGGTGTTCATTTCAAGTTTGACACACTAAGGATGGTTCTCATGGCCTAGTCCATGTTCTAGGGTAAACATATAAAGTCCTAGGTCGTAACATTTTCCTCAAGGGATCGGGACCCTGGTCCATAACGTCATCTCTGTGTGGGGAATATTTAGCTTAAAGGAAAGATATGGCCATTTCAAGCTCTATGAGACCAAAAATGGCTATCATTGCTTAGGCCATATTATCAAGTCAAAACATAAGGTCTAAGGGTAAGGGTCTCATGGGAAATGTGTGATGCTCTATACCACCACAAAGGCCCTACATACAACATAGGGACTATTTAGCCAATGAGTAAGATATGTTGGAAATTTTTAGGTTTGGCACACTGAGTATGGCTCTCAGTCCCTAAGCCATGGTTTGTTGTGAAAAGTCAAGTTGTTGGGCCAAAACATTTTTCCTTAGGGCTCATGAACTATATGTGGGGACTTAGGCCACCACAAGGCCCTACAAAGAGAATATTGACATGTGAGAAAGATATAGTACCTCTTTTTAGGATTTTTGGTTAACCATGGATATTTCTAGTAACTCAGGCAATAGCCAAGGCCAAATGACATAGCCTTAGGCCATCACATTTGCATTTGGTTTGTAAGAAAGATATGGTCTCTAATTGAATATTTGTAACACTAAGGATGATTTATATAGCCTGGACCATGGACCAAGGTTTGAATTCAGCGTATAAGGCCATACTAATTTCATTGGGGCTCATAGCCCATGGAGGCCTAGATTATAACACAAGGCCTACATAGGAAATTTTAGCTTACACAAGAGATATGTTCACCATTTTGAGGAAGGGAACACCAGGGATGGTTTTCAAGGTGCATGTTATGATATAATGTTAAATAAGGGTCTTAGGTCATAACATTTTTCAATAATCTCATGGTCAATGTGCAAGGCCTCAAACCACCACACATACCCTCCATAAGGAATCATTAGCCCACAAGTGGGATATGAAAGACATTTCCCACTTTATAACACCAAAAATGGTTCTCGATGCCTATGTCATGGTTCAATGCTAAAGTCCCTAGGCATACATTATAACATTCATATATGGGGCTTATGATCTATTTTTGGGGTCATAAACCACCACATAGACCTTATAAATGGAATATTCATCATGTCAACGAGATATGATCCTATAATGGGGATGCTTCTTGGTTTCCAAGCCATCTGGGTTGATATAAAAATACAAGTTATTAGCCCATAACATTTGTCTTTGGATCTCATGGTCCATACATGGGACCTTGGACCACCAAACAAGTCCTACAAAGGGAATCTTTGGCATATGAGTGAGATGTGGTGTTTATTTCAAGGTTTATCACACCATGGATGGTCTCCAAGGATCATAAAATGCTTTAGGGTTGAAATTCAAGATCTTGATCATCCACAAGATTTTTTTGTAGAGCTCATGGGCCATGAATGGGGTCACAACAACCACATAGGAAACTAGTAGGAAATTCCATTCCATGAGTGCATTATAGTGGTGTTTTTTAGGTTTTACACATTAAAGATGGTTAGTTTTAATGCCTAAGAGATGGTTTGGTGCCAAGATATAGGTTGTTTGGCCATAACATTTGTCCTTGAGGCTCAAGGGCCATGTGTGGGACCTCAAGTGACCACCATACTTCGGCATGTGACTCAGGATGATTTTAGGGGCGAATTATAGCCCATAGGTGAATTTTAACAGGTGGCTTAAAAAAGGTGGGCGAATTTTTAATATTAAAATGATTTTTATTTATTTAAGAAATTAGCCCATTTTTTATTATATATATAATTTCCCCAAATTAAATAGACTGGGTGGTGAAACTGTGAAAATTCATAAAATGGAATTTATCCCACTCGACTATGGGGAAAATCTTAACATTCGCCCGGATTTCTTCGGTAATGGAGGTCAAATCGCCAGAAATTTCCAGTTTTGGAGGAGAAACGCAGCTGGTTCGCCCAGATTTATGGATGATAGGTTAAAAATTTTGGTATTCCACCCCTGATTTATGGATCTTTGGGTAAACTGGTCAAATTTCGTCCTCGATGGGTAAAATGGGTAAAATGGACTTAGTTTGTCCTCGAATTGGGTTTGTTCAACTGGTATGCCACTGGTAATCATTCTGTTTGAATGTGGCTCCCATTGGCATCTTTCCACTGTTTAATAGGAGATTATAGATTAATGCCTACCTGATTTCTAGGTGAGAACAAGGATTGTAAGTGCTTCAAAGACCATAGAAGCTGAAGTTGACAAACCTCTTGGGTTGGCATTAGGGCAGAAGTCTGGTGGTGGTGTTTTAATTGCGGTTTGTTTCTCTCAACACCCACAAGTCTCTCTTTCTCTCTGAGTTTTGAGGGTATATTTGTTTTTGGATGATGAAGATTAGGTGGATGATGAAGATTAGGCCCATTTTTTCAAGGAATTCAAAAATGGTGGTAATGCTAAAAAATATGGTTTAAAAGTCAGGGACCAAGTTCTGTACACCAATAATTTTTTTGGAGATGAACTTTGGCCAGCTGACAAATTGGGTTTTACCAAAACTGCCATCCAAGCAAAACCAGATTCAGTTTATTTAATAGTAAGCAGGTTAGCCTCTTTCTCATATTCTTGTTAATTATTTAGTTGTAATTGAAAAGTTTAGTTGTTCCAGCCTAAATAAATCGCTTTTAAGGGCGTACCTGTGTTTGTTAGAAAGGCCCTATCTATGAAGGAAATTGGTGTATGAGCCGTTAAAATGTAATCTGGACTTTAGAAAGATTGAGGTTCCTTAGCATAGTTGTTTACAGGGTCTAATTTTGGTGTTATGATAACGGTATGTGCTCGTGACTATGTGTTTGAGAATTGAATTCACAACCAGTAATTTCTAGTGACTTGAGTATTGACTTAACTTTGTTTTGTATCTTTATTTTAGCAGATTTTGAATAGGACCCAAATGAATATTATGTGCTTGCAGAGGTGCAGAGGTCGATGTGAAAATATTGTCGAAAAGACTGCCCCCTCCTCGATTTGGGAGGAAACTGGCTGAGGCTTAGAAGGTCTGTTATTTTCCCCTCCACTGATTCAGTGCATATTTATTAATTATGGTGTCACATTTTTCTGATCCATTGGAAAACATGTTGACCTGATTTCCTGGATTCTTACAGGCACGTGCAACGCATATTTGTCTCGATTGTGGATACATATACATTTTGTCTAAATCATTTGATGAGCAGGAAAACTCTGGCCTTTGCTATTGATAATGTTTTGAATGTTGAGTACATATGAATAGTGTCCCATAGAATATGTGTTCATGTTGATAGCATTGATATTGTAATCAATCTTCTTGTTCTTGTTGTTAATGTTTGCAGCGGGATGATTTCGTCTGCCCTCAATGCCAAGCACCCAAGAAGCGTTTTGCAAGGCATGATGTGGAAAAAGGAAAGCCAACAGATGGTAGTTTCCCTCCAATTGGTGTAATACTTGGACTAGTTGCTGGCATTGGAGTTGTTGGTGCACTACTTTTATATGGCCTTCAATAATAGTTTACAAAATCACTTAGTTGGGTACAAAACTAAAATTCTTGCTACTCTTCTTGACTGGAGATTTAAAAGTTTAAAAAATTTCTAGTTTTGAGGATCATATAGTGTTCAATTTGCAAATATGAAATGTAATGGGTAGTGGATTATGTCAGTTTAGTACTAGCATTGGAAAATGGGAACCTATCTCTAGATGGACTTGCAAAGGTCTATATCAATGCAGAAAAGCTGGATTTGTTGCATTACGAATGAAATTTTGACAATCTACCCCAAAAGGTAACTCTAGTGACTATATATGCATATTTTAATATATAAAACTAGGTTATGTCATTCCTAAAGATCCATGTAACAATGGCAGGATGTCTTAAAAGGTGTGTGACAAATTTGACATTTCAACAACTCCTTGGTAATGTATTTCTTTTACTTGATCACATTAAGAATTCAAAACATCTTTCTTTTATGTTTTCAAAGCATAATTCCCATATATTGTTTTGTAAGGTTAAATTTCAAGAATGATAGACTAGACTATTGCACTGACATAGTAGTGCTGGAATCATTCAAGAGATTTCTATGAACGCATCCTATATTAGATATGAAAAAGTTATGTTGTCTATTTTCCGCCTTCAAATGTTACTACCTATATCATCCTAGAGCTACTGCCAAAAATATTTCACTAAGAGATAATATAGATTATATTCTTATCAACTTTTGTCTGAATTAGCAAGAAAAACAGACCAGCTACCATGATGGAAAAACATTGGTCATAGCTATCATTAATTGACAGTCTATGAGTCCTATTTCTGCTCATTTGTTCTGCAATTCACAGAGCTGTGTTGTTCAATTTATCATAGAATCTTTTCTCACTGCAAGTACAATCTTATGCTAAAATTGGTACGAATCAAATAACTTGATACTGATTAATATGATCACGAGGTTGATTTTGCAAATTAGTATGTATGATCTTGCAGTAATCTCTTTTCCTTCTAATTTTGTACATAATATCAAAGGAGGTCTTTAGGTTCTTTTGTCCACTCTGAAATTTAATGGACCAGTGCATGTATCTTGCACAGTGAAGAGTGTAAATTCTGTAGCAAGGAACCATTACAAGTTATGGCAGGTAAACATAGACCTGCAATAATAGGAGATTAAAGAATCTATATGTATTTCTTTTTTCTGCTAGCCTAGAAATAGTGGTTGCTAGCAGCCATAATGTTCGGTTGGATGTGTTACATAGGCTCTTGTGCATGTTTATCATCCTAGTACAAAGTCTGAGTTGCAGTGATTCTATTTCATAGCAGATTCTTTACCTTACTATCACTACCAATGTATAGAAGAAGCGAGTTTTGCAGATAAGCACAGATACCAAGGCATGCCCTTGACATATTTGCTGCAAATTAATCTTATTAGTAGGCCATGGAGGCTGCATAAGCTATAGGCTTTTAGGGTACCCAAACTTTGTACAACCATCTTCAACATGGATTTAAGCTTGCAATGGATATTTTATGAGTTAGACCACTCAACTTTGTGTGTTCCATATTCCAGACCAACTCCGTGACCAATAATTTTCAATTGAACCTCAGATACATTGTTGTCCATTGAAAGCAAAGTATGCAAAAATTACAAGTGCAACTATGAAACCAGGAACAAAAATGACACATGCAACCAGAATAAATACATGAAGGGGGTTATACTTAGAAATGAGATTATTCTTGTTTGGTTAGTGCCATTATAACAAGGTTGTAGCATTCATTTTTCTCACTATATTGCCATACACTTATATTGTTTTCCTGAATCCTATTTGGGCCATCTAAATAGGCCAGTAATAGCTTAACAAGTTGTATTCCATTAACCACATTTATATGGTAACATCCACCGATATGGGTGAATACATGTATTCTCAGGCTCACTCTTAAGATGTAAATGGAAGATGGGAGTGAAACTGATGATGACAAATCAAGTTGAAAAGTTCATCACAAAGGATGTATTGCAAGGCAATATATTTGTTCCACTTGCTGAAATTGACCATATTGCATATGGCAGTGATTGTGATAGTCTATCCACTTGCATTTTGATGGGTGGAATTCCCATGAGGTTTGGCATCCTAAGTTTGTAAAAGTTAAAAATTTATAGGCGGGAGTCTTTTTAGATGAGGAAACATGAACATTTCACTTAGGTGAACTTAAAGTTTCATGTTTTGCTCTTATTGAGCTTTCTTATTAGTAAGGGTAAATTCAGCTCCAAGGGTTCTTAATCAGTAAGGGTTAATTTTGTAGGCAGCTAATGAAGCTCCAAGGGTTCTTAATCTCTCAATCAGTAAATACTTTAGTGTACGTTATGTTTCAATTTTTTACTGTTGTAAATACAAGTCATGCTGCTCAGAGGACACTCCTAGCTATAGCGACCCTTGGTTTCCTTCGAAAACTGTGATCTGGACTATATTTTTCCTTGTGTCATCTTACAGCAGTGTGGACTGTGAAATTGCTTTAACATATCTTTTAACTGTTCTTTGTTGTGATTGTTAATAGACCATAGCTCCTTAAAGGTAGCACAACACATGCTGGACTCTACCATAAGTTTCGATTTTGGACTATTGTAAATACAAGTTAGGCTGCTCAAAGGACACTCCCAGCTACAATGACCCTTGCTTTCCTTCGAAAACTATGATCTGGACTGTATTTTTCCTTGTGTCATCTTACAGCAGTGTGGATTGTGAAATTTCTTTAACATATCTTTAACTATTCTTTGTTGTGTTGGTTAATAGACCAGAGCTCCTTAAAGGTATCACAACACATTCCCATCGTAAACCCCATAGAGATGAGCCCTTAAAAGTTAACTCATGACTTATCGGTATACATACATACATATATACATACATACATATATATATATATATATTTATGTTCATCCTCAAATCAACATAGTTCAGCTCCTATAAAATCATAATCAATGATGTTTTTCTTTGAAAGATCACCCTTTAATTTGAATGTTGTGGGAGATGTCAAACTGTTGTACCATCATGTATTTTTACTTGCCTCCAAAACATGAATGCTATAGGCGGTAACTGAAGGGTTATCACTGGTTTTACCATCATTTTTCTTGAGAATACTGACAAGAGATGGACATAAATATTACCTTAGATCTACTGCAAATATTTCATAAATTCCTCTTGATCAGAGTAAGAGCATTCTATTACTCTTCTTCAGAGGATGATATGAAATCAACAACAAGAATGCCCCTATATCAATTCTTTTGAATCTATGACCAATGAATTAAAATCCCTTTTTCACATAGGGTACTTAGACTACACATATCTGGGAGCACACCTCCTTTAAAATCCCATCATAAGGGCTATAACATTGCTTCCTTACAGACACAGACTTAGAAACACACCCCCTTTTGATATCTACTATTTGTGAACCTCCTCGGTAATGGTTGTGTGTGTGAAAATATGGTTTGTGTTCTAGTACTCCAAGCAGAAATTTGCATGTCCTTTGGCCCTTAGTCACCTCATTTCAAGTTTGTTTGAAAGCCATAAATGAAGAACTGTAGTGAAGAGCTTGGAGAATGTGTGCCCTTATGATGGTTTAGTAATTATTCGGATTTGAGTGACCAAGCTTGGGTAAACTAGAACAAACAACATTATTAAACAAATCAACAGTGTGAGTTGAGGGAGTGAATACCATGTTTGAGAAAGCTGGATTGGAATTCTTCCTCATCAATTGTTATGTGAGTGATCATGACCCTGACTGCTCGCTTGATGTCATTGGATGAGAAAAGATGGGAAGAGATGAGGGGAGGTGATACGGATAGGGGCCTATGTAGGGCACATGTAGGGAAATCATAAAGGAAGATCATATGAGAGAACATGCATTGCAGGTCTAAGTCTGGGTGGAGAGCAGTATGCCTAGAGAAAGGGTGCACCAAAAGGTTTTGGGAGAACAACAAAGTGTTGCACAGAGCTTGTGTCTCCACAAGGAAAGGAATGCCTACTTTCTACGACAAAGGAGGCAAAGATAGGATCTTTAAAGGTGGGGAAAGAGGGGGGGGGCATGTGTTAAGGTGAGCTAAGATGCTTGTGATGGAGTTTGTACTCCTGGTTTAACAAATGGTTCATTGATTAGAATCCAATTGTAGGGGTGTGGGTGGCCAGGTAGATGGAATGGGGGTAAGATTCAAGATCAATATCCCAAAAAGATGTGGAGAGAAGGTCATATTTTCCTGAGGTTGTATTGAGGGATGAGAAATAGGGGAGAGGAGGAATGAATCGACGAAGGTGGGTGGTGTATGAGTTGGCATACTTTATATTAATAGAAATTTTCTTATGTCATATAGAATGTACCCATAAGTTCTTTGTATAGGATTTTCTTTGTAAATTCCTTTAAGTTTTACTATGATTGTAATGAAAATATTACTAATGTTTGTGAGATATTTTGAAAATCAATCTATCTATTTAAGTGGAGAAATTAGTATTTGAATTATAATGCACATTTAGCAAAACAAGAGTGCATGAGGTAAAATGTTCCCTAGCACCCAGTATTATGTTATACCATAAGGTGAATTGATGTGGCTTCTACACCTTTGCTGGTTGGTTTTCAGGCACTGGGAAATGGATTTGAAGTATTTTCTGTTGGAAATAAGAAGCTTGTTCGTTCTGTTCCTACGGAATTAAATAAAGACCATAATGAAATTCTGGAAATGGCTCAAGTATGTTTTGAAAAACTTGCAGTTTTGAAATTGAAAAGACAGTCGGATTGCATTAAATAAATTATACTTTGTTGTTTTGTATTATATGAGAAAATTTCGATTTAATGATTGAATTTGACTGCATATTCAATGATTAATTGAATGACACACTTCTTGGAAGTTATGTCTCTTTTTTTGCGGGGGATTGCCAATATTTTGTCAAATATCAAACCCTTTGTCCTTTATGTTTTGCATTAGCTTTTTCCTTCCATCATTTCTGATTGCATCCCCAAGATTTGCAAACATTATTAGTTTTGATTTCAAGGTAGACATAATACTTTGTGTGGGTTGAGTATGAGGAGATTGTAACATAAAACTATGTATTTTAATTATTGACGGTGGAACTTAATAAAATATCTAAATATTTATTTTCTTTGGATATTCGTCTTGATATCATCAAATATATATGATGCTAGAGCTAAGAAAGATTTAAGAGATAAAGCTTCTGAGTGCATCCTAAAATTTGCAGACATCATTAGTTTTAATGTTAGGGTAGATTCAACATCTTCTGTAGGTTGAGAGTGAAGAGATTTTAAAGTAGAACCAATTTTTTTCGCATTGTAACTTACTAACATGGATAGATATTTATATTATATGGATATTCTTCTTTATATCATTGACTGCATGATGCTAGAACATATAAATATTCAAGAGATAAAGATTCTTGTGGCTACTCATTAGTATTTCATGTGTTAGTTCTGAATATTGGTGGTTATTGCTTTTAACTTTTCACTTTTAAGTGCTTGATTGCATGGTTAAAGCTAAACCAAAATTTTAACTCAGTGGGAGATTGTAAGGGTATAATAGCTATGATTTTCACTACTTAATTTTGCATATAAGCTATCCTAAAATGGTGTGTTGGTTTAGAAATCATTTTGGCTAGTTAGGAGTTCTATAAATCTATGGAGGTTTTCATTTGCAGTAATGCATGTTGTTTTTATTTACTGTTCACATTTCTGATTGATTATACGGGTGGATTATTATTAAGGTTTGTTGGAAGTAGGTTCTTTGATGATGCATGGACTGTCATAGATATGGATTCTTTTGTCATGTTATATATGATTGGGTACTAAATGTATTTAAATTTAAACTATGTTTGGATAATGGTTTTATTGCATATACAAGGATTGAAAACATGAAACCCTAATAGGAAAACATGAGGCTCATAACCTGGCTGACTGAGACTTTAGATATATAATGCCATGGTGTATAAGACTATAAGTTTAGTTTCCAATATATAAACCTATTTTCCATTCTAGCTTTGTTGGAATAATCATAATGTGATACTTATTATGAGCTAAGCATGTTATAAGCATTGTGCTCATTGACAAATCTTGTCTTTCACAGATGTTGTTGTTGGTCTTCCATGAGTGTTTTGCTTATGATGATACAATGAAGTACATATTGATGACGTCACTAGTATATGACTGGAATGTTCAATCATGGGTAAAATACTAGATGTTAACTTCATTGGCTGCTTAGGCATGCTTACTTACGAAGAAATGCCCGTGGATTCCCATGCAGAATACGTTGTAGCTAGATCCTAATCCCATTAAAAAACAAATGTCCTATAGTTGATAAGGAGTGAATATCTTGAAAACCAATAATGGTGGAGTCTCCTTAGATTGGAGGTGTTGGTCAATGTGTTGTGTTTCTTTTCCTTACTATATTGCTTTACATGAGTGTATAGTGCATATTTGTGAATGAAAATGTAGCAGTTGTGTCTAGTATTTAAAGTATCTATGTACATGACCATCATGTTAGTGATTGCTTAGGCATAATCACTTATTCATCGATGTGTGTGGATTCTTATGCAAAACACCTCATAGCAAGATCTTAATCCCTTCATAAAATTGATGGATTATAGTTTATAAGTAGTGGAGATCTTGAAAATCTGGGCTCTCCTTCGACTGAAGTTGTCAGTTGATGTGCTATGCTGCTCTTCTATACATATATTGTCAACCATGGGGTGCTTTCTTTACTTGAGTACATAACTCATATTTGAGGGTAGTTTAGAATGTACTTGTGCTATTTTTTGGGGATGCTTCACCATTTTGTTCAAAATGTATTGATTTATGCAGGTTATGGATAGATCCCACAGATTGGGACAACGCAAGGTAGTGAATGTCCACCGTCTTATTGTGTGAGGAACACTGGAAGAGAAAATTATGGGTCTTCAAAAGTTCAAGGTCTCAGTTTCTAATGCAGTCATAAATGTTGAGAATGCTAGTCTAAATTCAATGGATATGACTCAGTTGCTTGACCTTTTTACCCCATTTGCAACTTTTGGGAAGGTATAACTCTCTACTAGTGTCTAGTCTCATTTTCAATATTAATGTATTCATAACAGAAATTGGTTTTTTGGATCTTAATTTGCCTTGCTGATTTTTTCTATAAAATTTGCAGATACGTTCATCTTCTAAGATGTCGAAAGGTTATGAAGTCTCGAGCAATGCAAATTCTATAGGTGCAGGCAAAGGCTTAAAGATAATTGTTGCCCTAGATTTTGACAATTAGTTTTGTCGCAATTTATTGTTTTCTTAATGCGATATTTGGAACTGACGTAATCTGTTTTGTTGAGTTATAGTGAAATTCAAAAATATCAGAAGATTATTGAGCTTCTTATCTGAAAGTTTCCTTTTAGAGGCCGGTTCGATAAATTGCATAGGATTTCAAGGTATGTTATGTAAACTTGGAAAATTCTTTATTGACAAGGATAAGATGGTAGTGTGGAATGTTATGCTTTTTATTTTTATTTTATTTTAAAACTGTTCATGAATAGAGAACCCATCGCCTGCCTTGCATAGTGCCGTGCTCCACATCAAAATCCCCTCTCCCTACGATGTGGCGCATTTTTTATATAGTATTTTTTGTAACGGTGATTTGTTGTTGAAGTGCTTATAACTACCCTAATCATCCCTCTACTCTCATCTTCAATATTGAATGGATTGTGACCCTCTTGTGAAATGACACAAAAATTGATGCCATTGCAGAGTTATTTGCTAGGGTTAGTTGGTAGGTTTGATTTTTTGTCCTTTTTGCTCGGGAACAGATGGTTTCGATGTAAAATTTTTGTTTAGTTGTCTCTAGAACTCACTAAGAAATGTTACAGAATCTTATTGATGGCTTCGTTTCCCTTTTCTTTTTAAAATTTGTTATGTTTTGGTTTGTATTTATAATTAATCTCCCAAAGTTGTTTGAATTTATGTCTGTTACAGACGGATCTATGTTTCCAGATCCATGTTGTTTTAGCATTGCAGGAGGCTTCTGAGGCTTACCTTGTGGGGATATTTGAGGACACAAACTTGTGCACTATTCATGCTAAGAGAGTTACCATCATGCCCAGTGATATACAATTGGCCAGAAGGATTCACGGTGAAAGAGCCTAAGCTCTCTTTGAGACATAATTGCCATTGAAGAATACCATTTTTTGATTATGTAGATGCCTAGATGTATTTTAATCTACAACTTTGATGATGTATCAAACATATATGTTGGTTCTACAATTCTGGATTTCTGGTCAAATTATAGTTAATATGGGCCACTATATTGGATTTTTGTTTGTCTTGACACTTGATATGGTGGATTTTAGCCACTGGGTCTGGTTGATGCTCAATCACCTAACTTAGTAGTCTAGCTTATAACAATTGAATGTAATATTTGAAAAGTGCACTATTATTAATATTATTGATTTCTTGCAATGATGTGTCTTTTGTACTGTTTTGTGGGTGTTATGGGAATTGTTTGTGAATTCATTAATTTGTGACTGGTTATTAAGGTTTGCAACCTGATTGAATCTCCATCCCATCAATATAATGTTTGCATCTTCTTGTGGTTCTTCAATTTAACATTTGACAATGCTTATGGAGTGATTCACCACTTATGTACATGGCTTATTTACTTGAGATATTTATATAACTAGATTTTCACTGCTCTACACTCAGGATTGAGACGGTGTTCTAGTATTTTTTTGTGCATCTTTCTTTGGCTATTATAATGCGTGCACTACCTAGTTGTGGTCGTATATTTCTTAAGATATTTTTGGATAGAAATTGGTCGCTTCTTGGAAGTATCTTCAGCATTGTACAAATGTAAATTGGGAGAGTTAAATAGGAAAGGAAAAATCAGTTGGAAAATTTTACATGGGGAATTTGTTTTTGAACATCGTTCCTTATATTGTAGTAACAAAAATCCCTTGATGTTGGTGGCGGAGTAGGTGAGATCCCTTCGTGAAGCAGAAGATCTTTGAGAAAATGCAAAGTTTATTTTTCCTTAAAGCTTCCATGCAGTTTCCACTATTTGGGGTCAAGTAAAGGCTTGTATAATGTGTCATGTTCAATGCCATTAAAAATGTATAATACAGTGCATAGTCAAAGGTGCCTTTTCAAATATGCTCTCTATTTATTCTTTCCATGCATCTAGAATGTCACAGTATTTAAAATTAATTGGAAATTTTGGAATTAAAATTGCAAATTTTGGTAGACACGAGCATCCTGAAAACTTGAGAATGGAACAAGGCAAGGTAATGATCTTTGAATTTTTTAAACAACTAGGTGATTGGAAATATTAGGTGGTTTTGTTGAATGAAAGTCATCTTATGTCCATCAAGATCAAGTTGACATCTAAAAACTAACTGGTGCATGATGCACACCGATACATTGTCCTAAATCCATATTATATATGCACATATCAAGAGTGTCTCAAGACACAAAGAGGCCAAGTTCTAATCCTTTATTTTAAAAAAATTGAAACTCAAGGAACATGGATTTTTCATTCTCTTCCATGCTCTGACTATCTCTTTCTTATTTGTCTTTATGTTTTAGGTGTGGAGAACCAGGCACTAATAAAAATAACTTATTTTATGTTGGTAGCAATTGCATTTATATTTGGTCACCATTTCATTGATAAAGAGAATAAGAATAAAACAAGTTATTTCTCTATTTGAAACAGAGAGCATCACATGATACCTCGAATGCAATGAATAAATCCTAGGGGTTTTACTTCACTGACAAAATATAAAAGAAGAAATGAAGGGATTTAGAAAAATGAAATCTCCAATATATAGTAAGACAATCTCTAACCATGAAAATAATTCAAATCTACAAGTTGATAAAAATACACCCTGCCTTAATTCTTACTAATGAGCTTGTGGCAATGTTTGGGAATTTACAGGACACAACAACCAACCAGAAACAGAATATCTTCAGATTGATTGAGGTGCCATGCTACTATGGTTAATTTTATTCTCATAAACATCAAGCAGACATGTCATTTAAGAAACTTGGAAAATATGTATTCTTTATTTATGCTATGAACTATAGTCATCACTCCTAACATCCGGCCTTGAATGTTAGGAGTGATGGAAATGTTTGATCCAGGGTTTCTCCTAGGATTACACAGCCATGCCCCCTCATCACTGGATATTTTCCGGACAATATCATCAGCCACTGCATTGGTCCCTTTGCAGTACTTGATGACTCTGATGGGGAGCCCTCTTCTTCCCTTCTTTCCTCACTCTTCTTCTAGTTCCAGCACGACTTGACTTTTGCATTATATGACCAACATATATTTGTATTTGCACTACTACTCTTTGTGGTATTTATATTTATGTCGATCGGTTAGCTCTTCCTCTGTTCTTAGTATAGTGGCAATAGTTAGAAGTTTCCTTCACACTCCCACTATATATTCACACTAGCTATACTTTTGAGTCCCATTAACCAACTTTGCAGACATTTGTTGGACATCAATAAAGTTATATTTGGTATCTTATCCACCCACTTAAATGTTGTTGCTTTACCTTTTGAAAGACAGGAAAAAGTTGTCATCGTGAACTAAGTCAATAAAACTAATCAAATAAGAGGACACATACATGTGCATGTGAATTTTATTCTCACTCTAGTTGCATAGATTGTATGAAATTGTGTTAGTTTATATAGATATTCCTTGTTCTTGAACGTATGATAGTTTTTCCTAGCAGTTAAAACAAAGTATCATATAATTTCTCTGTGGAAAGGTGTAAATATTATTCATAATTATTTATTTTAGATTTGGTATTATGTACCTTCAGGCACTAGAGGCATGCAATCCCACAACTTAGCCATCCAATTGACCTAGTTTTGTGATCATTTGTTGGACACTAATAAAATTATCTTATCTACAGAAGAAGAGGTGGACAAGTATGCAGGACCTGAAGAAGGCCCCTTTTTGGAAAGGTTGAAACCATTGTCTTTTGGTTCCATAAGGCAGATTGCAAGTTTCCAGGTTGGAAATCTAACAATATGGTAGAATCTAAACCATGTTGTTTTGCTGCTATATATTAAACAATACCTACATACCACTGAACAATAATTTTGGCTCAGAATTTAGGGAGTTGATGGAAACTCTAATAACCTCATATGCAGTCTCTATTGAAGACAAGTAATAAGGAATTATTTGATTGTATCAAAATTCACAGTTTAACTATGTTTTGGAATTACCCTTTCAACTCATTTAAGTTGGAAAACCAATAAATTTGGGAATTGAGTTGCATTCTCTCTCGGCAAGGAGATTTGATGTAGATGGGAAACTAATGAACTTTGATAGAAAAGATACAATCCTTGGGAAGTTCTAGAACAACGCGTAACAATGGAAGATCCTTATTCTTTGTTAATGATAAATTTAAATATGTTAATGTATCTCATTTTCTTTATTTATATAATAAAGCAGAGTAAATAATTGGACTATTTTATGTATTGGAATGACAATTTGCATTATACATGTTATTGATATAGGTGACGGAATTGTTCAAAATATTGCTGAGTTTTTTTTTTTGCATGAAAGGTGAGGAGGAGAATTCTATCCCAGAATAATAATTTGTTTGATTTCTAGTATATCATCTACTACAAATTATTGAAATAATTTGTTTGCAACTAGTTTAATATTCAATGTAGGAAGCTTGGTTATTGAGGGAAAATCCCTTAAGTCATCAACATTTGAGAAGGAATCTGTAAGGATTGAAGTAACTTTTGAAAGCTTCTTCTTGAGGATTGGCAAGTGGAAATCACCAACAATACCATTAGATTGGGTAAATCCAAAAGGGTATGATATTTAACTAGTTCTATAATTCTATTCTAATACATTATCGATGAATTTAGTAGTTAAATGATTGTCTTGAACAACATGGAATGGTGAGAAATCTACTTTTTCTGGGAAAAACATTGAATCTTATATTAAAATATTATGAAGGCACATCGTGGGAAATTATAGGTTTTGCTTCCTCTGTGGATCCAAGTTATGAGAGGCAACATATTTGATTTAGCCCCATAATCAACACCTTGTATGATTTCAAAGAACATGGCTTTGAGCAGAAATTTTAATCTTTTGGTCATCCAAAAACTTATGAAAGACCATACTTCCATAAGCATAGTTGCTATCTTCAAAGGTTAATTTACATGAAATGGACCAAAGGAAGGTGAGGGTTGTCAACCTAAGCAATCCGACTAAAAATAATGAGAAACTAAAGGGCACAAAGTTGAATTACCAAAAAGGGATGCCCTCCAATAGAGAGGCCTGGAAACAAAATCCAAATGCTCATAGATGTTCCTCTATAGGGACCTAGAAAATAACTGCCCCAAAAGATTTGCTTGATGTATTCCTCTCTACTGCAATGCACACAGAGGCTCTCTATGAGTCTTTTCCTAAACAAATTGTGTTTGTTAGCTAAACATTAATAGAGATTGATTCATTTAGTTAATCTAAATAGACACACACACACACACACACACACACACACACACACACACACACACACATGTTTCAAGAGAATGTAAAATCACCCATGCGAAGAAAGGTGTGTGTGTGTGTGTGTGTATCATTCAAACAAATGGTGTGTATTCACCAGAGTCTATGGCCATGTTTTCACTTTTCTCAGGAAATCCAACAAGTGTATATATAATGGAAAAAGGATAAAATATCAAATTCATATTACCATTAGCCTGGTAGCATAAACAAAATAACTTGTTGATGCAAGCATCAAAATGGAAGTTATTCCTCTGTGATAGTTACTCTTTTTTTCCAACACAGTTGTTAGTGTTGGCACTTTGGAGAAGGATCATTGATATCTCAGTGACTTAATTTAGCATGTGAGTTTTGAACTGGGAAATCGCTAATGAGCAAATCATGAAGTGTACAGTTGTAGTATAGGAAACATAGTACTGTATTGGCAGGAAGGATACCTAGTAGACCACGATAACTGTAGATGAAATAAAAGTATTTAGATTGAATGAAGAATTCTAGTATTGGCTTGCAGGAAATTGATTAAAGAGTCTTCCAAGTCTATATTCTAGAGCAAGCTAATTACTAAAAAACTCTTGACATATTTTAATGGAATATATTCCCTTGAAATCTTTGTACAAATTGTGATTAGATGTGTAAATTATGACATATTTTAGAACAAATGCATGAGACAAAACATAAGTGAATACAATTGCAATAAAAATTATATTACCTCATGAGTTTGTTGGGGTAAACTAGAGAAAACTTTCTTTGAATTATACCCTTGCTTAGTTTCCGCCTCTTGATCTTAAACATCTGGAAAAAAAATCTATTGACTCTTGATTGTTGGTTTCTTGAGACAGGTCTGAAAAGGTATTTCCTCAAACATACTTCACGTTGGGAGCTCCATTATACTAGGATAGCAATTTGAGCTTTCAGAAACTAACTCAAATGTTGTATTTATGCCAAATCAATAATCAAAATATGAACGATTGATGTTTGATTTGATAGAGAGAGAATTTCACTTGAGGGGGGCTAAACCTATTTGTTCCTTGTTGGACTATTTTGATGCATATCCTATATCCCTATGCTGGACTATTATGATTCCTTTCCTATATCTTCCCTTAGGTTTGTTTTAGTGCATAGAGATCTACAAAAACATGCCTAGAATGATAGTTTCCTCACTAATCATGTCAAGAGTTTACATACAATGATTTGGATCCACAATCTAATCATAAATCAACCAGCAATGAAAATTTCCTCAATACTCCAACATAATTCAATTCCTAGGCTGCTGGAACTGGCTAATGGAATTTGATCCTGGTCAAAATTGCAAGGACTTTTGAGGAGCATCATGCTTTCCGTAAATTAGGAATCATATTATTTCGTGCTGAAATGTGAACGTTTCCACCACTATATCATGTTTAGTTTGTTGATCAAAACTAGGAGGGATAGATTTTTTATATGTAATCTACAAAGCAAAGTGTTGCCTGATGAATATGTTGCAAAACCTTGGTTGACTGTATGCCTGGTCATCTGTTACAAGACTGCAAATGACATTTTGCCAACATGCCTGAAAATATTTACAAGTTTTCTTGTAATTATTCCCTTAGTGTACCTTCTCTACTAGCCTTAGTATGCAAAATTAATCAATGGTTCTGAGTCTTTATGTTTTTCTTCAAGCAGTTGTCACAACATTGAATTTGAGAAAGAATAGGCAAAGAGATTACTTTGACAAATTCTCCGGTAGCAGCAACTTGCATGCATAGTCCCAATGACATTACCATCTAGTCCCTTTGAATCATAATTTCCTTCCTTTTCATTCATAGGTTTCCCAGGTTTGTTGATTATGCTGTCCACTATTGTTATGAAGTCAAAAACAGGTTTGAAATTGATTTATAAACCCCAGGAATTCCCATATTGTTGTTTGTTGTTGTTATGACCTTAAAACCACCCAGAATTGAGATTTACTCTGTTTTATTACTATTTGAGGGTTAAAACAGTGTTGAAACTTGAAATTCCCCAATGAACACACCCTTGATAGAGGTTATTTCAATGTTCCCTAGATGACCAATGTTTTTAAAATTTATAAATTGCAAAGGGGTGGAAAACAATGCCTAGTATATTGCAAACACACTTCTTGATGTGATTAACTTAATGATGCTAATTCACATTTCCCAAGTCATTGTTCAATGTGTTATGTTCTAGCAGTAAGGCAGAGCATTTATTGCAATGAAGACCATGTTCAAACTCCAAACCTTGTTGGCTATGTTGCTTTGTTAACATAGGCTTGCAATGATAGAGGGAAATCATTGTAGATTGATGTCTCTTTTCCTAGTATGTGGGATCTCAAGTGCTTCACAATTTGGTGTAGCACAACAGTTTGTATTGTAGTGTGGTAGTATGGCACATGATTGGTTGATTTGAGAAGCATCTACTTATTATTTTACAATGTTCCTTTGAATACGAGAGACTGAGATTTACATCAGTGGAACCAGGAGTGAAGTCTTATTAATGAAATAGATTTGAGCAAACCTAGGTATAGGGAGCATCTTATTACTAATGTAGTTATTTATCTGTTTCTCTTAGTTTGTCCATTTTTTGTTGCTCAAGTTCAGAGTACATTTGGACTGGCATAGTATTATCCCCCCATTCTTCATTAATGTTACATGCTTGGGTTTTTGCATAGCTAAGAGAAGAAAAAAATGGTCTATGCACTAGGTTCCTGTGCATTGATCATAATATACCTATTGACACAATACCAACATTCATCTAATGCAATAATCAATTGAAATAATTACAATGCATAATTGTATTATCCTCCATGACCTCAATTGGCTAGTGGAGGAAAAGATCGAGCATAATATCTAATTCTATTAGTTTATCAGTTTGTTAAGATTCAGGTCCCCACATGTCCGCTGGACCATTAAGGGAAGAGATAACAAGTGGAGTCCCCACTTACCCTGAATCTAGTCAGTGTAGTTGTATCTCACTTAAACCTTCCAGTTGTGACTCGTGAGTCTACATGTTCTGTTGTTGATGATGTGATTCATTTTATTTGACTAATATTGTTGTTCCTCTATTTTTACAATATTTTACAAATCAGTGAAAGATTCGCTAGTTTTTATAATTTTTTTATAATGAAGTGAAATATTCGCCAAGACTTTACAATATCTTATAACTTAGTGAAAGAATAGCCAATATTTTACAACATTATATAATAAAAAGAAAGATTTGCCAATTTTTATATATATACATATTATATTATTGATAAAATCGCCTTCAAATTTTCCTATATATCGGAGAGATTCGCCCATTTTTTATACATATAAATCTAGGGGGGGTTCTTAAAATCATCCCTACATGTGAGAGAGATATGGTGCTCATTTAAAGATTTGGGATCCTAAGTGTGGTTCTGATTTCCCATTCAGTGGTCCAATGCCAAAAGACAAAGTCTTACACTAATATTTTCCTTTATGGCTCATGGGAAATGTCTAAGGCCTTAACTATCACATAAACCCTACATAGGAAAATTTTAACCTGCAAGAGGAATATGATGGTCATATCAATATTTGTAATAGTAAGGATGGTTGTTATGAACCAAGATTTAAATTGAGGGTATAAGTCTTTACCAATTCCATATAGGGATCATCGTCCATGCATGGTCTTCTAGGCCACCACATAGAGCTTCTGTAAGGAATATTTAGGATACATGTGATACATGTGATATATGGTCATCATTTTGAGGATTAACAAACTGGGGATGGTTCTAAAGTCCCATTCCTTGGTATATGTCCATATATAAAATCTCACACTAAACATTTGCATAAGGAGCTCATGCTCCATGTATGGGGCCCCAAACTAACATACATGCCCTCCATAAGGAATTTTGACTTTTGAGTGTGATACTTTTATTAGTTTCAAGTTTAAACTACTAGGGATGGTTCTCGATACATGACCCATGGTTTGATGTGAAAAGTAATGGTATTGGACCATAACATTTGTTTTTGTGGCTCATTATCCATTTATCAGGCCATATGCCACTATTGGGGATAAATATTTGTCGAGGTGGTGTCTTTGCATGTTATATTTCAATGTTCAGCGTGTGCAAGCAAGTTATGAGAATTATATAGTATTGTTCTTGATGCAAAGGCTATGGATCTCAATGATTGTTCTTTCTGAAGATTAGATTCAATAACACAATTTGTTCTTGGTTCAATTAGTGGTGAACTTGGTGATAATAGGGAGATAGGCACTGGTTTTACGTTGTTTTTGGAAATGAATTCCTTGTACATAAATAAATATAACTTCACACAAAAATGCTAATTACAACCATTCTAATGTGCTTAGGTATTTGATTAATTACAAAACCTTTTTTAAGACTATTATTGCCTCAAATATTGAATCCAAGACATGATAATACATCGGATCCATCAAGTCCAAAGGGATAACATATCCTACTCCTTGGTAATGGCGAGATAGGGAACATAAATGGGTGTAGTGTCTAAAGGCCAAGCAGTTTACCATGCTACTAAATGCTCCCTCGTATACAATGCACCACTACTGGTAAAAGTTTGATGACACATACGATAAAATAATATACAATCAAGAGTGGGGATTTTATTATAAGGCTTGCCTTTCATACAAACATGAAGGGATAATTAGTGGAACGGTCTCTCAAACCAAGATTGTATTTATTCTCTTTAAAAAACTCCTTGAAATGAAATGAAATAATGCAAAATGAAAATCAAGCTCTTAGATCACACCATCCTTAGTGAGACTTTCTCATTAACATATCCTATTATGCATAAGGCGAGACTTTAAGAACCTTCTTAGACCTAGATCAATTTGGCAATAATCACAAATCTTGGTTACATACAATACAGATTGGTGTCAAGGATTAGGACATGGGTTGGGGATGGACATTAGGGTCTTATTCCATAATTATTTTTTATAAGAATTGTGTGTCATGTGTAGGTCTTTAAATCACACACAATACTTTTAGAATGGTTTTTTTACCTATGAAAGTAGCTTTTGCATCCGTATTCACATAGATGTTGTTCGTGGGCCTCCTCACCATAGGTTACCTCATCAAACATAAACAAAGGTGTGTAGAAGAATTTATTTATCTTTGCTCGTCTCCATTGACCAAATGCTCCAATTAATACCAAATGATCATTGTAACCACCTCGACATGAACTCCATCTGCAATTGCATCGTTATGTCACTATGAACCATTCTTAACTCAGTTGGCCTCGTTATTATGATGCTTGTAACACCCCACCCTTGAATAAGTTTGAAATTCATTAAAATAATTTAAACACTTATTAATAAGTGCTTTGACTCCTTGATGACCATGGATAGTTAATGTATTGAAATTTAGTTACTTTCTTATTATTATTTTAATGAGAATACCACTACGTCAAGGGAGATAGAAGACAGGTGGTAACTAAAGTAATACATGTGGAGAAATGGTACTTAGTACCTGAGTCAGGATGGGGAGAACGTTCAAGAGGAATCAACTTGCTGAGGGAAGAAATAAAACCTAGGCAATATTTATAGATAAGCACCCGAAATAACAAGATGTCATCAGGTGCAAGTCTGGGTTGTGATCTACCCTTAATTCCACAAAATGATAAATTTCTACTACATGCTTCTTGGGAAGTACTGTGTATAGATAATTTTGGTTTCCCTCGTTACTATCTTTCCTATGGCACAATGGTTATGGCCAGGGGTGGAATTTGGAATATTTGCTTGAATGTTAGATCTTTCAAAGGATAGGAGGAACAATCGAGTTTCCTTTGTTTTTTTCTAGGAGATTGAAAAACATGTTTCTCCCTTGTGTTATAATGCTGTATTTCTTGATAGTTATATTATTCATTATACTTCTTCTATATTTCTTTATAGTTCTATTATTCATTATAGTTCTGCTATATTTATTTGTAGTTCTATTATTCATTATAGTTCTGTTATTCTTTGATATACATCATGAGATGTTTTTATTACTTTTTGTTTTCCCTAACCAATTATTTCAGAATTATTGGTGAGATAGTTTATTCCAAATAAATAATAGACTAGAATGTTAAACTAGGTGTAGGTAGTTATCATACACAATAATGTATTTGGATTGGAATTTCATGGATGGTAAAAGATAATTGTGTGGTTTTAGTTTATTTGCAAGATTTGCACATTGTTGATTACTTTACTCTAAAATAAGGAAATCTAACAAAAACTTTCACTTGAATGCTATTACACAATATTAAAAGTGATAAATGATAACAACATGTATTTTTAATTATTGTGAAGGATCCTTTAAACAATGTTGATTTCCTTATTTTAAAACCTTTTGTTGAATACAAGTAAATACCATGTGATTTTGATTATTTTGAACAATTTAAATAGGGTTGAACTCCATCGATTATACAATATGTGATTATTTGTAAATGTGAATAGAACTTTAAAACTACAGGATAGTAAGAGATACAAAAAAAACTTCTTTCCATTTCCATAGATATCAACACCAAAAGGCATCGACCTCCATCGTAAATAAAGTAGGAACAAAAAAGAGGAATCTAACATAATCATATATATTTACATAGTTTTAGTATACAAAGAAATGTCTGGTTGGGAGCCGAGGCTCCACTAACATTTTAACCCATTACTTATGCAACATTTTTTCCCAAATAATCACCATGGAAATCGGGCACTTCCCATATTCATGCCTCTGAAATTGTAATCCAAGCAACTACATGGCCAGGCGAGGATGGCAGGTAGCCATGGTACCTAAACCCCATTTTCTCGGTGGAGCTAAGGGTTAAGAAATTTTATTATCACTGTACCTAGGCAAGTCCCCCTCAACATATTTATGGCCAAACACTTTATATTTTTGTTCCACTCCTTTTGATGGCCTGCAACAAGGAGTAACACATAGGTTAGGAATAGTCTTTACGTTAAGGGAAGAGTTATGGAAAAAAAACAAACAAGGAAAAAGGAATAGAGCAACTCAAGTATACATATTAATGGGGAAAAACCATAACCTTACCTTTGTTAAGTACTTGGGAACATCAGAGGAAATGCATCAGGCCTAACCTACCAGGGAATCAAATTAGTAGATCATCATCGTTAGACATGGGAAAAACTAAGCACTACAAAGCAGAGGGATTTGAGAACATTGCTTACCTTCCTAATGCAATTGGAAAATAATTGTTGTAGAGGCGGTGCCAAATTCCAAGCCCCACGCGATAAGAAAACTAGGCCTAACCACCAAACGTTTCAAATGAGGGCACAACCCTTGGAATATTTGCACAATTGTTGGAAAGTAGATTTCTCGTGTTATAGGGTGAGCTATGATATTCAAGTAGCTACTAAACCAAGCTTTTATGATGCAAAAATAAGGAAGCATATACCCCATCAAAGACAAAGCAAATAAAAAACCACTATTGTCAATATACAGAACAAAAAACCCTCCACAGAAGCTCCAACTAGAATAAATGAGGAAATGCCAATAACCCCCCCCCCCCCGCCAGACAAAAGACCTTCATCTAGAAAGTTCAGACCAATGCAATGGACAATAAATACATATTTGTCGTAGTGATTTCCAATTGGGAAAGAGAGGTATACCTTACCCACTTTCAACCTTGGACATGGATAAAATCATACACCGATGGGGTTCTAAGTGTTGGACCATGGTAAGAGCATCTCGAGAAAGAAAATTCCCTTTTTGTAATGATCTTATGTTGTGCCTTGCCATTACTCTCCATGCACTGCAAAGGAAATGTATATGAGACTTTATAACCCGGTCTACAAGTTGTTAACACCCCTCCCTTCCTCCAAAGGTCTAGGATGCTTGGACCCTTAACTAATGTAATGGTTAGAAGATTAAACAAATAAGTCCTCAATTTTCAACATTCAAACGAGAAATGCTAGCTAGTGCTAGAATAAAACTAATGGTAACCATGGGATGGATAACAATCCCTTTTTTTTCCTTTTAAAAACTAAACTAGAATTGGAAGTTAAATTACCTCTTTTAGTTGGTAGGATGGTGGAAGAGAGTAGGCCATCCTCCACCTAGTTAAGGAACCTGCACCAAACTCGTTCCTATGTAAGTTGTACTTGCACAATGATACTAGTTAGCAGTAAAGGGAGGAGGGTGCATATATATATATATATATATATATATATATATATATATATATATATAAGGACATAATCTTTTATGTGTGTTCATGAAGATATAACAACATAGGAATTATATTTATGCATGGCTTGACAAAAAACATTGTTGTGAAACTAAGGTTTAATTCAAATGGGAGGTATACCTTACCCACTTTCAACCTTAGACATGGATAAAATCATACACCGATGGGGTTATACGTTTTGGAGCGTGGTAAAAGCACTTAGGGAAAGGAGATGCCCTTTTTGTAATGATCTTATGTTGTACCTTGCCTTTACTCTTATCACCAATGGGTTGCAATCGCTGCAAAGGAAAGTGTATATGAGAGTTTATAACCCAGTCTACAAGTAGTTAACCCCCCTCCCTTCCTCCAAAGGTATTGGGTGCTTGGACCCTTGACTAATGTAATGGTTAGAAGAGTCAACAAATAAGTCCTTAATTTTCAAAATGAGAAATGCTAGCTAGTGTTAGAATAAAACTAATGGTAACCATGGGAGGGATAAGGGTCCTTTTTTTCCCTTTTAAAAACTAAACTAGAATTGGAAGTAAATTTACCTCTTTAAGTTGGTAGGGTGGTGGAAGGAATAGGTCATCCTCCACCTAGTTAAGTAACCTGCACAAAACTTGTTCCTACGCAAGGTGTACTTATGCAGTGATAATATTTAGCATTAAAGGGAGGAGGGCGCAAAGATATATATATATATATATATATATATATATATATATATGCATGACTTGACAAAAAAAATGTTGTGAAATGGATGTTTATTACAATGCTACTTGGATGCGGGTGTCCTCGGAGATCATATGCCACATGTGGACAGGAACATGGATCCATGGTTCCATCAACCACATGGTTCAAGTCATGCTCATACATCATGATCATTAAATCATTCCTTTTTTCAATGACTGGTATTTTTATGTTACTCGTTGTCACTGGTCTGCGTAGTTGGGGTGGAGGTGCAACTCTAATAATGGCTCCCTACAATGATTCTATGGCTCCCAGGGTGGAATATTATATTGGGAATTTCGGTAAGGATGTTTCAAATTTTTATTTATTTTTAATGGTTGGCATTCATACTATGCTTTTTTTCAATGTGCTGGAGAGAATGCTTCTCTAGGTTCAGTCAAGTTTAGAAACAATATCCGTCTTCCCTCTTCCGGCTTTTGGGTGGTCTAGCTCTCTTCTGCTCTTCATCGACCACAAAATTCATAATTATTGGGTCTCTTCCCCATCCTTTGGCCACAAACATGTCTAGGAGTCTACGCGCCACCCCACGATGTGCTAGCAGAGGCAAAGGAAGCTTTGGTCGTAGGGGAAACAAACAATCCTCTAAAAGTGGTTTTTACAGTGATGTTCTAGCTCATTTGAGGAATCTATTGGATGATTGGGAAGAACAAATGGTTCTGCAATAGATGGTAGGTCAGTGGGCTCGAGTGCGACGCAAGAATTATTAGACTAAATGAAATATGTTGCCTCAATTTCTCATGAGGTCTCATAATTTTGAAGGGGACGACAACTCCCTGCCTCCTCCATCTTCGCCTTCGGTTACCCTCTCTTCTCCCTCTCCAAGTCCCTTGTTGGTACCGAAGCCAATGGAGACCCAGGAAGAACAAGCTGGAAAAGAGCCCCTCACGTCCCAAGATAAAAATAATATTACTTCAACTAGTGGTTATAAAAGGAAGAAGGTGGAGTGCAGTGAACAGTTGGACCTCTCCTCCTTCAAGAAAATCGAGGCGCTCCCTTTAAAAAAAGCTTTGGATGGAACCTCCAACTCGGAAGGCTACTGGTGTCCCATACTAGAAGAGAAGCCCAAAGGTGCTAAAGCCAACTACAACTCCGAGTAACCCCTGTGTTTTTCTCTTTATCAGTGTTTTTGTTGTTGTTGGTAGTCAAGGAATTCTAGTTTCTGAAGCTACTAGCCTTTTTTGCTCAACCTTTTATGCCCATGGAGGCTATTGTGACAAACTGTTCATTTTGAAAATATACTTGGGATTATGCCTATTTGGTAGTTTTTTGGTCACCCATGCATGGAAATTAAGTGTTGACAAGTTAAAAATGATACTCCATGTGTGGATTATGTGTCTATGTTTAAGTTTCAACAGTTGTAGATCTGTAAGAAGCCATCATGGGATGATGAACTTCATGATACTCGTGTGTATGTACTACT
Organism: Pseudotsuga menziesii; assembly: GCA_001517045.1. NCBI lineage: Eukaryota > Viridiplantae > Streptophyta > Pinopsida > Pinales > Pinaceae > Pseudotsuga > Pseudotsuga menziesii. The sequence goes on from LPNX010919848.1 coordinate 52,981, forward strand.
TATTTTTGTACACTAATATAATTTTAGTATAGAACTTACTCCTAATTTGTGCCCTTTTGTAGTAATATTTCCTATAGAAAACGTAGTAAAAACGCATAGTCTTTCCCACAATGAATTCTTTGTAGTGCACCAGAACAAAATGTTTATGACACTCATTAAGCATCCAATAAATTTGCCACTAGGAAATTATGAAGGAAAGCTATTCAGCAATCTCTTAAACGACATCATAGTTTCAGGTTATTCGACACATCCTTCAAAACTCTTCTACTTGTAGATTCTTAGGCATTCTCCTTCGACATTTGGTGTAGCACTAGTTTTTTTGCATTTCTGGGATTTATCCCACATGCAATACAGGATGATATGTATAACACTTTGTATTAAAAACTATTTTGAAGTTTTAGCGATGCGTTGGGTATAGCTTGTGACATGTGTGTTCTCCCGTGGACATGCTCTCTTGTGGGCGCTTTCCTTTACACTTGCTACCGTTAGTTTGTGTGACTTGAGATTGAGTTTAGACGTAGGATTTTGTTTAAAATTGGAGTTAGGATATAAAGATCCATTTTTAAAATAAAAATTATCATATAAAATGATTTTACAATAATAATTTTCAGTTTTTTATTTGCTAAAATTTTAATAATGCTCAATGTCAAATAAATTACTTTATATATATATATATATATATATATATAATGATTTTATAATAATAATTTTCATTTACTTGGCTTTGAGGATGAGTAAGTTGAAGGCGAGTTTGGCATGAAAACAAAGGAAAATAAGAGAACAATGAGGTATATCATGACTCATTAACAAAAACATATTGAGAAATTCATTAAATGAAGGTTTGAGACTTAAATTTGGCGAAATTTATGGAATCTTGATGAAAGGTAAAAAAATTGACATGGTCATTTCAGTGCTAACAACTGGATTGGGATCTATACGTGAAATAATGACTTACATTTTTTTATGAACTCGTGATCTTTGTTTTGAGAGGTGACATGAATTGTAAGGTGTAGAGAATTAAAAGATCAGAAGAATAACACTTATGTAGACCTTCAGCATGGAAAGGTAGAAAGGAAGTGCTTTTTTGTTTTGGAATGTTGAAATAAGCAACACACACATTCAGATACAAACCAACAATGATTATTGGAGTATTCTGAAAAACTTTGAATCACTCCCTACTTCGAAAATACACTACAAAATGTAGACCAGCAATTATTAAAGAACAACATTGTTTAGTTTACAAAGAAAGGACATAGTAATTCGATTGAAACCACGAGTCAATTGTTGTATTGTCATTCATTATAATATCTACAAAGTGTCATTTGTTAACACATTGATTTCATTTGAATTACCAATAGAGTAGCTATAAGAAATATTATTGGTTGTTCAAATTAAATGGTGTACACAGTGAGATGAGCAAAGTGTTCAAGAGATATTAACTAATGTTGTAGCTTCTCACTTAGACAATTTTAACATTCTCCTTCACCCAATTTTCCATTAGTTTATTTGGAATTGTCTCATGCACAATCACATCTTTCAATATCTTTTCACAAAAGACAAATAAACAAAATACTAATGGTTTGTTAAAGAGTAATGTTACCTTGACAATATACCATATGCAACACTTTAGTGGAGCGAGGACAACGCTATCTACACTTAATTGTTGCCTACATGGCTTAATTAAAAAAATATCCAAAAGGAAAGGGGAAATATGGTTAGGTACAAGAATTTGAAAATAACTCACTTATGTGCAGAAATCAAATTTCTCGCCAATGGCTGAGATAACTTGATGGGTGGTAAATCACATTTTCGTGCTTTAAGAACTCCCAAAATGAGTGCATACGGCCTTGTCTTGTACCCATGAACTGAGTAGAGGGATGTGCTACTAATTCCAAAAGACTGATAATGGAAACTTAGTTGAAAACTTGCAACAAACATTTCATCATAACCATGGATCTCAAAGTTGGAATGGAATGGATAGTTGGTTTCTTTTAACAATTGTTCTTAACATAATACCAAGAGAAAATTACTTATGAGTAAGAGATAAGAAAATATAGTTCGAAATACAAATATTTTTTCTTTGTGATCCTTGTCTGCAGTTGATACATATCCGAAATATAAGACAAAGTTTATAGCAACAATGGTATGAGAATTTAGACTATATCTATGTAGGATTTCATCTCCATCATCTATTAATATTTGATTTCTAGCTAGTTTAGTCTTCAAAGTACTGGTACTTTCTTGTTGCACCAAAATAAATTCCTAAAATCTTCTTCACTAGAGGAAGTATTTGGCCTTTCAATAATAGAAACCACATTGTCTGGCCAAACACCTTGATATTTTGAGACCTACATCCCACTTTCTCATACATATATCTTAAATTGCATGTTCAAATACAAGTTGTTTTACTTTGATAAAACATATAAATACAAACTTATTTTAACTTAGTCATTAGATCTTAGAAGTAAACATGAGGACCTATATTCACTATTATAAGAAGAGATTACATGTTTCACCTTGCCCTATTATTTTCACTATAATAGGAAGAGATTACATGTTTTACCTTGCCCTATTATTTTGTATGGTGTAAAAAAACAAAGTTGTGTATAAAGTTAGTGAAAAATGTGATCACAAACCAATAGTTGTTAATAATGAATGCAAGTCTAGATTTTTAGAGTTGAGAAGAAAGATGGTTTGAATAATGTAATGATATACGTTTCATTTCTTTTCTTTTTCACTTGGGTGTGTAGAGGATAATGAATCATGAGATAAGTAATCATCCATGGTTGTTAAAGAACGTGCCTAGGGATTTAATGGAAGGAGTGGACATAGGCTACCAACATGGTGATTTAGAGCACTCGCCTTAAGTGTCGAGGAAATCATGATGAAATTGGCAAAGGAAATATTACCACCATCTCATTGGCCTCAAAGTGTTATGCAAATGATTTGTGGTTAATATGTATATCAAGTTTTATTTTTTATTATTTAAACTTTGAACTAATTTTTATATTTTAAATTTGATTGACATTTCAATTTTTCTTCAAATTATTAATAACTATTTATTATTCCAAATTTTGTATTCGCTTAAATTTCAAGCTAATAAAGTTGGCAAGGACTAAGCTGCACATAGTTATTGTAGTCAGTTATGCTTTAATCAACTATAGAATCCCTAGGCACATTTTTTCATATTGGACATTTTCTTTATCATGTCTTTTAGTATAATCGGTTTTTGTATTGAATAAACAATAGCTTTGGCGAATCAAAAGTATGTTGACTTACAAGTTCATATGATATTTTGTGATAACTTTTTACTATATTAATTGAGAATATTGGAAAAAGGTTTAAAAAACTCAATCCATTAATGCACTGAATTTTTATCGTATGTTTATGTTTGAATGTCGAGTGTTGCTCTAGATGTGCTTTGTACAAGTTTCCTTTACTTTGAATTGTTTTGGTTGTTGGTTGGCATCTGATACCCTCTTGGTTCTTGACTTTTAGGCTTGTTTTCAGTGATTTTACCTTCTAAAAAATGATTTATAATTTTACCATCATTCCAGTGGACTACTTAATTTAGATTGTAAAACAACTTTTTATTAGTTTTAGCTAATAAATTATGTGTGTATGGAGTATTTTTGATGTTGTGAACTGCATGGATATTAATCACAAGTAAAAATAAAAGTAAACACCAAAATTATGGATACAATTAAGGGAGGTTTTCATATTATTGGGAATTAACATATAGTAAGAAAGGCTTAATTGTTGCAGTCTAAAATAGTCAACTTTTATAAAAAACTATAGTGACGTCCACAAGGCATCATCAAAAGCAGTACAGTTATCTATGGTGACATACATTTTTTTACCATCGCCAAAAATATCACTAAAAAAGTATTAGTGAGGGCCCTTCAAGGACCATCAACAAAAGTGTTGCCAAAAATATAATTAGCAACGGGATTGTAACAACCCTCACCATAAGTGTCACCAAAGAGAGAATTGGCAATGTACTTTTAACGATCATCGGTAAAAGTGTCGTTGAAAAGGGATTTTGTGACGGGATTTAAATAACTATCAACAAAAGTACTTATGGTGACAATTTTTCATGGCCTGTCACCATAAGTGACTTCGGTGATGATTGTTTAAGGTCCACCACGGGCATGACACTTCACCAAAATGGAATTGTGATGGGATTTAAATAATTGTCACCAAAATCACTTACAACGAATACTTTTCGTATCCCATCATCCTAAGTGACTTTGGTGATGGCCATTTAAGGTCCGTCACAGGCATGATCGTCACCAAAAAGGGATTTGGTGATGGTAATTAAAACTATCACCAAGAGCACATATGGTGATAGTTTTTCATATCCCATCACCATAAGTGACTTTGGTGACGTCTGTTTAAGGTCCAACACAAGCATGACTGTCACCAAAGGCCTTTTTTCTTGTAGTGGACTTTCAAAACTTGCTTTAAATTCTAGTCAAAACCACCTAAGGCTCAAGTGAGGTTTCCATAAGATGCCATGTCTTGGTTAAAAATGTATGGTTAAATTTTCATCACACCACAATAAATTATAATAATACTAAAACTCTTAACCTACACAATTCACACAAACATTATATTAAAATAATTCCCACAAAGGTCAATACATATGTCCAAAACCATGTACGTATTCTAATGTGGGAAAAATTTAAAGAAAATACTAAGAATAAGTTTAGTCTGCTTGCTTCCTTCATAAGTTTCATAGAAGAATTGAATTTCATAGTTCCCCACCATCTCACAATATATAGTAGAATTGAATTTCATAGCTCCCAATAGGTTTAAAAAAATTTTGACCTGAAAACAATATAACTAAATTATGTTTACTTGGTATATAATTCACAGTATCAAGAACTAAACTGTAGGATGATTGCGCAAATATGTGACTACGACATGGACTACATCATCTTGGATCTGGGTTTAGATGTCAATATCTTGACATGACAAACTTGGGAAAGTATGGGAAAGTCGTGCTTGGACTGGTCTCTATCCAGTAGTGACTTGCCAATCAGGCGAAGGTCCTACCCATTGGTCGGTTGAGCAATGTATCCATCGATGTCAAAGGATTGTGCACAATTGCAGACTTTGAAGTCATTAACATTGTTGATGACACAAACCCATACCCCACCTTGCTAGAAATAGATTGGTCCATAGACAATCAGACCATCATAAATTTCAAGAAAATGATTCTCTCATTCGAAGATGAGGAAATGAGGGTAGTATCACCCATCAATCCATTAGAGGGATAGAGATACGTCAAGCTTGTTTATAATGAGGGATAGGGTGACTATCTTGACCAGATCTATAATGTCATGGCTATGCAGGAAGATTATACCAATCCGAAAACAGATGGAAACCTGAGTTGGAGATGCGCAAGTTGATATACATCTGACTCAGAAGAAGATTTAGAGGGTTGGAAAAATAGATTACATGAAGTCTCTATGAGAACGTGTGCAAGAGTTACAAGGTCTGTGTGATGGGTGGAGAAAGAGTCAAGGGATTTACCCACCTATGAGGGCTTCATACACACATTGGAAATGACACCTAGAACCTGGTATACCTTTATGGAGTTGCAACAAGAAACCCAAGATTGGAAAAGACTCGCTAACTAGTCTGCGCATACATTTGAACTTGTTGATGAGCACCCTACAATGGATGTTGCGCTTCATACGGTAAAGGAGAAGATATTTGTTGAGATCCCTATGAAAGAGGCTAATTCTCACCAGTGCAGTGCAACTATTCAGCAGTACAGTCTAACCGGGGACACAAATGATGATCCGACTAACATCAACAAATCAGAGGGCACACAAGAAGTAGAAGGAAGTAGCATTTCAAGTGACCAATTCCTCCAGCCCTTGAAAATCAAGAGAGTACATATCAGATCACCAAAGAACCTGAAGTTCACCAATATAAGATATTATTGGGATGATGAAGCAATTGCAAAGATCACGGATCTACTGCATGAGTATCAGGACCTATTCCCTACCAACTTCTTAGAAATGAGGGGAATAGTGGGAGAATTAGGGGAGATGAAAATACCCCTGCGACCAAATGCTAAACCAAGTAAGTAGCAACAAAGGGCATGGCATGATCAACATGTCGCAGATATGGTGAACGACAGTCGCCTGAAGCAGTACTACGACACGCATAACATTCTGGGTTAGAATGTTAAAAAAAATTGAGAGCCCAAAGGACATAACCTATTCGGTCGCATGGCTACGACAGAACCAGCATAGAAGCGCAAGAAATAAGCGTAAGCGACGAAACGCGCAAGAATCAAGTCACCACGCAAGTGCAAGCATGGAAAAGGAAGCACGCGACGGGTATAGAAGGAATCTGCGTGGACCAAGAATATTGCGTGAAAGAGGAGATTAGCACAGAAGAAGGAATATGAACATAAAGATGTCACTTGTGCAGAAAAAGCGAACAAAGCAGAAAGTCGTTAGCGCACAAGATAAAGCAAAAAGCGCTAAAAGAATGCAAAAGGGGAAATGACAGGCTGGTCGACATTAAACTACGAATCTTTGGCAATGATTCTGGCAGCTGTGACAGCTAAGTGACATTAATTCGACGCAGTATGAGGAACAAAGCAACGTCCTTTTTGGTCCCATCACTCATCCTCGACGTAACTGCCATAACTGGGCTGACAGGTACAACGCATAAATTGAGTTGCAGAATTTAATGAAGAATGTGTCGGAAGAAGCAACCGAGGAGATCGATTAGACCTCCACCCCCTGTCAAATGAATATTACAGGATGCAAAGGGGTGTATAAATATTCAACCTCCCCATCAAGCATTATGTTACACACAGTGAGACCTGAGAAAACCAGAGCCACGAGATTACCAAGCTAAACCCTTCCATCCTTGTTCAATTACGTCGACGTCCATGGTAATTAACATCCCCAGTGAGAGTGAGGTATCAGACGCAACTGTTATCTCTGGTTGCCCCATCGATGAGGAAGAAGAAATACAGTCGCCTGAGGTACAACAACTGCAACAACAACCATAGATTGACCCCATGGAAAGAACATGCAAACAACCTATTAGAGGGGTTGAACATGCTACCATTCCAACCCCTAGTTTGTGTGTTGTGCCTAACCCAGCTCATAAAACACCAGTTGCTCTGGGACCACAACAAGCAGCTGTAGCACCCAACAAAGAGCCAAGGAAACCCAGTGAGAAATAACCAGGAGAAGCATCTGGACTATCACAACTTCATCGGAGAAAATGCAAGGCTTCGACCGCTCTAGATGAGTGAGGAAAGGCACATGTTAGCGAAGAAGTAGGGGATGTCATGGAAAAATACTCGCTACCACAAAAAGGGACAGGAGCAGAGTGAGTTGATCTGAATTTCCCACACTACATTCGGCCAAGGAGAGCTGATGCAGAAGAGAGGGCTCTCCTGAAGAAGGCGGTGACTACTCTGGTAGTGCCGTGAATTCCTATCGACATCCCCTTGCTAAAGGATATCCTACCTGAGTTAGATAGGTTGAAGTTCTAGGATTTTGACACTCAATAGCAGGAAGGATTATAGATAACATACTGCATGGTCGCGTACCAGTCCGCCACAAGTGACGCCCAAATGCTTAGGCCAATGGAGTGGGTCGAGGGACTTTCCTGCGTAGGTCTGGAAAACATGTTGTTTATGCCTCACTTTATCCATAGCTTACAAGTAAATAAATACATGAAGCAATTACTGGTATGCTTTCACAGAGGATGCCTGTGGCTAGAACAACCATACCCGGTCGACGTCGAGTTAATCTCAAGGATCGTTCGCCTCCCAAACAAAGGCGATGATCCTACGCCATCCTTGGCTAAGCAAGGCATTAACCCTATCAAGTGAAAGTATAACCTTTAGCGTGTGGGCCAGTGCTTCTTGACTGGGCCCATCTAGGACAGAAGTGTGCGCGTCGCCATAAAGATCCTATCTTGTAAGATGCTCCATAAGATGAGACCTAATCAATGTACAACAGCGGCGGTGGAACTCACAAATTTATGTGCACTAGGAGGAAAATTCAATTGGTCGCGGTACCTACTGAATGAACTTATAGATGATGAGATGCAGGCCAGCACAAGGCCGACTACAAATTCCACTATTCTTGGCTGATGATCTTGATTTCATTCACTGTGTGGGTTAACACACCGGACTACGTCCAGATGGATGTCCCACTACTTTGCCTCAGCACAAAGTACCAAAATTTGTGGGAAGATAAGGTGGACATCGATCAACAGAAGGATAACAAAATTGTGTTCTTTTTACATGCAGAGGCACTACATGATGTTGTCCGTCAATCCCATAGAATCCACACTGTGATGGTGCACAGGTACGTAGCATTTATCAAGTTTCAAACTGAACCGCATAATATAATCCTACTGCCAACAAGGGACCTAAACAAACAAGTGAACTATGTGGAATTCATGGTGACAAACAAGGACGTGGATGCAATTATAAACCTTTAGCTGGAGGAATGGCGTGGCCCACTGGAAAAGCCACTACCTGAAGAGCAGAATGCGGCGAAACCGCCACTTCACCAAGTCCATGGCGAAGAGCATGAAGGCGATGACAACCAAGATGATCATTCGTAGGAAAAAAATGAGGATGATGATGATATTGATGACTCAGACCATCATGCATCATAGCGTCCACCAATTCAAGAGCATGCGCAAACATATATGAACGCACAGCAAGAAGAAGGACATTCGTTCCAAAAGAAGCAGAAAGCTAACAGAACAGTGAACACGAACACATTGGCTGAAGATGATGTGCAGGAACTTGCCGACGTTGTTTGTAATGTCACACAAGATAACCCCGCTAGTCTGAGGGCGCATCAATTAAACATTTCTACCCAAGTTGAGGGCCATCTCAATAAGTTAATAGAGGCCATCCAGGATGTCAAAGCCATTATGGAGGCCGAGACATATGGTGTTGATCCCAGTATTCCACTAGTTACACCAGCGTTAGTGTCGCCAATCAAAGTGATAATTCAGAGGCATGCACTAGAGGCAGACGTAAAGACAAGTGCAGGTCCTAATGAGGATAGTACACAGGTAGACTTTTCCAAGTTCACCTTCAATGAAGTCTATGACATTCAGTAGGCGGTCGCGGCCGAAATTCGGCTAAGGGAAAATGTTGTTGCTTATCAAGTAAAAAAACAACAACGAAAGGTAAAGTTGCGCAAGGCCCTGTTGAAGCAGAAAGTGAAATAACTGCAGGGGTGCATCACCCTTCTTGCCGAAAAAGAACAGGAAATACTAGCGCGTGAACAAAGCCGCGTCACATTAGTGGACTCTATTAGGAATGCCATTACAACATTCCCACCAGAAGAAAGGACAAGAAGACGAAGACCCCTTGGATAAAGTAACTAGGTTCGCGAAGATCGCGCATGTTCTTTGGCAACAAGTTGAAGAGCTACAAGCCAGGAATATGCCAAGCACGCCCCCGGAGGTGCTTGAGGAAAGAAGAAGAGAAGCATCTGAAGCTGCTCAGAAAATCAGAGAAGGTGAAGCACTCTGCGAAAAGGCCGTAGATGTTGCTGCTACCATTTGGAGAGCATTGCTCAAATATGAAACAATTGAGTAGATCAGGCAGAGTGTGCAAGAGGCAGACGAGAAAATCAGCGATGCAAAGGCGGAAATGAGGAATCTACCCCTCTAGCAGAAGGTCACCAAAAATGAGGAAATCAAGAGACTGCAGCAAGAAGTGCAAACCCTTCGCAAACGAGAACAGGATAGGGAAGCTAAGGTAGAGACACATCAGTCGAAAGCCGAGCGGCTCACAACCTTATTCATTTTGTGCACCAAAAACTTCAAGGCATAGTACAAGAAATAGAGGCAGAACCGTTGGAACATGTTTGTTCCGACCGTGTTGAGTAGTTTTTCGCACAAACATAAGATGTTGCAGAGGAATTCGCTAAGGTTCAACATATGGTGAAGACATTCCAGGACAAGGTTCATCCTCCTGCGCAGCCTGAGTCAGCACCAACAACTTAAAATTATGCAAGGAAATAAAGTTGAGGCATGCAAAAAAAAAAAACTAACGAGAGGGAAGCAGCGAGAGAGGCATCCCCAACGTAACTTGGTGCGGAAAGAGGAAGTTGCATGGAAAGAATGGTGCGCTCTAAACCTGCCAGCAAACCAGCTAAGAGACAACTAGCGAGAGGTCGCAGATAGCCGACAGACACCTGGCATGAGGATTCAACAAAGATTTGGTGCTCGCGACAGGATATCGCCCTAGACGAAACGACTAGCTCATTAGGTGCGAGAAACTCTGTGATGGTGACTAGCCATCACATCAATACTCGATCACGGCTGTCAGTACAGGAGAATGATGGCATGGTTAATCATAGAAAATATGAGAGGCAGTTCTGGTGCACCAGAGGAGGGTCTTATCCTAATGATTCACCTAGATAAGCCAAGATGACATGTGAACCGATGCTCCTATTATAAAATAAGGGCGCACCTAGAGCAAGCATCACTTGGCCATCCTGCTTGAGCACCAGTTACAGATGGGTTGGTGTGCGTCATGGTGAGTAGCCCTGCTGGATAAAGCAGTTGTTACAACCTTCAGTGTGTGGGTTATCTCCGAAGATGGGAATAATGAGGATATTATCAGTCTGCAAGTTATTTCGACCAAGCTAGAAGTCTCTGGCGAAATCATCCTTGGCTATTTCTTTTTCACTTGGTTAGCAGCCCTGACTACGGCACCCGGAAGGAACTCGATGGGGATCTAAGTTTTTGCCCCAATTCACTAAGTCTACAGGGATGGCGAGCAGGCCGAACTTTTGGCAGTTTAGGCAAGGCCTGAATGTGTGGAAGGACCAAGTCAGAAGATGGCGACTTCTAGGAAGGACCAAGTGGACAGATACCGACTTCCACAAAGGGCCACATGGCTAGATATGGCTTGTAGATCGTGATGCTGAGATGAATTTGATCAAAGGTTGGGAATAATTCGTCCCTAATCACCCCCTTGAGTTCAGGGATATTTTCTAGTTTCAATATGGACAATGGTTCATTCTTCAAAGTTCATATCTATGGCACATGCGATCATCAGTTGGGCACTCTAGAAAAAATGGAAAAAGATGGTAGTACAATTCCTATGATACAGACTCCCTGTCTACCTAACGTAGCTCGAGATCGAGCCACAAGATTAAGACAACAAGCGAAAAAACAAGATGAAAAGGACTGAGAAGAATAGACTCTTCAGATGTTTCCAAAGAAGAAATTGTATGACTAAAGTTTTGTAATCCAAATTTTTTTCTAAGTATGGGATGAGGCCGTGGTGCAAGAAACACCGCAAAAAAAAACAAACATAAAGAACAAAGTGCGCAAAGCAGGAAGCAGGAGAAGGTGCGCTAAAAAAAAAAAATAGCAAAGAAACGATCGCGCAGGTTGCACCGCCTCCTATGTCCATAGCTTCGTGGCTCGAGAGGAGCCACATGTGAGTGTTGGGGGCCTGTTAGCCTGGGAAAGGAGCAAAAGGAAGAAGTTTGTGCACAAGCAAAAGAAGGTGCGTTGCACGCGCAGCAGAAAGAAAGGAAGGACGCGAAGGAAGCAAAGGACCAATGCAGGCAGAATGGAGATGCACGCGACGAAGGAAAGGCAAGTGCATGGGCGTGTAGGTGATAACAACTGGAAAGTGACAGGTGCAGATCATGGTCGTTTAAGGCAGTGTAATCTTGCAGCAACGCATGTACGATGGAATATTTGTAAGTCAGGCCGATAGTGCCTCATGTCAAGTCATGATCACCACAACTGTAACCTGAGGGGCGGCTGATGGTGATAGTTAACAGACTTCCTGTATGCAGTCGACCCTGCGTGGTCATGTAAAATAGTATAAATATGAGGGATTCAATAGTTAGAGGGTTGATCCTCCGCTGGTCATTGTTGGTCCTTAGTTCAATAATGGTTTATCAATGGTTGATCATTGGGTGGTGATGAGAGTTACTGTTTTAGCTGTTCATTGGCGGTCCAATAGTGAAGGACGTTATTTTGCTGTAATTTTGTAGAGATTAGAAGAAGAGAAGACTCAGGAAGAGTCTCGTAGCGAGAGGAGGCTATTGAGCCGCGGATCTAGCTGTTGTGTGCACAGACCGCTAGGAGTAGGAGTAGGTTAGAAGAACAAACCAGAGAGCATGAGAACCAAAATTCTGAGTCATAAAGACATATCATAAGATCATTCTGCATCCTGCAGACTGCAAGGTGCTATATCCTTTTCTCATGCAAGATGAAGAGCACCTTGGTGATTTTTCCTAGAAGGGTTTCCACGTTATCCCTCGTGTTTGAATGGGTGATTAATGTTGTGAATGTTTATGTAAATGGTTGTTATTTGCTTACTGTATGATGATGAAATGTTGATTAAATTCCTGATGTTATATTGTAATCAGTAGATGAATGTTTGAGAAAGGGTCGTTGAAATGTATGCATATATCGACTTGTGCGTACTATCTTATGTCACAACATAAGTCACAGACAGACTATTAGTATGAGTCAGCTACGTCGTACAAGTTGCGCTAGTTGTGAGGTCGAGAATAAGGTTAAGTCACGCGCGCTGACATATAATTGTGCTCAGTCATGCAAGACTGACTCCACCGTCCATCCATCACGTTGCCTTCGTCGAGCGCCTTGGTCGCACACCAAGGGACTATAACCCCTCGCCAACTACAGAAACATAGTTCCGACGGTTACCCATCGAAGAGATATCTTGGGTGAGACTGTGCCTGCTTTATGGGCGTTGCCAACGAGGATTTCTCTATCGGGCTGGTATCTCGGGTGTTTGTTGGGTTGACGGGCTGCTCAGAACCTGGGTCGTGCGAGTTAGGAAAAGTGGCCAACAGGCTTCCATGGTGAACCACTTTTAGAAGAGAAAAAAAATATATGCATGATGTTAAAAATAAGAAATATACATTTATGTATATCATGCCTCCCTTAATTATACTTTCACAACCTTAATTATACTTCCACAACATAGTTTTAAGCTAGTATCCATGTACCAATCTCCACCATTTAATTTGCATGTATTATGAACTCACATATCTACCATCATCATGGGAATATAACCATTAAACTTTATCCTACAATACATAAACTTTTCCATGTGTACACATATAAATGTGGCATTAGAATGGCTTGCTAAAATAGAATTTAAACACAATATAACATTAGGACAAGTCAATTGAGTGTAGATCAAGTGGTTTGAAGGAATGTTGTTATCCTCTCTACTCGGGTTCAAATCCAGCCTTGTGACACTTGCTCCTTCGGAGCTAAATTTGACTATGTATTACTTGAAATAATGTATTTAAGATCACACCTTGATTCTTTGGAATATCACATGTTGACATTCTTCAATGAAAAGAAAAACATTATGACAAAGTCATAATATAATTTTGGTTAAGTAAGTAGGCCAAAACAATATTTTAAATATATTTTAAAATGCATATTTTTAATTACAAAACAACAACAACAACAAAAAGTAGGCCTCGAAAGTATGAGTGGAAAATGTTAAAGAAAGAAATAAAAAAAAAGAGAAATGAGTGGAAAATGTTAAAGAAAACAAGTAAAAAAAAAGAGAGATAAAGTACATCTTATTATTATTGAAATGAATAAATGTTAAATGTGAACTTTGCCCAAAAATTTATCATAGTAAACAAAAATTAACATAAGAGAGATGCTTTCAAATATATATGATATTCACCTAAAGAAATCTCTCTCCATATATAGAGGGAATTTCATTTAGGAGTTCTCTTGGGGATGAATACAAATTCAAAAGGCGTTTAAGAGAGAAAATATCTAAATACTTAAGCTTACGAGAAATTAAGTGTCTTACTAATAAATACTTAAGCTTACAAGAAATTAAGTGTCTTACTAATTTGGATATTCCAGGGTGTTAAGGTTCAATAAATTCATTCAAATGTGAGCTTGTGTGATGCCAAGGTTCAATGAATTCATTCAAATGTGAGCTTGTGTTTACAAAGATGAAACTTGGAGATGCATAGGAAATTAGAAAAACTAGGGAATGTAGCGAGAAACAACTTCCCCTACTTTGGAAATGGAAATGGGGAACCTCCTAGGATAATAAGAAAAACATATTGTGAAGTAATTAATGTCTTCAAACAAGGAAAGTGTGATCTTCATGTCACAAGATGGGAAACGTGGAAGGCACAATGCAATATAGAATAAATAATAAAACAATGAATGGTTACTACAATTTTTCAAATGAGTAGAAGCGAGTGTATACCAAAGGATGAGGATCATAACATGTTATGATACCAACTAATATGATCTTCAAATATTGTCACTTCAAAAAGTAGATTTATAAGCTAAACTTTGCTAGATGAGACATATGTTTTTTTTGTGCAAGTCTGCATTGGTATTAATCAGCTATACAAAAAAAGTACAGAATATGAAGAATTCTGTTCAAGGGAGAGGAGTGGTCTAAATGAGAAGAGACATAGGCGACAAAACAGAACCAATCATCTGCGCACCAGTGGTCTAGTGGTAGAATAGTACCCTGCCACGGTACAGACCCGGGTTCGATTCCAGGCTGGTGCAAGGTTGTCTTTTATTTGTCCACGGTTGTTGAATGGAAACAGTGGAGTACTCGTTCTGTTTGTGTAATTTTATTTTTATTCTCTTCGCTTTATGTTATTTTATTTTAATATTATATTTGATTTTAATGAAACAAAAATTTCACTGAAGAGATTATTATTCTCTTTGCTTTGTGTTATTTTATTTTAACATTATATTTGATTTTAATAAAACAAAAATTTCAGTGAAGAGATTAATTCCTGATTAGTCAAGGGCAAACGGTTGTTGAATGAAAACAGTGTAATTTTATTTTTATTTTTTTGGTTTGTGTTATTTTATTTTAATATTATATTTTATTTTAATAAAAGAAAATTCATTCAAAAGATTAATTTCTGATTAATCAAGCGGTAAGCTTTAGTTAATGTATAAATATAATATTGAAATAAAAAAAATGAAAATATAAAATTGTTGTCTTTTTTAAATTGTAAATAATAATAAAATAAAATAAATTTATTTATCTTAAAAACTATTTAAATTAATAATATAAAAATTTAAAAAAAAAACTCCCAATTCAAACGCCCTCTCATAAGTAATGCTCTCTCAATAAAGTATCATTGAGATGATAGCAAATTTGACTTCTAAACTTCAAAGCAAATTGTGAAGAATTACAAATAATTATTCATATTCCTAACCATCTGATTTTAACCATGTTAAGTAAATTGATAGAAAAGTTATTAAAAATTATGACTTCATATTAAAGTGAGCTAATTTAACATATGAATGATTTTAACCGTGTAAGTATTTTAAGTAATTTGATAAAGAGGCTATTAAAAATTATGGCTTCATGTTAAAGTGAGCTAATTTAACATATGAATGATTGGGAGAGTTCATTGAAGAAAAAAAAACATCGCTTACCATATATTCATTGTTTCATATATGGCTTCCACAAAACCCAAAATCAAGTTACATATGAAAAGTATTCGAAGTAAATCTTGAATGTAAAATTTAATTTTTTTTAAGTAGTAGATATTTATATTAAAATACAAAAAATAATATATGTATAGTGTTTGAAACAAGTGTAGTTTTTAAGGTCAGTGCAAAAACAAAAAATAATGTCATTTGTTCAAAACTTGTCTTTTATGAAGGAAACAAAGTTTCCTCTGTTAAAGTTTATCAGAGCTAAATGACATGCTAACAAAGTTACCAGGAAATAAAAAACAGAAGATTTTGGAAAATCCTGGGACATTACGATTTTCGCCATGGTTCTTCGACAATGGGACACTGCTTGAAGTAGTCGCCGTCTTCACTGGAGAGAAAAGGTCCAGGGTCATGGTGCAGCTCCACTGCGGAAGGAGGTGCCGACATCTATTGTGGCGGGCTGTCATTCGACACATGCCTTTCATCATTTTGCTTCCTTGTTACCGCGTCGGGTGGAGACTTTGCCACCTGTCCAATGTTCATGGTGTCTTGGCTCTGGTGAATGTCTTTAGTTGGGTCATGCTTGTCCAGACTTGGTGAGGACGAGGAAGTTTTGTGAGCAGAGGAGCTATCAGAATCACTAGAAGTAGGAGGAGAAGGGGCACAGTCACATTCCCAGAGCAGCTAGGAAAGAACATTCTTCATTTTCTAGTAGTGAGAGAGTCTATGCCGCACGGGTTGCGTGGTACGATGGTGAGCAACCTCCTCGGCTTCCCAGTTGTCCACCGATCTATGCACACTAAGGGGGATATGGGCTCCATACCTAACAAAAATTGAACGACGCAACAGTGCACGAGTTCTTACTCCCCTGGAGCTGCTGCCTCTGTGAGGCGTTGCCCGGAGTTGAAGCGGCACGGTCGGTAAGTGAATAACCTGGTTGTTGTTTCTTTTCGTCTGTTTTTTATAGAGATGCAAGTCCAATATGTAAAGGAGCTGCCGGAAAGAGTGAGGAATTTAATCTGGAGCCCAATACAGGTCTTGCGATGCCATCGAGCAGGGTGTCCAGGTAGCTGGTCTGAATGCCAACGACCATTCATTTCCCATGGTGCATGAGGAGAGCCATCAAAGCCAAATCCTGTGCGAGGTGACCGGTGGTACAGGGAAGAGTGCAATCCAAGCTGGATCACCTTCACCGAGGGAGAGGTTGCATAAGTATTGGAGATGCAATGACATCTGCTTCAGGTGGCAATTAATGAGGAGTCCCACATCCCACCAAATTCTCCTTTCTCGAAACACCCGCATTCAGGGTAAATTTATTGTAACACTTATTATTATGAGAGGTTTGATAATAGCTTTAAGAATGATCTGGCAATTAAAAAGATGTTAAAAGAAATTAATTACATATTTGTCGAAGGAAGGATTATCTGGAGTGTTCTCTCAGCTTAAAGAAGAAAAAATTAAATATGGGGTTGTGACCTCATCTAGAACATGCTCTATTTATAACTTTTAAGGCAGTAAGAAACCTTGCAACTATATTGTTTTTTATGTAAGATTATTGTTAGTAGCATTTTGTTGTTAGATATAGGTCACTATGTTTTTGAACTTCTATTTACAAAACTATATTGATGTTTTAGGTATGATTATTTTAAGTAGAATTTTGTTGTTAGAGAGAGGTCACTCTATCGTTGAACTTATGTTTAGAAGACCAACATAAAGTTGTTGTTAAGACTTATGTTTGGGTGAGTATGAAGTGTTTGTATATATATGGGTGAGTATGAAGTGTTTGTATGAAGTGTTGAACTTATGTTTAGAAGACCAACATAAAGTTGTTGTTAAGACTTATGTTTGGGTGAGTATGAAGTGTTTGTATATATATGGGTGAGTATGAAGTGTTTGTATGAAGTGTTGAACTTATGTTTAGAAGACCAACATAAAGTTGTTGTTAAGACTTATGTTTGGGTGAGTATGAAGTGTTTGTATATATGAACCTAGGAAGGACATACTTTTTGTGAATTGTTGAAGATTGTATTTAAATTTCTCTTTAGAAATATAAATATATATTTTTTTTCGAGGAAAAAAAAAGAAAAATTATAATCATGGAAGATCCCATTAGAAAATATCTTGCTAGTCAAAATGATATTGACTATGAAATACAAAACAAACTGTTGAAAATTGTTGAATGTGCGCGTAAAGGATAATAAATCAAAGGGAAGAACGACAAGAGATATAAGTAGTTAATTCTAAGAGAAATCACAAAAAAAAAAAACTTTCTAGCTCAAATTATGGTGTTCCCATTAAGAATATATGATACCCTGGGTTATTTGTTGAATTTATAATATCAAAGAGATGAGTTAGAGATAACACAAGTCCACAAAATTGTTGTTATTGTGGAAAAATATTGTATATCTTCAATTGTGTTTAAAATCAATATATTAAGAATGCCACTATTATCCAAAGTTCTCAAGTTAGCATCGTCATTGTGAGAAGATATGGGAAAACTCCCATATAAGACACATAACACATATATTATTGTGGTGAACTAGTTTGCACCGTGACACAAAGGAAAGATCATGTGTATTGTTAATATCATATTATGTGGCATATAAACACTTTACACAACTGAGATACTAAATTATTTTAAAGTGAAAATCCTATATAAGATTTTACATTCTATATATGCTCCAAGGATTATAGAAATATATAAACAAGAAATTTATTTGGCTTTGGGAGTTTGAATATCTTTGAGTGGACCTAGTGTTTCTAGGGTTCCATTTGGCTTTGGGAGTTTGAATATCTTTGAGTGGAGGTCCAGGACATAACAAATTTGGCCCCATTGCTAGAAACACAGTTCAATTCCAAAGTTTTAGTAGATTATATACAACGATTTAATGAGGGATCCTTTCTCATCTAGATACTCCAAGAAGGATCAAAGCCCTATTCCAAAATATTTTGAAGTGACTTATCGCTTGTAAATGTGAGGGCATCCAATGAAGCATGATTTTCAATTTTCCATATCAGTTTTTCATATTAAAAAATATGTCGAGAATAAATATGGAATTACCTCAAGAAGAGTTGAACACCATAAGGTTTCATCTTTTATATTTCTCGAGTATTATTGGATATCCAAATAATCTCCCTCCCAACTTGTTTAGGGGTGTCCTAAAGTGTGATGGACATATAAATTTAGAGACATTACTTGTATATTGTGAATCACGCACACCTACGACAATTTCACAATTCACATATATTTTATTGAACATACTTCACAATTCAACGTTGTCATGAGAATGCAATGTTAAAGAAGTTGCAATTATCTTAAGAAATTATACATAAATATGGTTTGAAAATATTGAAATAAAGGATATTTATTAACTAGCAATCTTGATCGAAACATTTCACGAGTTTTAGGATCCTAATTATGAAGAAGAAGAAAGGGTTGAGGATCTAGTCAATGTTTTCCATTATAAAAGAAAGTGAGATATGTTACCTAGTGCATACATACTAGACTAGCCCCTCTGATGTTGGTTTGATTTAAATCAATGATAAATATGAGGCAATTATCTCCTTGGTTAACTTGTATAACAAAGAAAAATATGGTGAAGCAAACTAGGAGAAACTTGGAGATGATTTTCATGAGCATCCCTGGGATGTCCAACTTTATTATTCATTACATCATACACTTGAGCATGAGGTTTCAAATATGGAGGAGGAGACATGTGTTGAAGTTATTGAAGATCCTACTATAACTTTTCATGAAGATCTTGATATTGAAGATTCCATTGAATATTACGCATCTCATCTTGTTCCAAAAAAAATATCTCATGATGATGTTGTACATAAGGTCATTCCAACAACCATTATCATGAATTATGAAGAGGACAGGGGTTATGTACAAGTTATGTTCATTTTTGAAAAGACAATTAAATGATTAATCCCTTAAGGATATTATGAGGATATATGTGGTAAAGAAACCCTTGGAGGATGAATAAATTGTAGATGAATATGCTATCTCATGTGATAAACAACATAGTAGCGAAGAGGATGATGGTGTGAACAATCCTTTTGTCATTAGAAGAAATAAATGGGATGTGGATCATTGGTTTCTTCATGGAGATCCCATGTATGACATGGACAATGAGATCTCAATGGAGTAAAATCTAAATTTAAACTCTCAATTTCTAATCAACACGGAGACCATTGGATGGGGCATGAAGAATACATTGCAAATTTTAATTTGGGACTTGGATCGACAAAGAATGTTAAGTGTGTTACGATATTCTATTGTTAGTCAACATCTAGGTGTACTCACCAATTGGGAAAATTAACATAGCATAAGGGGAATCTTTGTAACATTACATACGCAGAAGTTTTTCAACCATTGATATCTTCAACTCCTACTTAGAATATGTGTATAAAAACAACAAATACAACTAGTTTCAAGGCTGCAATACGTTTGAGGTAGTAGCAAACACAGTATGTGGTATGTTGCATTATTTGTTGGCCTTCCAAACAAGAGAAACAATCCCTAAATCAAGAGTTGATTTATTTTTAAAATATGATGTTTCAAGACCCACATCATGTGATGATTTGATCGTGGCAACCAAGGACGACAAACATTGAATCATGTAGATAATATTTTAAAGAATGATCTAATGGTTCATGGAGGTGAATTGTGGCTTAATGTAATATCTCCCAAGGCTATCAAAGGGTCTCAGGGACATATAATTATCTCTATAACGATAATTAGATAACTTTAGCACAACGGATTAGTCAAACAAATATTTAATTCCATTTTTCCTCATTTAATTTCAACAAAATCCCTCTAATTACCAATAAATTAGAGGAAATTCAATAATTATTCCAAAAAATGACCCCAAGGGATGGGAAAGCTTCTTAACATCAACTAACATCATAAAAACTTCAATCCAAGTCATATCAGAGATGATAACCACTTCTAAAGGATAATTATTTGTATTCACAATTAACTAGTAATTAAGGTGTTAATTACGACAGTTAACAACACTTAGTGCGCAAATGGCAACACGCCACAAATCCAATTGTGTAAAAATAACCATTTTTTATCAATTACAATGGATTAATAACATATAATTACATGTAAATAAGTCCTAATTACCAAAATTACAATAACTAATCATGGTAGTTAAGAAAGAGAGTCCACAATACTAGTTAACTAGTTTTCCAATATAAGCAACTAGTATTGCACAAAATCAACTTGTAACCATGCCATTAAACCCAAAATAAATCCTATATACATTAACAAAATATTTAATCATGCATCTACGTCCAATTAAAGGTTTATTTGCATAACATTCCAATTGCACATAAGGTGATCTTTTCCATCAATTCCAATGAAACTAGTTAACATCCACCACAAGGAATTGAGTCTAAATACAGTGAACCAAAATGAAATGCATCCATAAGTAAAGGATAACACATGATAATTATCCACCTAAAACACAATAACATGTTATAATCATATCACATGTTTGTAGCATTCTATTTTTTCAAAAACCAAGACTTCAATCGACAACCGGTTGTCATTTTTCTCCACAATGTACCTAGTTTCCATTTTAACTTTCAATTCAAAATAAAATATATATATATGAATATTGTATATCATGAAAATATTACCAGGGTTCACCTACATACATATTTATGTAGCTTTCCTCCCATATACATTCCATTAATGAACTCACAAAAGTAGCTAATTCCACTATATGAATTGACTAGTAATTATAGGAATCACTAGAATAATTAAATCCACATCTCATAGAATAATTCAAATTTCATTCCCACTCTAAATAATATGTTTAAAATTCATAATATAGGTACATATCATTCAAAAATTTCGTCAAACACTTCATATGCAAAGTCACAAATCTACTCAAAACAATTCCACTAAAGGAGCTAGAAATTGGAAATTGATATAGATTTTTGGAAGACATTTCCCAATGACTATACATAATGTTTCCCCTCACATTCTCACAAAAATTGCAAGTGTATTTATCATAAATAAGCATAAAAGTAACACTCAATCATTTTTACAAACACTTAATGTGCAAAGTCTCTAAACTATTGAAAAAAATCAAATTGTAGAACTAGTTTTTGAATAAAAGGCAGAAGCATCAAAGAAAAGTGTCTTAAACAATTATGACGACAATTTTCCATCAAAATACACATTATATAATGAAAAAGGGAAAAAAATATATGTTTTTTAGCAGAAGTGCTGAAGAACCATTTCCTCAAACAAATTTTGCACAAAATCTCAAAAAATACTTCCAATCCCTTCACAAAATTTACTTACATAAATAGATTGAATTCCATGAAAAATTTATTCCACAAATAGCTCAAAAATTCCATCAACATTTCATGTGCATCCAGAAATAAATCAGATCTGAGACAAATTAATTTAATAAACATAATATAAATCACTTACATTTTCCAAATATGCAATCAGAATCAATCATGCCACGTCCCACCCAGTCATAGACACCATGCAAGCCAAAACTCACTTTGCAGTGGTCACCCCTGAGCTAGAAACATGGTGCCACAAGAAAGGGCACACTCAACCAAAAATCTCAATAAATCAAACAAACCACAACCCAATGTCAGGTATGAACTCTACTTCCACTCCAGGGAAATTCCAGTGGCTCCAAGACAACAGTCCAACAACAACACAATGACAAGTAGCACTTTGAATCAAGGGAAATTCCAGTGGCTCTAGGAAAAATACTAGTGGCTACAAAGTAACTTAGCTTGGGCACAGACTCATGAAGGATCTCATACCAATAGTATTAAAATCAAACCATAAGTTCCAAACACAAGCACATGAGCAAAACCATGAAAAACTACACAAGAGTGACTTCCAACACAAGAAAACCAAATTCCTTCATGAGCAATTTGAATTGGGAGAGAGAGGGACACAAGCATGACATTTACATTCTAAAAATATAAATAGGAGTTACACATCAAGTGGCTACACCAAGAGACTCATTAATCCAACTCATGAGAGCGCACTAGGTGAGAGAGGGACTCCAATCCTCAAATAAAAATAAATATTAAGGTAAATAAAACCAAGGAGTAGCATAACATGTGACGATACATAACCAAGAGGGTCCATCAAGTACATAGGAGGGGTGTACAACATCATCATAGGATTAACACACATAGCTAATCACTTTTCCACAACCTCTTGTTTGTAACATCATGGTTCCTCATACTCTCTTTTTTTGGCATCGATCGTCCGAATGTTTTATTTTATTAATTATTTTATAGGTTCAACATAATAATAATAAATGTGCGAACCATAGTCCATGCACCTTGTGTCACTATGTCCAACATAACATAATAATAATATGTCCAGGGGATAAACTAGAGGGTATTACAACCCTTCCCCCTTGAACCATGCATCGTAATCGATGCATACACATACATGCCACAAAATATCAAAACAGATGAGGGTATGCCTCCCTCATCATATCTTTCAATTCCCAAATCACATACTCAGGAGTATAGTGTCTTCAGTGAACCTTAACCTGACAAATTTCTTTGTTCTTGAGTAGCTTGGTCTTCTTTCCTACGATGGAAACATGCTCTACTGAAAAGTCTCCTTCTGAATCCACCTATTCATATCAAATATATATACAAAACATACTCAACATCATGTCTAGCTTTCGAAAGGAAACCATATATATACCAACATGCTAACAAGGATCATATGTTAGTATAAAATTAATCTAAACAACAACATATAATATCATATGCATCATTATCTGATGTATAATAAAAGCATCTACACTACAATTTACTTGTATCGTATTCCATTCAATTATATGCCTAGGATCATGCACATTCTTTTTCAACAAAGAGACATGAAACAAATTGTGGACTTTTATGCTAGGAGGAAACTCTAGTTCATAAGCAACTGGTCCTATCTTTTCCAAAATCTCAAAGGGAGTGCAATATCGAGCTAAAAGTTTAGAACAATTCGCCAAGTTTAAAGTAGTCTTTTTTTCTTTCACTTTCAAAAACACATGATCCCCAACCTAAAACTATCTGTCAATCCTATTATGATCTACATAACTTTTCTGTCTATCTTGTGTCATTTTCAAATTCAGTTTAATCTTGACCATATGATCTTCCTTTTCCTTTAATAATTATATCGCAATGATAACGTTGTCTGTCGGATTGTCCCAACTAATAAGTGTGTTTTATTTTCTTCCATACATTGATTCAAAAGGACTTACTTTCAAAGAAGAGTGATAATTAACCATTGTTATAAGAAAATTCCACAAGATGAAAATAATTTTCCCATTTAGTAGATTGATCCATTACATACATTCTTAACATGTCTTCAATAACCTTATTAACATTTTTTGTCTGTCCAACTATATGTGTATGATGTGAAGTACTCATATTCAAATATATTTCAAAACCTTTAAACAAACCTTTCCAAAAATGACCTATGAATTTTGAACCCCTGTATGACACTATTTCGTTCGGAATACCATGCAATCTAGCTACCTATTTCTTATAAAATTAATCATTCTTTGTTGTTGCTACTATCTTTTGATAACCATAGTGAGTTGCATACAATACATCATGCATTTCTTTATGTTTTATGAGTTAGGAATGTAGACCATGTTCTTATACATAAGAATTCCATCTTCTAGTTTATAGTGTTCAAACTTATGTGTTGTTCCTTGTTGATGTAAGCCTGCTTTACATGTTAAAAGAATTCATTAATACTATTTTCCTATTTTATTCTATCCTGTAAATATGAAGTGTTAATAATGATATTTATGTGCATCACATGCAATTTCCTACTAAGTGCATCAACCACCTTGTTTTCTTTTCCTTTTATATGTTTAATGTTAAAATCATATTCACATAATAGTTTCATCCATATTCGTTGTCTTGCATTTAGATTAGGTTGTTCAAACAAGTATTTTAGTCCACGGTGATCAATTCTTAATTCAAATTTCTTTCCCATTAAGTAGTGTCTCCATATCTTTATAGCATGTAGTACCGATGCTGATTCATAGTCATGTGTAGCATAATTTTTTTTGTGTTCCGTTAACTTCCTAGACTCATAACAAATAACCTATCCATTCTGAGTTAAAGCACCACATATACCCTGCTAACATGCATATGTACATACAACAAATTTTTCATATGGATTCACAATTTTCAAAATTGGTGCACTAGTAATCATCTCATTAAGCTTCTGAAAACTTGTTTCACATTTAAATGTTTGATCAAACTTAATACATTTATTTTGTAAAGAAGTTATCGGATTTGAAATTTTTGAAAATCCTTCTATAAACCTGTGATAGTAACATGATAATCCAATAAAATACCTAACTTTTGACACAATCTTAGGTGTTGGTCAATTCATTATTGCTTCTATCTTTTTGAGGTCGACTGTGATTCCTTTTTCCGATACAATGTGTCTTAAGTAGTGAATCTCATTCGGATAAAACAAGCACTTACTTAACTTAGCATAAAGTTGATTCTCTCTTAGTACATGCATTACTAGTATCAAGTGTTCTTGACATTCTTTATTTGTATTAGAGTAAACTAGTATGTCATCCAAGAAAACAATCACAAATTTTTCCAAATATTTTTGAAAATTCCCATTCATCAAACACATAAAGGTATATGGTGCATTCATCAAACCAAATGGAACAATTGTAAACTCATAGTGACCATATATTGTTCCAAACGTTGTCTTACTGATGTCCTCTTCCTTAATTCTGACCTGATGATAACTCGATCTAAGATCTGTCTTTGAAAACACTCTGGAACCCCTTAACTAATCAAATAAGTCATAAATTCTTGGTAAAGGATATGCGTTCTTGATAGTTGCTTCATTTAACTACATGTAATATATGCAAAGTCTCAAGGTACCATCTTTCTTTCTTACAAAAAAAATAGGTGCTTCCCAAGGTGAAACACCAGTCCTAATAAAAAAAAATTATTTAATAACTCCTCTAACTGCATATGTAACTCTTTCAATTAAGGTGTACTCATCCTATAAGTGACTTTAGATGAAGGAACTGTACGAGGAACTAGATCAATAGTAAAGTTTATATCTCTTCTAGGAGGCATTCCGGGTATCTCTTGAAATACATCTGCAAATTCCTGTAACAACAGGTAGTCTTGTAACTGATGTTCATTTTCCTTGGATTCTTCTATGTGAGTTGCATAAATCTGACACACTTTTCTAAAACACTTCTTTAATTGTAAGGATGTTGGCATGTCTTAAAGATATCAACCTATGTATTCCTTTAACTATTACTATGTTTAATTCCTCATATAGACATGTCTAAGTCTTATTGTAATAATACAAGATAGCTATGTGTGTATTCAACCGATCCATACCAATCAAAACATCATAAGAGCCTAAGGGGGTAACATTTAAATTTGCTAAAGTATTTAAACCATTCATTTACAAAGGACATTACCTTACTATTTATGTGACTTTTCTTTTAGTTCAAGTTGCTAACTATACAAGGCTTGCTACCTTGAGGTTACTTTTCTTAAGAGAACAATTCAAAAATAAACTAGGTGCAACATAATTGTTGCTAGCTCCTAAATCAATTAAAATAGACATAGTTCTATTACCAATCTTACCTTCCACTTCTATCATGTGAGACCGATGATCTGCCTACCTACCTTCCAAAGATGCATAAATCCTCTTAGTCTTACCAATATCAGCTATTGTTTCTTCCTAAATGTTGTGAATGTTGTCTCCTTTCTTATGTGGACAATCCCTTGCATAGTGATTCTCAAAACAATTCCAACATCTAACACGAGGTCTCTTATCTGAATATAGTTGCTTCTAAAAATTACCACTTTTGTTGAAAATAGGATTGGTTCCCTTCTTTATTTGGTCTTGTGTAACACTCTTCTTATCTTTCAAGTTCTTATGTTCCTTATACTTATCCAACTTATACAAATGTTTGCCTTCCATATTACTTCTTTAAGGGTCTTGGGCATATCATACTGAATCTTATCCTTGTAAAAAGTTGGCAGTCCACTTAGAAATATTTGAATCTTAACTTTCTCATCTTTTATATAGTATGCATAAGTTAATAGTTCAAAAAATATCTTCTCATATGCATATATAGTTAAATTTCCTAGATAAAGTACGAAGCATTTTTCCATCTTATTCTCATAGTATTTCTCTAGAAGGTATTCTTGTTGAAAACATTTTTTAAACTTTTTCCAGGTGATATTTTCTCCATCAATATATTTCAGTTTAATCAAATGTTTCAACAAAAGAGAGGTTGTTCCTTGCAAACTATAGATAGTTATTCTTGCTTCTATGGTTGATGTATAACTATGTAATTGGAAAAAAATTCGAATCCCTACTAACCATGTTTCTACTTATTCACCCTGTTTAACTTCGTCATCAAAGGTTGGAGGTTTAATATTTCTTAATTCTCCCATCAATTTATCATGTTCATACCTTATCCTTATACTATTACAGTCATATGAAAATTTGGCTGGACTAGTCTCATTACTTCTAGCTCTTTTTCTCAAGGGAAGTGTACGATAATTGTTTGGTGGAAAGTCTATCCTAGAGTATGTTTTCTTGCTTTTCTTTTCTTTCTTGTCTTGGGTAGTATTTAAGGATATTAGTTCTTTCATGATCTATTTTTGAAGGTGAGTGATCCTTTCATTACATTTCTTAACCAATTCTTCCAAGTCAAGGGATGAACTACTCTTCATCTTTCCTACATACTCCTCTTTAGGGCCATAAGGGGTTGTTTGTTTATCTTCCATCCTCTATTGTTTTTCTCTGCAAGGTATTCTTGGGTTAAATTATTTATTGTGAGCTGCAACGTGTTCCTTCTAAGTTTTGCTAACATTCCATTATCAAATCTATTTATTTTCTCAAAAAATAATTAATTTTATAGTTAAGAAGAAACAAAACATACTATACTAGTCTTGAATTTTTGAAATAAACAACTAAGAAAAATGCATAAAAGGATATAATTAATTTCAAACATATTCTAAATATTCAAGATAAAAAATATTTTTTCATCTTTCCCAAAGAAAGAAACACTTTCATAAAGGCAACATTTAACTTTTATTCAAGGAAGCAAATCTAAAGCAACCAAAAGCCCCGACAGCCACAATGTTGCAACCTCACTTTGATACCACCTATAATGTCCCCCGGGGCAATCAAAGGGTATCAGGGACACATAATTAGTTATATAAGTCTAATTATATAATTTTAGCGCACCAGATTTGTCAAACAAATATTTAATTCTATTTTTCATGATTTAATTTCGACAAAATCGCTTTAATTACCAATAAAATAAAAGAAATTCAATAACTTTTCCAACAAATGATTCAAGAGATGGGAAATTTTATTAACATCATATAACATCATAAAACCTTCAATACAATACATATCATATATGATAACCACTTCTGAAGCTTAATTATTATTATTCACAGTTAATTAATAATTAATGTGTTAATTACGACACTTAACAACACTTAGTACACAAATGACGAGAATTATCAAAAATCCAATTGTTTAAAAAATAACCATCGATTATAAATCATAATGGATTAATAACATATAATTACATATAAATAAGTCCTAATTACCAAAATTACAAAAATTAATCATGGTAATTACAAAAGAGAGTTCACAAGACTAGTTAACTAGTTTTCCAATATTAGTTAGTCTTGCACAAAATCAACTTGTAACCATGCTATTACACCCAAAATAAAACATACAAAAATTGAAAGAACATATTTAAGTGTGCACCTACAACCAATTATAGGTTTATTTGTGTATCATTCCAATTTCACATAAGGTGATTTTTTCCATCAATTCCAATGAAACTAGCTAACATTCACCACAAGCAATTAACTCTAAATAACTGGAAAAAAAAATGAAATGCATCCATAAGAAATGGATAAATCCTAATAAGTAGCCACCTATATCACAATAACATGTTACAAACATAGCACATGGTTGTAGCATTCCGTTTTTACGAAAACAAAATATTTCAATCCACAACTAGTTATCAATTTTCTCTGCAATGGACCTAGTTTTCAATTTAACTTTCCAAATTCCAAATGAATAAAAATATATTAATACTATAGCTCATATAAAACATATCAGGGTTCACCTATATTCATATGGTTGTATCTTTTCTCCCATATACATTCCATTAAATAACTCACAAAACTAGCTAATTCTAGTCATCCAAATTAGCTAGTAATTCTAGGAATCACTAGAATAATTAAATCCAAAGCTCATAGAATCAATAAAACTCCAATACTACTATAAATAAATAAAAATTATTATTCATAAAAGAGTTACATATCATTCAAACATTTCATTATGCAAAGTCACAAATCTACTCAAAACAATTCCATTGAAGGAGCTAGAAATTGGAATTTGATCTAAAATTTTAGAAGACATTTCCAAAAGGATATCAAGAAGATTTTGCCTCAAATTATCACACACATTTAAAATTTATTTATCATACATAAGAATAAAAATAACACTCGAGCATTTTTACAAACACTTCATCTGCCAAGTCTCAAACTATGCAAAACAATCCAATCGAAGAATTAGTTTTCGAACGAAAGGTAGAAGCATCAAAGAGAAGTGTCTTAAACCATTTTGAATATACTAGACCACAAAAATAAATATTATATAATGAAAATGGGAATAAATTTCATTTATGTATCATAGGTTCTGAAGAATCATTTCCTCAAACCATTTATGCACAAAATCCCAAAAACTAGTTTCCAGTTCCTTCACAAAATTTATTTGTATAAATAGATTGAATTCCATGAGAAATTTCTTCCACAAAAAGATCATAAGTTTCATCAAAATTTTCATGTGCATCCATAAATAAATCATATTATATCCAAATAAATTAAATAACCATGAGACAAATCACTTATCTTTGTTAAATACGCAACTGGAATCGATTGTGCCATGTTCCACCCAGTCATAGACACAATGCAAGCCAAAAATCACTTTGCAATGGTCACCCCTGAGAGAGAACCATGATGACACAAGTAAGGGAACACTCAACCAAAAATTATCTCAAGAAATCATTCTAGCCACAACCCAATGGAAAGTATGACCTCTACTTCCACTCCAGGTAAATTCTAGAGGCTCCAGGACAATAGCCCAATGAGAATTGTTGGTGTTTCTCCCTTCGAACAAGGTTCAAACCCTTTTTTTTCCATCAACAAATCCCAATATATAAACCCGAAAGATCAGGGATCATTCAACAACACATGCGACACAGATGCAATCTCACCCAAGATATCTCTTATGGGTAACTTCCATAACTAAGTTTCTGCAGTTGTGTGGGGATTTCTCCTCATTAATTACTCTTATTGCTTGCATTCAAGATATTACTCTACTTATTAATCAACATATATTACAACAATTAATACACTTCCTTATTAGCGATTCCAACTAACAACAATGTGACATATGCATATAAGGACTCATTCATAAGCAAATACACATACACTTTTTCACAACAAACATTCATTCGACATAAGCACATTCATCAAATATACACATAGAAAAAATTTAACGTGGAAACCCATTCGCGAAAAACCACAAAGGCGCTCTTCATCTGGCATGAAAAATATATGGCACCTTTCATTTGTGCACTCAGCTTGCAAACTAAGATCTATATCTTCTCTACAATATATACAGACTCTTCTCTCCTCTCATGCTCTCTAGTCTCAAGTCTTTGAAGTTTCATGTCCTTTACCCTAGTTTCGATCTGTACATATCCTGGATCGACTATCTCTTCTCTACACTCTACAACTCTTCGACTCTACAAATAGAGAACAGACAACATCAACTAACACGGACCAACCGAGAATGTATGTATCTAACCCTCACATAGCTGGGGTTATCCCTTTTATAGACTCTTACATGTCATAGTCAACCAAATTCATTATGTTATCTGACATTATGTCATTACTATTCTTGTACATCCAGTTACAACTATTAGTAGGCACTATTGGCCGAAATACAAAGATGCTTTATTCCCCAAATCATGCTTTATCCTAACTGACTTCTTACCCATGATTTCTTTGGTTTTCCATTTCAACCGATGCATGTCTTCTTCTACCGTGGTTCCTTCCATCAAGGATTCTTTCTTCACAACTTCCCTTTTGTCGTGAAATATTCCCTTGTGGCTACTTATGTCGCACCTTCCTTTACAACTACTTTTTCAGTTGTAGTTCTTCCTCTGTCGCAGCTTCCTCCTTCATGCGACCAGAATTTTCATATTCCTAAGCAGAATTTTGGCTGAATTCTGCCTATCCTTCCCTAAGGCCAACATACCATCAACGCTCACCTATGGCTTGTCCCAAGCCACGCTAATCCGAAGCTTCTATTGTGACAACCTTACTTTTAAAATCTTGGGAGATTTTCACTATCTGCTTTGTTTCTTGTCACATCTCTTTTTCTGCCTTATGCAAATTCCCCATAAGGTTGGAACTGATGTAAACTGACATTGTAAGTCGTGCTGACTCGACTTCTTTTCTCATCTTCTGGTGTACAGGTTGAATAATTCATGTAACTCTTTCTGCCTTTGCCTGTAATTCTGTGAGTTTGTCAGTTATTTGTTGTTGTTGAGTTTGCAACATTGCTACTTGTTGTTGTAGTTTCTTCATCTCAACAACCTTATCCATTTTCTCTACTAAGGGAAATTTCTTCATCTCATTCTTCATCTGGTGCATCTTTGTCTCAGCGGTACGCAACTACTTTGCAACTTTATATAAATCCTCATCATCAATCAATGCTGCCCACGTCTGAGAAACTTGTTCGACCGCCTTGGTACAAAGTGCCCCCACCTCTTCTATCTTCTTCCTGGCATCTATTGTTGTCTTTCTTCTTTATTCTAGCACCTCTGAGGGTGTATTGGGTGTTACCTATGCTTCCAACTCTGTGTCCCTTTTGCAGAGGTCCTATGATATTTCTCCAAGTTGAATGACCTTGGATTCTACAAACATTTCATTTGTTATCCCTTTGTCTGCAAACTTGCTACAAGCTAGTGTTACAAATTTGCCGAGCCAAATCCCTTCCTCTTCCTATGTTTTGGCTTTTTGCTCAATTTATTTGACAGTTTTCTTCATATTACTAACAATATTATTCGATGCTCTAACTTGCTTGATTAATGCGCCTTTTCATACCTTCATTTCTAGGACTGCGACATTCTGTATTGCATACACTTCATACATCAATAGTTGAGAAAAATATATGGTGACATGGCCCAAGTTCTTGACCATGATAATCAGCTTTGTTGTCCCCAATTCGAGTGCTTCTCCCACTAGTTGAGTCTTTATCGATCGAATAGGTATAGACACATCATCTTGTCGTTGTTTTGACGAGCTAGCTAATTCATGCGATGCTGTCAATTGTGGTATGTAATCGACCACTACCTGTACTTATTTTACTTCTTTGCAGAGTGTCTGTATTGTAATACTAATTGTTAGCTCTATTTGTCTCTCATACATCTTCTTATGGCTTTGTGTAGAAACTTTTGTCATTGCTTCCATTAGAAGGGTAAAGTCGTCGCTGGTAAGGTCGACAGTTCCTGTTGTTTTTTCAACCTTTCTTTTCTTATGCCTTGTCTCATGTTGCTATATATGCTTCTTCTTATCTCCCACTACTAGATCTATTGGGGTTGTACTAGAATAATTCTGGGTAGGGACGAATTTTTTTTGTGGATCTTCTGCTTCAAGTGGTGGGTCCCCTCCATGTTCTCCATCCTTCTGCATCGATGGATCTTCCTATTGCAGGTCTTCTTCTGTAGATAGTAGGTCATCGACAACTGGGACTCGCCATTCTTCTAGCAAATATTAGGTAATGGCCTCAACTTCTTATTCAAATAGCAGGTATTGTGTCGTTAACCATTGGTGTTTTGGGTCTTGTCGTGGATGCAACAAGATATGATAGGGTCCAATTATAATAATGAAAATATTTCGAAACCACTAAATAGTTTCCTCGATAAGTCTGGTCTGTTGTCTGACATGATATCGCAAGGAATCTCCATGTAAGAAGAATTGTACATTATTTTCTTTGTATCTATCCTTTATATCTTTCTTGAAACAAAGATTCCGGTATCAAGCGCCTCGACATCGAACTGGTATATCTACCCCTTGGTAGTTCGTTGGTTTTTCCCATGTGACAAACAAAATAAAAATGAGTAACCATGAATAATGGAGTGTGTTACCTTTCTCCCGGGACTCCTCCACATTTGCTAACAATTCATTTAGTAGATAGTATGACCAGTTCATTTGAACCCCTGCTGCACAGAGTTCAGTCACTGCAATCATCCCTGCAGTACATTGGTTCAGTCACATATTTTGTACCAACTTGGTAGCTAAAACCTTAGTTGTGAACTAAACTGTGTGGTCATTGATGGAAGCGATTAAAAATCCTTTGGTATCTTTGGTTAAATCATAGTTGTCGTTTAACTTGTTCAGCACTGAGAGTGTCCTAGTATTTTTCAAAAAATGGCATTGGTTCTATGCCTACAAGTGGAAGCCATGTAATCGTTGCTATCAGCTCGACATCCACAGAATTTTTTCGGTCGATCCATAGGAAACCATCGTGGAATGAGACCAACAATTGTTTAACACGTGTATTCACCTTTGTGCTTCGACCAAAATGAAACATATACATCAGTGAAAATAAACCTTCTTTGTCAATTCCTCTTGCCCATTCCATTAGAACTAGGCGCTTCGGGCCATCCGATGTATCTTGTACAACAACCGTGTAGTTCTTCATGTCCAACTCCAAAAATTTATGTATGGCGTGATTGAAAAAGGCCAAATTCTTGAGGTTTGGAAGAATGTTTTGAAATACCCTAACTACTTTCAGTACATTTGGTGGTACCAATGGGTACTATGCATTCTTCGGAACTCTAATCTTTGGTGCATCATTTTGTCTTGGTGGAATATACAGTGGCAGCATAGTCTCATACCCTATTTCTTCCTCTTCCGGTAGCGGTATTGCTGGTGATTTCTTATTTCAGTTACCAGAGCGCTTCCCTATTGACGTACTAGGTGGGTCTGGTCGTAACCTTACTTGAAGAATGAATGAAATATGTTCATCTTCTTGTGTAGACACAACCTGCGGTGGGACATATCCAACAGTGTCTTCCATAGTGAGGGTGGGAGATGCAGTCAAGACACTGGATTCTACAACTATATTGGTACTGGAAATCGAAATAACCATGCTCTGTGGAAAACTCATTTCGACTCTTGCAGCTGTAGACAAAAATGCATCTCTCTAATGTAGCAGAATGAACTGAAACCTAGGCATGAAGGTGATAACGTCTAGCCGTTCATTTAGTTAGGCATCCACACGAGTATGCAATTAATGGAAATTTAGTTGTCATTTCTGTCACATGGGCTGATCGTTCTAATGATTATTAGGAAACTTCTACGTGTGTCGCCACTCGCCAATCAAATCAGTGGTAGTTATTGTGCAATAATGACGGAAGTAACCAAAAAACATGCTCCCAAAATATATCATGCCTTTGAATTAATTACGACCAACTATCATTTCTGTGACTCCAGTTTAACTTGCGACAACAACACTCTTCCTACGACTTGTATTCAACCTTCGATAGACTTCCTTCAGTGCGAAAAATGGATTGTATTTTCCATCATATCTCCTCTTACGATAGACAAAGAGTCTATGAGAGTTTTCCTCTCTCTGCGGCAGACTAGCAGTTTGCGATGCTTTTTGTTTCTCCATCTAAAAAAAAATACTCATAAGATTTTTCCTTGTATTTTTTCTTTTCTCTTTTGTTTTTTTCTCTCTCTCTCTCTCTCTCTCTCTTTTTAATAATTTTGGTCGACCAAGTCCCAGCTATCCTGATAAGGATTTATCCGACTTCCATTTACCAATCCTCTGACAAGTGTTCCATCTAACTTTTGTAGTTGCACTATTGGTCCGTCAATGATATGAATTGCAATATATGGTCCTAACCAATGTGTTTTTCGCTTGCTTGGATGCTTTAAAAATGTACTATCATACAGAAGAACAAGTCCTCCAATCCGAAATCGCTTATTCTTGATGTGGTGATCATGCCATACTTTTTGTCGTTCTTTATCAATGTTTTGATGATATCCTGCAACAAAATAATCTTCTTCCAATTGCATAGGCTGGGATAGTCTTTCCTCGACAGCACCAACATATGTCATCTTCGTGATCGCAACAATCCTTAGGTTGGCTACAATGTATTCCAACGACATCAAAACTTCTTTTCCATACACCAAGCGAAATGTAGTTCGTCCTCTCAACTTCTTACAGGTTGTGCGATATGCCCACGATACTGCAACAAATTTCTGATCCTAATCATCTCTTTGGACATTGCAAATCTTTGTGAATGCATTCTCCAGGATTTTATTAAATGTTTCAAAATCACCGTTCTTAAGGGTGATACTGTGTCATCTTTCTGTGTTGGATCTAGAATTCTTTCGTCGGTTCCTCAATCAATTGATTGACAAAGTGTGTTCCTTGGTTGCTTATCAAAATTTTCAAAAATCCAAATCTAGTCACAACATTTTCAAACAAAACCTTAGTAGAAGTCGCAGTATTACAATGTTTTATTGGCACTACTTTATCCCATTTGGTCAGCTAGTCTAGCACAGTAATAATATATCTTGCACCTGTGCACTTGTAATAGGGCCCAAAAAATCGACATCCCATTTGTCAATTTCCTGCAAGGTTATTTGGGGTACTAATGGAATTTCATCTCGTCTCGATGAATTTCTAATTCTTTGACAGATATCACAACTGCGATAGTATTGTCGAGGATCTGCATGCATGGTGGGCCACCACAATCCTACTTGCAATATATTTCACATTGTAGAATTTCTAGCAAAAAGACATCATGCGACACTAACATGCGCTTCATTTAGTATCATTGGTCACTTGTGGTCCAAGACGCAACAATGAATAATCTCATTAGGGCCCATTTTATATAATTGTCTAGCGATCAACTGGAACAACTAACTATTTCTTATGTGCAGTAGTAAATTTAGTTGATGCATAGCCCGTACTAAAAAATTGAATGATGTCTCTATAATGATCATCAAACATTGTTATCACAAATTGTTGCGCATCAAGGAGGCTATTGTCGAGGTTCACAGGTTCTTCGCCACTCTCATTCCTCGAGAGATGGTCTGGCCCTAAATTTAGTCGACCCAGTTTAATAATGAATTCAAAGCCAAATTCCTAAAAAAAGGAGAAGCCATCGATAGATCTTCCCCACCCCCCCCCCCCACCAACATTGGCTTATTGACCAAGTGTTTCAACATTGAATAATCTGTGTACATTTTGAAATGTCCACCCAACAAATGGTGTCTAAATTATGCAGAGTGTATACCATAGATAGTCCTTCACTTTCCGCCGTGGTATAGTTCTTCTCTATTGTTGATAATTTTCTACTGGCGAAGGAAATAGGATGATCAATTGACCCTTCGTTAGGCTACGCTAGTACCACACCGAGCGCAATAGATAACACATCGACATGTACACGAAATTCTTTTTTCCAGTCTGGAAATACAAGTATGGGAATTGTAACCATCTTGTTCTTTAAAATGTCCAGACTCTCTTGGGAAATATATGTCCACTGGGACTTAACATCTTTCTTCAATAACTTCTCCATCAGAGTAGTCAGCTCTGCATATCCTTTGATAAAAAATTTATAGTATCATGTATGTCCCAATGCTGCTCTCAATTGATTAACTGTGGTAGGTGTTGGTAGGTCGATGATGAACACAATTTTAGCAAGGTCGACAAAGATTCCATCACGGAAAACTAAATGGCCCAAAAGAATTCCAAACGACACACAAAAGATACATTTCTTTAAGTTCAGTGAAATTTGATACTGGTGACAATGTTCCAACATCATTCCGAGGTTCGCAATATGATCCTTAATGAGCCCAAATACCATCTAATCGTCAAAGTAGACCTCATGAAATTTATGAATAAAATATTTGAAGGATACCACTACTATCCTAGAAAACATAGCAAGAGAATTCTTGAGTCGAAAGGGCATTATTGTGTATTGGAAACAACCCCACTCCATTTCAAAGGTTATCTTGTGTTAGTCTTCCTTTGTGATTCTAATATGATGGTATCCAGAAAACACATAAGTGAATGAGTAAATCTCTTGGCCCCTGACACTCTCTAGTACCTCATCTGTAAATGGAGTCGGAAATGGGTCATGTAAACAAGCATCATTCAATTTTCTTAGGTCAATGTAGATCCGCACTTCACCAGTAGTCTTTTTATCTTGCACTACTATCGGAGGATCCACTGCGATTCTTCTACAGTTTCTATGATACATGCATCCAACATTTAGTCCAACTTTGCCTTGAATTTTTCTTTATACGATGAATTCAATCGGTATGGTTGTTGTTTGACAGGTTTTTG
Source organism: Pseudotsuga menziesii (assembly GCA_001517045.1). NCBI lineage: Eukaryota > Viridiplantae > Streptophyta > Pinopsida > Pinales > Pinaceae > Pseudotsuga > Pseudotsuga menziesii. Next base: position 89,948 of record LPNX010919848.1, read on the forward strand.
CATCGAGATTTAAATGTATCTTTGTTTCTCCAAGGTCTATGACAATCCCTTTCACCTTTTAGAATTTCATAGGGAACATATCCTAAAAATCATGCAATAGTTCTATGATATTCCCAACAATATCGTCATCCCAATAATCTCCAATATTGGAAAATTTTGGATTCTTTGGGGAGCCAATGTTTACTTTCTTGACTTTTAGTGGATTCATAAACTGATCACTAGAAATACCAAATCCTTCCACTACACACATACCTCCATACTCACATATGTTTACTTCAAGTGGGTCATCGTCATCAGGTTCTCCCATCACATTATAGCACTCCATCCATTGTTGGATTGTTGTGTTGCGTTGATTGAAGTTTGTCATTGTGACATGGATATTTTCAAATATCTTTGTCTTGATTACTTGCAGTGCAACATCAATCAATGGATGATGATCATCGAAAAATTCAAATGTGTGTATGAACCTAGTAGCTAATTCATCCCATTCAATAGTCCATCATCTCATTTCAACTGATGTATACCAGTTCCTTTGTATCATGTCTAATGTGTGTATGAACTGCTAAACCCATTCATATCATGGACATTCCTCCCATGTCGCACGACAATACTCTATATGTTTGATACAATTAGTCAATCCAATATACTTTTGAGCAGTATAGTTGATCTCTTCTCTGAATCTTATCTCCATCAATCTTCGACATTGTGTCCATTCTGATATGGATTCTTTATGTGCGACCCACCATCTGGCGGGTGTATCTTTCAAAGCAAAGTCTAGGGCGGACAAGCGTTGATGTTTTGCGACTTTTTCTTCAAACTCTATCATAAAAGATGCAAGGTTAACCTTCGTATATGGGTATATCACTTACCTTGATTCCTACCTGCCGCACAGACCGTGTAATTCTTTTGCACCTTCTCATGAATACTTCATGCATCCTATTCTGCCATTTTTCCAATGCTTCGCTACAATCTTATGTACAAGAACTAATACTCCACCAACTAAGAATTCCATCGGTCATTGGATTTACATAATCGTCCATTGCAAATGTGATGTTATGAATATGGTCCAGATAATTGCCTTGTACTTCACTGTTTACTGGCTCGATGTATCTCTGACCTTCTAGCAGATCAATTGGTGCGACCACCCTTAGCTCTAAATCTTCAAATGATAAGGTTATTTTCTTAAAATTGATGATGGTATCATTTTCAATCACCCACTCGATCCATAGAAATACATGATACAATTTTTTCTCATCGACAATATCGATTACTTCAAAGTCAACATATCTTCTCAGGCCTTCTACCTCGACAAGTACTTGAGTCAGTCAATCGATAGGTGGGACTTTCGACTGATTTGCTAATCTGAGTTGAATATAAGACCACTCCAGTCGCGCTTTCCCCATGCTTTCCCATTTTTGTCTTGTCATATTGTTGACATCAAATCCCAAGTTTAGGATAATATATTCCATATCATAATCTCCTATCTAGGCAGTCATCTTTAATTCGCGACCGTTCTTTAATCTTTTTCCCACATGGGTAACTCTTTTGTTTAGTAATAGCTCTTATTGAGGTTCTTCTATTAGAGGTATCAATTCTACGACAACATATTTATATCGTATTAGCAACAAGAAAATTTAAAAAAAAAACTAATCTTACAAACAATTCTGGTTGGTTGCTTTCAGAACATCTCGTCAAACCTTTCAGGAATCTCCATTATTGGTCTTCTTGGTAATGCAGTAGCAGACGTCGACGCTTGATTCTTGTCGACAAATTTTGGTCGTGCATCCAAGAATACTTCCTTTTCTTTTTGGACATTGAATGACACTTTATTTAGTGCTACTAGTCGCACATGTAGTTGTTCATGTTATGCATCTTGGTATGCCCCAGTCGCAACACCTACCCTTTTTATGAAAACAATATTTGGTTCCCTCGGCTCAACAAAAATATTCTGAATATTCTAGTAGGGGTTCATATTAGTATTTTGCAAAGGGTTTGGATTTCCCACATTTCTAGAATTCTACTTCGCAATTAACTGTGGACACTATTCGACGGTGTGATCAAAGGATTTTTAGTATGAACAGGTATTTGTAGGGCTCACACAGTCCCTAACAAAGTTTGTTGGTTGCCTACAATTAGAACATATGATTTGACCTCTTCCACGACCAAATCCTCCTCCTTGTCCTCGACCTCTAAAATTTCCAACCCCCTTTGTTGAGGGTATTGTTGCTGCAGGTATTGATTCTGTGGATACTGGGGTTGAGGATACTTAGCTTGTGGATATTGATCTTGAGCCCACTTAGCTTTCATCTGCTCTTCATTTTTCATTAAATAGTTGTCCACTATTTTCTCTTGCATTAGCTGAAATGCTCTGCAGTCCTTCTCATCATGGCCTACTAATTTACAAAATTTACAATATAAAATAGCTGGTGCACTTACAATATTTTGTAAGTACAAACACTCTTCCGACCGATGACCTCTAGTTTGGCATATTATACAACAAGGAATCCCTTGTGTATTTATCAGATTTGACACTCCTGTTGTGACATAGTTCATGAACGTCGGGCAATTATGCTTGTGATGTCCTTTAGTTCTGCATCTGGTACACCATAGATATTATTGGACTTCCTTCCCTTTCTTAATGTCCTGGAGTTGCAACATGAGGTTGGCTAGCTGTGACTAAATTTGCATCATTCTGGCACCAGTCTCTCCTACAGGTGAGGATTCCAACTCCATTGCTAACTCCAAAGCTTTAGTCTGTGACACAATTTTTTGTTACATCAACGAAATCCGTATGTGCGGTAATGGCATTGCAATGAACCACTCTTTGTGTTGTACGTCTGGCATATGGAAGCTTACTTTAGCCACCAATGTCTTAAATCTCTGGTCGAAGTCCCATATAGACTCCGTAGACAATTGCTTAATCTCTTTAATATTTTTAATACATTGAGATTCATATTTGGGCTTTCCAAATTCATCTATTAGTATCGCTCGAATTTGGTCGAGTGTTTTCTGTGTGAATCCTGTCGGAACCACAAAGAACTTCATATACCATTCCAATGCATAACCCCTCAAGTTTGATCATCTGCACCTTCTTTATTAATTCATCTTATACCCATCGCACAGTCCATATGGCTTCAAATAGAAACCAATGTTGCTCTGGGTATTTAACCCATTTCCGTAAAATATTGACAACTTAACATCATTCCCAACCATTATATTGGTCCTTGGAACTGCTAGATAAAAAGTATGGCTAGAAGGACTCCCTTGTCCATTATTCTCACAGTTAGTATTACTTGTATTGACAAACCCACTAGAAAATGAGTTTCTGGACCTTACCTCCGGAGACGTACATGGGGTCGTAGGTGTGTTGTATTTGTATAATGGATATAGGGATTCTTCTTCTTCTTCTTCTTCCCTTTAAGGGATAGGTTGGTATTCCTCTTCCTCGTCTCAAGAACCTCCATCAAAATGCGACATCAACTCATAGAATTATCCTCTGGTCATACTGCAACTTCCTCTTCTTGTCACAGCTCTTCTTCTTTTCCCTGACCGCAATCTTATTCCACTTCTTAGACGTCCACCCTCTAGTGTAGTTCCACTATCACCAAGGAACATATCAGCTTACTCTACTCCATTTTTCTCGCACTTATTCTATGACATAACCCATGTCTTTATACACAATTCTTTACTCGTTGGATTCCATTCTCAGGATATATTTCTTGCATATGAGCATTTTGATCTGTATTTTCAAATATGTCAAATACTTTTCTTAGGGTCCTTGGAAAAATTCTCGTTCTACTTCACTATATGACCTTATAGTGTCGACAACAATTTCTGTGATATATCCACCCAAAATACTATCAACCCAGAAATCAACAGCCCTAGATATGGGGTTGCTAGTTCTTTTCAGCCACTGAATCAATTGAGGTTGCTAACTTCAACAACCACTCATAAACAAAAGAGGAAACTCACAAAAGAATATCTCATGAATATTGGTATAAATATAATGCTCCAACCACTTTGCTAGATTCAACCATGATCCTTCACTTTCTTCTCGTGCAAACTTAAATGCCTTAGAATCCATCCACTCTTGAATTTCCGGCTTTGTCGGGTACCAAAAAATATCCCTCACTAAACGATTCATGGTCTCCACAATATAACTATTTGTTGGTGTTTCTCCCTTCGAACCAAGTACAAACCCTTGTTTGTGCGTCAACAAAGCCCAATATATCATCCCGATAGAGCAGGGCTCAGTCAGCAACACCTGCAACAAAAATGTAGTCTCACCAGAGATATCTCTTATGGGTAACTACCAGAATGATGTTTCTACAACTGCGTGGGTATTTCTCCTCTTACAACACCTTACCAACTCATTCAACTGAATCTGGCGGTTATATTACTTACTCTTATTGCGTGCACTCAAGATATTATTCTACTAATCCGTCGGCAGAGATGACAACAATTACAATAATATCTTATTAGCGATTTCAACTAACAACTGTGTGACACATTCATATAAGGACCCATTCAAAATCAAATACACATACACTTATTCACAACATACATTCATTCAAAATAAGCACATTCATCAAATATACACATAGGAAACATTTAACGTGGAAATCCATCCAAGAAAACCCACAAAGGCGTTCTTAATCTAGCATGAGAAATATATGGCACCTTTTGTCTATGCACTCATCTTGCATACTTTGTTCTAGATCTTCTCTACAATTGATACATACTTCTCTCTCCTCTCATTCTCTCTAGTCTCAGGTCTCTGAATTTTCCTCTCCTTCACCCTAATTTTGTTACGCACACAATCTGGATCGACTCTCTCTTCTCTACACTCTATAATTATTCGACTCTACAAACATACAACATACAATAGAGACTAACACATACCAACCAAGAGTGTATGTATCTAACCCACACATAGCTTGGGTTCTCCCTTTTATAGACTCTTACATGTCGTAGTTAGCTGACAAGTTGTCATTCCTATTCTAGTACATTCAGTTAAAATTATCAGTAGGCACTATTGGCCCAAAATACAAATATGTTTTATTCCCCAAATCATGCATTGTCCTAATTGAATTCTTACCCACGATTTCTTGAACTGTCCTTTTCAACAGCTACACGTCTTATTCTATCGTGGTTCCTTCCACCGCGCCTACTTTTGTCATAGCTTCCCTTCTGTGACGAACTCTTCCCTTGCGATTGCTTATGTCGCAACTTCCTTTATAGATGCTTCTTTTGTCGCAGCTCTTCCTCCATCACAACTTCCTCCTTCATGTGACCAAAATCTTCATATTCCTGAGCAGAATTCTGGTTGAATTATGCGTGTCCTTCCCTAAGGCCAACAACAACCCAATTCGAAGTAGAAATTTAAATTTAGGGAAATTCCAGCGGATATAGGAAAAATACCAGTGCCTCCAGATTAACTTGGCTTGTGAATAGACTCATCAAGGATCTCATAACAAGAGTAGAAAAATCAAACCACAAGTTCCAAACACAAGCACATGAGCAAAAGCATGAAACAACACAGGAGAGTGAATTCCAACATAAGCAAATCAAATTCCTTCATGATTAATTTGAACTGGGAGAGAGAGGGACACAAGAATGGAATTTACATTCCAACAATAGAAAATAAGAGTTACACATCAAGGGGCAACACCAAGAGGCACTCTAATCCAACTCATGAGGGAACACTACATGAGAGAGGGACTCCAATTCTCAAATAAAAATTAATCTCAAGGTAAATAAAACCAAGGAGTAACATAACACGTGAGGGTACATAACCAAGAGGGTCCATCAAACACAAAATAAGGGATTACAACATCATCATAGGCTCAACACTTAGGTATACACTTTTCCATAACCTCTTGCTCGTAACATCATGGTTACTCATACTCTCTTTTGAGGCATCAGTCATCCTGTTGTTTTATTTTATTAATTATTTTATAGGTTCAACATAATAATAATAATAATAATAACTTGCAAACCATAATCCAGACACCTTGTTCCACTATGTCCAACATAACACAATAATAATATATCCATGGTCTAAACCATAGGGTATTACACTTAATGATGGGTTGTCATATTCATACATTGGGTTCTTTATTAATTAGAGAAATTATGTAGTAGGACATGCTTACCTTTGGACAAATTTGATGTTTCCTTCCATCTTCAAGAGTTCACTTCATGTTTCATCCATATGGTGATAGAGATTCCATCTTATGCTTATACCATGCTTTATTTGGCATGTTTTGGATTGTTTTCAAACATGAGGAGAGGATGTTATTGATGTGAAGATAGGATGATAACATTGGATTTATGATTTCACCTAGTGTTTTCATCTTCCTATGGTAGAGTATGGTAGGAAGATTATGATCAATCATTTTATGCCTCTAGGTTTTATTTATGATGTGTTTTGTTTGGAATATTTTCTTGTGCCTTATTTGTAGAGACTTATATTGGGAGCGAGCAATTACTAGGCACTACTAAGTTTATTTGTAATCAATTGGAATTGAACATTTGTATTGGGGGTGATGGGTATGTGTGTATTCAGATCCATCAAGTCCCTTTCTTTCAACCTTATATCTTCTTTACAAGCATATCATGCATATAAAAACAAACAAATATTTTGGAGCTCTCTTTCACTCTACATGTGTGTGTAGTCCACATATGGAGCCAATTGTTACCCTTAAATAGGTTATAAGACCATTGATAATCCTTCTATATATTTTTATGCATGTTCTTCCATTGAGAAGAAACCTTTGTTATATTTCACACTTTGGGAGGAAAAGTTACAAATTTGGAGGCATTATGCATCACTTGGGATCATATCACATTACACTAGGAATTTTTACGTATTTGGAGACATGACTCATCATCTGGAAGGATTTACAAATCAATAGGATATTTCTAGAGGATACATTATTACTACCCAAAGTAGCATCTAACTAATAAATCCCCAAAGCACAAGTACAACCTTGAGGGAACTAATACAAGTTTCCATTGCCATCACAACAATTCCCTGTCTCATTTTAGGACTACATTTCTTCATCACAAGTGGGGTTCCATAGAAGAAGATTGATAAGGACATTTAGGTGATATGAAGAGTTAGCTTTAGGAAAACAAATAACACAATATAGGACAATAAAGTGGATGAAGGGTTGTGACTAGAATCTATCTAGCTTGAAGAAATGGAATAAATAAAGGAAACCAAGAGGGATAAAAACAAATGAATGGAGGGAAATGAGAATTTTTATTATAGTTACATGCTAAATATCACATATGAATGAAAAATATGATTTTCAAAAACAAAGGTTTTTCGGCCCTTACAAAAGTGCTCTACTTATGCACTTGCTAACACATAAAGGGTGATCTTAGTTCAAGTTGAAAACACCATGCAACCTTTGAAAGAGAATGACATAACAAAAATTATTCAACTAGACAGAAAAAATAACAAAAGGGTTAAATAGGAAATACCTCATCCTACCTCCTTTTCCAATGACATCACTTCCCAATAATGGATTCCTTATTATATCAATTTTTTTATGTAATTTCCAACAATATATATTAATAAGTATGGATAAAATGGAATCTACACTTACATGGAAACCCTTACATTCACATTCCCCTACATAATATATTCAACTAGGTTCAAAATAAGTGTTCTTCATTAATCCAACCATAAGTAGCAAATGGAGAGAGCTATTGTCATGGATTTTCAATCTGCTCAAACTTGTTTCTTCAAACTTAGGAATTTTCTCAACTTCGTTTTGGCACCTGAGGTCATGTGGCACTACCTTAATTAAACCATAAGGGTTTTACCAACTTGTTCCTTCTACAACCAATATGTGCCTCTTCACCTAAGGTATTCCCATAACTCTTCCTTAGACTATAAAACATCAAATACAACTAATTCATGCTCAACCAAGTTCATTATATTGTCTGACATGCATCAATACACACCTTTAAAACATCTGATTAATACTTACACTTTAATAATATTAAACACTTAACCAATGTCAATAGTTAAACAACATAAATCTTGACTGGAAATAAGGAAACATCCATCCCAATAAACAAGCCACAATACACATTCAGATGTACATGTGGGACCCAAAGAAGATGACGTAACTCTATTTGTGAGAAGAATGTTTAAAATATACAACAAGGGAGGTCAACCTCCATCATACCACTCTTTAATAAAAGCATATAATGACTCTAAGAAAAATAAGCCTCCTACCAATTCCAAATAATCTTGTACAAACCTACCATTCATTGAAGCTACTGCATGACTACCTCTTTCATGTCATTTTCATCTCCTAATTTTTCACCGAACCAAGTCTAATTTGACACAAGCATCTACATGCAATTCAATTATTCCAACATGACTCATTTACTAACTTTCATATCCAATCATGACATGCTCATTATGCCACACAATCGCAATCACAAGTCTGACTAGCACCCAATTGCTCAAAAGTGTGTCCATTGCATCATGTTTATTGCAATCTCGTCTCAGAGGTACCCTCATTTCATCCGCACCCATCATAGTCCTCTTTGGAAAGTGCATCCATCACAATCTTGTGCAAAAAGTGCACCCATAACATCATGTCATCACATGTGTGCCTCCAACAAGGTGTGCCCAAGTCTGCTCAAGAAGTGATTTTGTCAAGGTGCTTTTAGTTACGCCCATAAAGTGATTATGGCAAGGTTCCTCTCAAGGATAGAGCCTTACAAATACACTTTATATAGATCATAAATTAATATATCCTTACAATAGAATAATAGTATCATTTTCTAGATCCATTATCCTCTCCAAGAATCAACATTGAAATTGTTGTTGAAAATGTAACTTTGGAAGATATTCTTATATTGTATATTATTATTGTATTTTATTGTACCTTCATCGAAGATGTTTTTCCTTCGTTCAAGGATGTCATTATTGTAATTGGTCATTTAAAAGTCATGAGGTAAAACTTCCATTGTAAGTCAAGGAAATAGTACCCACACAAGTAATATAAAATGTATTTTGAGTTTTCCTAGGTAGGTTGGCCACACTTAGAGAACTTGGTCAACCTAGTTAGGTCAGTGAGTCACACAACTGAAAAATATAAATAGGGAGGCACCTTCCCTCATTTATACACACTTACTCAATTCGCTAAACAGAGAGAGAGAGAGAGAGAGAGAGAGAGGTGCACTAGAGTGAGAAGAAGAAGAAGTTGTTGAAGATGTCTTTTCTCTAGGTATTCTATCTTGGTTTGACATTGTATTTAGTGACAGAACTATTCTGAATACATTTGTGGAGTTTTCTCCTTTATGGTTTCCCCAAGGAAAATATTTCTATTCTTATGTATTATTGTGCTTGTCTATCTTTCAGATTAAAGATCTAACATAATTGAATTAAAGTGAAAACTCTAGCATGGTATTAGAGACACTCCAAAAGAAGGCACTCTGTAGCTGCAGAAGCTAGGGTTTGCTAGTTCAAGGTATTCTCTCCATAGATCATTAGAAAAAAATAAGGCTAGTATAACTCTCCAGGGGAGGGTGCATATTTTGGAGGAAGCAAAATCAAGTTTGAAGAATTTTCATTTTTGACCCAGACACTAGTGCTGAGAGAAACTAGGGAATCTGATGTTTTGAGATTCCCTCCACCAAACTGAAAAAAATGAACTCACTAGGAAAGTCACCCTAGAAGGGAACATAGTTCTGTGGAGTCAAAAATCAACTCTGAAAATTTTCATTTTTGACCTCCTCTTTGTTATGGAAGGAAACTACGACATCAATTTTTTGGATATTCCCTCCATTGAATTTGGAAAAGGACCTCATTGAACAACTCGCCTCAAGGAGGCACATATTTCTATCCATACAAAATTTCAAGATTCCAAGTTTGGAAAATTAGGGTTTCTCTATGGAACCCTAGCTCAACCAGATCCAGAATCAGCATGGGAATATCAAATTGGTAAGATCTATTTCATTTCTATTTCCATTTGAGGCTCTCATATCAAGATGTTGAATCACACCAAGGTTGAGGATAAACTTGAGGGGGAAGATAAATTTCAAGCATGGAAGTACAATATCTCTCTTATCCTTTAAGAAAATGATTTGGACAAATGTATTAGTGAGGAAGTTCTAGTACCAGAGGGAGATGAAGAAAAGGATATCCACAAGAAGAACTTGGTCAAGGCCAAGAGAATTATTGCAGATTCCATTAAATATCATCTCATTCCTCATGTGTCATCCTTGAAGACACCAAGGATATTTTTGATGTTTTGACAATATTATTCTAAGGAAAGAACATCAACCGAAAGATGACATTAAGGAGCCATCTCAAAAATGTGAAATTTCTAAAACTCGAAGACCATACAATCCTACCTTCACAAGAGTCACTCAAATCAAGGAAAAACTTGAAGCAGTTGAAGAAAATGTAGAATCAGGAGATATTGTTATGACCACCCTGAATGGCCTCCCAAGATCATGGGACTCATTCATTCAAGGAATATGTGCCAGGAAGAAGTTGATCACCTTCAACAAACTATGGGAAGAATGTGCTCAAGAAGAAGATCGCCTAATAACAAGAGAAGAGAAGATGGGAACAAACCATGATCAAGCTCTCACAATTGACACTAGAAGAAATCAAAATAAGAGGGAAGACCATCATCACATAAGACAAAGGAAAGCCAGAATATATCTATCCAGCATCAGATGTTACACATGATATTGGAAAGGACACTACTCTCAAAATTGTCCAAGACACAAGGGTTCCTCCAACAAGAATACTAACAAGAAAAAACATCATGCTCACATTGCTGAAGAGGATGAACCAGAAAGGAAAAAAACAAAATAAAATTCCTCAAATGATGAGGAATATGTACTTTAATCATAAGGATTCAACCCATGATAAAGAAGAACCTCTTATCCATCTCAGTATTTGAATAAGAAGGGATGCAGTTGTGAATGAAGAAGTGACATTCATATTCAGAACCAGTACACATTCCATGTGATCTATGGTATTTGAAGACTTGCTCAGCATAAGAAAGATAGACACGGGTCCTCAAAATCATACAATGGAGTAAAGCATATTGTTAGAGACTCCTACAAGTTTTGCAAGGAGACAAGGACTAAGAGGGAGTGTACCAAACAAACAAAGATAAGTGTTTAATTGTCATTTCCTATACATCTACTTACTTAAATGATATTGTTCAATTGTGTTCCTATATTTAGGAAATGGATTATGCATATTTTAGTGTTTGCATTTATGAATAATATACTACTAACTTGCATGATGGGTAAGTAGCATATGGTGTTGTACAACATTCCATTGCTAATTATCTAGAATTAAACCTCTTTGTTAACATTTGGGAGTAGTGCACACCCTTAACAATGTTCTGGTAGAGATGGAAGGCGTCTAGAAAGTTACCATATACGATGAATGTTGTAGCATTGGCTAAGATAGTTGAAAGACTGTGTGACATATATCTTTATACATAAGAATTTGTTTTTATTAAAAATATGAAATGTTTCTAATCATGCAACAGAATTTGACTTGTAGGAAGGATCATATGCAATCACCTACAAAGAAGAGTGATGAGGTTTGTTCTGGAGAAAAAGTGATGATGGATCAACCATAACATTCAAATAAGATTCACTCCAACAAAATGAAGAGGAACCTAAATCACCCAGGGACAAAGACACCATGACGAAAGAATGAACTTTAGAAGAATCATGATATGGTTGAATCACAGAGAGCGGATTATCCACCTCAAAAGGTGTACACCCACAAGAGAAGACTATCTTAGACATGAGAGATCATCGAATCTGAAGTAAAGGTATGGTGATCTAGACGGGACTTCCAGAAAAATATATAGGCCTCAGACACACTCTAGTTATGTGGCAATGTTGTGTGACATCATTGATGCAGATCCTTCCAGCTACAAATAAGTGGTTGCGAAGAAATAATGAAAGGAGGCTATAATCAAAGAGTGCTAGTTGATCATAGAGAATTATGTCCAGGATGCGGTTTCGAGACCTGAAGGGAAATCCATATTGTCTTCCATGTGGATCTACAAGATCAAGCATGCCACAAATGGCAACATCAGGAAATACAAAGCAAGGTCTGTGGTTTCTCTTAGAAAGAGGGAGTAGATTATGGCAAGATGTGCTCCACTGACCAAACACACTTCTCTATTAAAGTAGAAGTATCGAGCATAGAAGCACATGTGCATAGAAGGATTTGTACATGCTCAGAAGGAACCCATGGGAAAACACATACAGTTGCTTCAAGATCTCCTAAAGTGATGGAGATCTCAACCTTTGCTACAAGGTTGGAGATGGAAGCATATAGAGGACAATAAGCTCATAGATGGGTGCAAGAGGAAATTTCAACAAAGTTCAAGATAAAGGATCTTGACATCTGGTGACCTTGAGGGATGAATTAGATGGATACATAGAATATCAGTATTATAGGAGGATGCTTGTCACTCCAGTACAGAATGACCTGATGAAAAAGGTACAGGATGCAGAGTGAGGTGCTCCGCTTCAGAGGGAGTGAATACAGAAGATATCAGAGTTCAAAATTATTGACATGATTCTTGGGATTAGAGGTGTGGCATAATCCAAGGGAGATTTTCCTTAGCTAAGGAAAATATGTGGTCGAAATGTTGGATTGCGAAGCTACACCAATGGCATCAAACTTGAAGTTGTTGTGTGATCCTACTTCAAAGACAGTTGATGCCACAATCTATAGGCATATGATTGGTTCATTGATGATGAGCATGAGGCCGGATATATGTTTTGTTGTGACTACCTAGAGCCCGTACATGGTGGAGTCTCGATGTGCTCACATGGTTGCGGAAAAGCACGTGTTGAGGTATCTAGAGTGTACGAATCAGTATCACCTCAAATATGAGAGATATTAGAGGATATGCCTACAGGATATGTTGACTCTGATCGGGTTGGTCATGAAACAAATAAGAATAGCACTTCATGGTGTTGCTTGAGATTGACGTCTAACATGATTTCTTGGCACAACAAGAAGCAAACGAGCGTATCACTGAGTACAATTGAGGCAAAGCATATTGCAACTTGTTCAACAAGTTGTCAGGCAATGTGGCTTCATAAGCTAATTGTGGGATCGTTCGATGTCAAGTTAGATACAACTTGTGTGTTAGAGAACATCAATATCAAGTATCATTATATCCAAGATATGGTGCAGAGAGAAGTAGTGTATCTCCAGTATGTGGCGACAGACGAGCAGATAGTCGATGTGTTGACCAAGTCGTTAGCAAGAGTGAAGTGTGAATACTTCATAAAGAAGCTTGGTGTCATTCAGATCAAGGTCCCTAGAAATATGGAGTGATGAGTTCTCTCATGGTGGAAGACACATGTGGTATTTGGGACATAATGCACCTGGGGTGCTCTTTTTTGTACTTGCATGTTGGATATGATAAAAGACTAGAAGACACAAATGCACTAGAGAAAGTTCTTGCATGATGGAATATGTAGGTGGTCCTTGGAATGCAATGCACCTAGGGTGCTCTTGGTTGTGATCCCATGTTGAAGATGATGATAATCCCACCCATCACAAAGACACTTGGTGTGCGCCTAGGTTTTTCTTGCATGGTGGAAGACACAAGTGGTACTTGGGACATAACGCACCTGAGGTTCTCTTGGATGTGTTTCCATGCTAGTAGATGTGGGATGACTGTTGAGAGATGTAATGCACCTTGGGTGATCCTAGGCTGTTCTTGCATGGTGGTAGACACAGGTAATCCACCTAGGGTGCTCCTAGATGTGCTCCCATGTTGGTACAGAAGGTAGTCTATTGGACATGAGTTGTGCATCTGGGATGCTCTCTGTGTGTGATGATGAGATGATATGGATATAATGAGATGATTGTAGGAGATACAGGTGATTATTGTGGAAATGTAATGAATGGTTATGGGTTGTACCTACTTGATGTCTTTCTCGTGGAGATGATGAATACCTAGATGTGAGCTTGGTTTGCAGGACTGACACTGCAGAGTTTCACATTCAGTATATAATAGGACAGGCCCTACGAAGGAATCCAGTATGAAAGAGGGTTGGCACTGCCAGGTACATCCATCCTGAAAAATGGTTGGCACTGTACATATATGATTGATGAAGTCCTAGATGGGATTTAGGCCTACATTTAGCATGAAACAGGTTGGATCTGTAGAAAATTCCAAGGACGAATAGCTTTGAAATATGTCACTAGTAAATGGTTGACTTAAGATGAGAATTGATGATCCAACAATTATGATCCAACGATGATGATTCAGAGATGATGATCCAATGATGATGGCCAGAGACTGTGCCCAGTTGTGATGATGACCAGATTGAGAGAAAACCTTCCTAATTAAGAGGGAGTGTTGTTGAAAATGTAACTTCAGAAGATATTTTATTGTATATTACTATTTTATTTCATTGTACCTTCGTCGGAGATGTTTTTTCTCCATTTGGGGATGTCATTATGTTAATTGGTCGTGTAAAAGTCATAAGGTAAAACCTTCTTGTAATTTGGGGCAATAGTACCCACAAAATTATTATATAAAATGTATTTTGAGATTTCCTAGGTAGGTCAGTCCATATTAGAGAACTTGGACGACCTCGTTAGGTAAGTAAGTCACACAACTAAAGAATATAAATAGGGAGGCACCCTCCCTCATTTATACACACTCACTCACTCAATTCGCTAAAGAGAGAGAGAGAGAGAGAGAGAGAGAGAGAGAGAGAGAGAAGTACACACTCAAGTTTTAGGGATCCAAATGGGATCCCTAAAAGCCTCCAAGAATCAAGCTCTTTTGGCTAGGAAGACCAAGAATGTGCAAGTAAAAGGGAAGAAGAAGGGGAAGGACAAGAATAACAATGAAACCAAACCAAAGGAGAAGCCTAATTCCTCATATGGAGCCTCAGATTATAATAAGGATAAGCAGAACATGTTTTAAAAGACCAAGTGTCGGTATTGCAAAAGAGGAAACCATCCAGAGAACCTATGTATGAATAAAAATATATATCAAATGTCAAGAATGCTTGAACAGAACAACATTTCCCTTCCTGAAAACGCAAGGAAGAATAATTCTTAAACCAAGACAACTTATTGTGAGAGATGCCATGCACTAAAGGCTATATTTTCACAATCAAAAACCTTCCTCATTGATTCAGGAGCCTCCAAACATATGGTTTCCTCCAAAGAATCATTTTCTTCTCTATATCTCACTAGTGAGCCTAGCATATGCATGGGAGATGACTCTCAAATCTTAGCTGTTTGTAAGGGTTCAGTTCAATTCAAGCATGGAGTGGTCAATAATGTCATGTACTATGTGCCTTCCTTAGAAACAAATTTGTTGTTTGTTTATTAGATGACCCACATTGGTTCATCAAAGCGAGTTGTATTTGAATCTGACACAGTTGAGATATCATAAATATCTATTGGGAAGCTGATAGAAAAAGGTGCTTCAAACCATGCCTCCAAGGCATATGAGTTATCATATTTTTTTCCATACTCACATCTAAGTGCCCTATTAACCCATGCCAATGAGACAAGTAGAATATGGCATGAGAGATTCGACCATCTGAACTTCAAATACCTCCAACAACTGCACTATGAAGAAATGGTTGATGGATTTCCTCCTATCAAGTCCTCTCAATTTTTTTGCATTGGATGCTTGGTAGGGAAGCATCCAAAGCGAAAGTATAATGTTGGGAAGGCAAGAAGAGTTGCCTCCACACTTGATTTGATACAAAGTGATGTCTCAAGACCAATTCCTACAACATCTATGAATGTATCCAAATACTTTCTTGCCTTCATTGATGACTACTCCATATATTATTGGATCTAATTTCTTAAGAAGAAGTTTGAGGTGTTTGATACCTTCAAAGTATTCAAGTCCTTAGTTGAGAACACTACTGGGAAGAAGATCAAAGAACTCATATGAGGCAAAGGATAAGAGTACATAAAAAGATATTTCAACATGTGTGTTCTTCAAAAGGTATTCAGCTACAACATTCATCCCCATACACACCGCAAAACAATTATGTAGCTGAGAGGAGGAACTAGTGGCCACTTGCCTGCTTGAAGCAAGGGATCTTCCACCATATCTCCAGTTTGAAGTAGATAATCGTGCTCCATACATCCATGATAGGGTACCTCATAATTCAGTCATTGGGGTCACTCCATTCAAAGCACTGATGCGACATAATCCTGATGTCTCACATCAGAGGGTTTTTGGCTCCAAGGCATGGGCTAAAATCCCATTTTACAAAAGAAAAACCTTCCAACCCTGTTAGAACTGAAATTGTTCCTTGTTTTAATTTTTAATTTTCTTATATTTTGTTTTTATTTTTCATTATAAGTTATTTCTTTTTTAATTTTTTTTGGACATTCGATTATAAATGTTAATTCTTCATTTTTCTGCAATGCTTATAATATTCCTAATCCATGCACAAAGGTTGTTTGTGAGTGTTTCATAAAGTGAGAAATGAGAAAATATTTTCCGACAGCAAAGTTAATTACACCTTGCATATACGAGCGTTGTGGGAATCCCAATAATCATTAAGGATTATGGCTAGTATAGGTTCAGTTTCATACATCATTTTTCATAAAATATTAACCTGAGATTTGGTCAGGAACAGTGTTACACCTGTCAACACATGTCCTTTACTTTAGTTGCTTTGAAAACAGATAATATGGTGGAACCCTAGCTTCACTTTCTCATTATCAAAGAGCATCGAAACATCTGTCTTCTATTAAAAAGGAGTTATTTTCAGACACAATTTACATTTGGTGCAGAGTTAAAAATCAAGAAAAGTGGAAAAATGTGCAGATTGGAACCGGTTAGCACCAAATGGGCGAAGGATTTTCTTGAGTGTGCAGAATTATTTGGAAGGCCTAGCTAGTTTTCATTCTTTGAGTAGATTACATGTTATAATTTAGAGGTTACTCGATCTTTTGTGCAAAATTGTTCAAATTCTTGTGTTGAATTTCAAACCCTAAAGATCGAATTAACTGAAGAATTAATATCAGAAGCAACTGGTTTAGCCATTGAAGGATAGCGTTGGTTTAAAAAGATTTCTTTCGAGTTTGACCCAAGTATATTTCTGTTGCATGGGTTTGAATATCTGGATTGGAACAAGGGCCTTCATCTCAGCACCATAAAACCAAAATGGAGAGAAGTTATTGGGACTCTTCAGCGTTACATAACTTGTGAAGGAAGGTTTGCTACTGTGTATAAATATCATTTCAGGTTTCTATTACATTTGAATGATCAGTCGAAGATGAATTTACCCTTCTTATTTTTGAAAATCCTCATTAAAATGTCTAATAGGGTAAAAGGCCATATCGATCATACAAATCAGTCTTTATTTCACCTTGGTCAGGTTAAATTAATAATATTGATAGAGCTTAAAAAGAAGAATCGTGCTTGGCATCATTTCTTGTTTTGGTCTAGAATTGCACCTACGAAAATCCTGAATCAAGAAGAAGCAAAAAAATCAGTTGGCAATCAGAAAAACCTACAGGAAAAGCATCAAGTTTGAAAGCGGCCTATCAACGCCAAAAGGTTGAGAAATAACTTGGTTGAAGATTTGAAATATGACCTAGAGGAAGAACCCATAGATCTAAAGGAACCAGAACATGAGAATTTATCAAAGGTAAGGACTGCAACATCGTTCAATGGAGATATTTTATCAGCCCCTGATACACCTCATATCATCAGTGAGAAACTATCAGAAAAAAGGTATTATTCTTTCTACCAACACT
Organism: Pseudotsuga menziesii; assembly: GCA_001517045.1. Classification (NCBI taxonomy): domain Eukaryota; kingdom Viridiplantae; phylum Streptophyta; class Pinopsida; order Pinales; family Pinaceae; genus Pseudotsuga; species Pseudotsuga menziesii. The sequence goes on from LPNX010919848.1 coordinate 107,739, forward strand.
GACAATGTTATTGATCCTTTATCTAAAACTAAAGTGCCGAAATGGAGGCCTAAAACCAGGGCAACAAACAAGTTAAGGTTGAATATGGAAAGGGTTTTAAACCCTAAATTAAAGAATGAGCAGATCATGACAATTGAAGAATCTTCAACTAAATGAGAACTTGAAGATAATCAAGAAGAAAGTAATAAAAATGAAACAGAACCAGTGGGAAGAAATCGTGAAGAAGATATTTTCCAAACTTTGAATTTGGGTCAAGATCGGGATTTTTTCATACCAAATCCATAACAAAGGACATAAATGAAGAAGAGCCAAGGGAGATATTAGAAATACAAGAATATTTTCTCATTAAAAAATTGGAGGTTCCTCTAACCTCGGAAAAGGAAGAAAGCCCAGTACATCAGGAAGAAATAAAAATTGGTTCAGAGGTCAACAATCTCAGGAAATCTTCATAGCAATACAAAATTGAGAATGAGTATTTAAATGATGCAAATGACAAACTAATCCAGGCTAATAGAAGATTAAGAGGATTTTTAGAGGAATTAAATGGTCATTATCAACAATTGATCGCATTTGTGAAGGAGGCTTTGAAAAGGAAGAAAAATGCACAGAGTCAGATTGAAGACTTAACCATGAAGAATGAAGAATTGTCAAACAAGTTCAGAGTGCTAAGAGTAGAGCAGGTTTGTCTTCTTAAAAGATCTCAAGCGTTGAATGGACTCACGATACTAGTAGAGGGAACTCTCCAAATCCGAAGATAATCTTCTAGCTATCAGTTAATTTTAATGAAACATTCAGATATAATTCTAGGTCATAGTTTTAGGAATTAATTTTCTATATTTAGAAACTCCTTATTTTTTTCAAATTGTTTGAATAGATTCGATTCCTAAAATTGTGGATCTCAATTAAAAACTGATAGAAGTATTTTTTGTAATATAAATAGAAGCAGTTTAGTGGTAAATGGGGGGAGGTTTCTCTGCTAGATTGGGGTTATATGCTATTATGCTTTGTATCAGAGGCGCATATGACAAACTCTCAGTAATTTTCTGAAGACTGTTTGTTTGGAATGAAATATATTATATAATCCATGTTTGATCTTTTATTTTTGGTTTGATTTTATGATCAGTTTGATTACCTTGGTTATTACTTTAGTTCTTGATGAAAGTTTTTATCATGATATGCTTCTAAGTTTGTGGGATCAACTAAAATTATTTTACTATATTTATATGGTTTATGTCTATCTTTCAGACCTTTTATCTAAATCTTCATTAATTATTTGTGATTTAGCTATTATCTGTTGTTTATATTTCTTTACCCTATTTTGTACATGATTCCTTCACAATCTGCAAAAATTTTAAAAACATTCTCTAGTTTTTGTTTTGCATGTCCTAGCTTGTACTATGTAGTCTAGGTACAATTTCTAGTACAAACATCTTTTGGCACCATTGTCAGGGACGGAAGTGAAGAAAATATTCCCTGGGTATTAACATCAATAGATCTAGTCTTTGATGCTGGACAAGGGCTGGTTACATGGTTTAGACTACAATTTTTCACCGACGAATCCACGAAGGAAGGATCTATTGGAGACTCCACCGGTTCAAGATGTCAGAGACCATGGAAGCCATTATGGCTCATAGGTTTGCACCTTTCAATTTTTCAGCTATTCCAGGCTTTCCAAATACAGTACCTATCATGGACGAATGGGGAGATTTCCTTCCACGGTTGAGAGAGTTCAACCCCATTTCCAAAATAAGTTGTTGAATGAAGAGGAGGTTGAGGATTTCGAATATGAAGATTTAGATGAGAATATTAATCATCTTGAAGAAGAGTCATATGAAAGTCTTATTACTAAAACACATTATCAAAATTCTGAATATTTTGATGATCTCAGCTATACATCTCCAGCTGATGTTTTTCAAGCAGATCCAAAAAAGTCTTATAATCTAAGGTCTGGTGCTAAGAAAGTTGCTCAAATTCCTAAAAAGAAAGTAGCTACTCCTATCAAACAATGGCCTGATCCACCATTGGAATAGAAACAAACCCAAAGCGTTAATAAATCTAAGCTCACAGAGTTGGAAGAAACTAATAAGAATAATCAGGGTTTCAATTTTGAATATGAGTTAAGTAAAGTCAAGATTCTTGTCCCATTAACAGAGTTGATGAAAATGTCTTCATTTAGAGATCCTAATTACAGAATGTTGAAATCACAACTTAATGAGATCCCTTATGATATTATAAACCTACAAGATGAGCATCACACCATTATTGCTGGTTCTTCCAAAGTTGAAAATAAGTCAAATTTCCCTCCTCCTTTTTATATTACCTTAACGGTTCATGAGCAAATGCTACACAATTGTTTGTTTGACTCTGGAGATTCTCATAATCCTATTCCCAAAGTTGTCATGGAATCCCTAGGTCTGAGCATTACTAAACCTTATCATGACTTGTTCTCTTTTGATTCAAGAGCAGTTAAGTGTTTAGGAGTGATCAAAGATATTTTGTCAATCTTGCACAATTACCAACGAAGAGTGTTATTATGGATGTGGTTGTTGTTGATATCTCACCTAAGTTTGGCATGCTACTATCAATATCCTGGGAAAAAATAGTAGGGGGTACTTTACATATGGATTTGTCCTATGCTACTATTCCAGTCACGGAGGAGAGCAAATGAGGTTATACTGAGAAGTACAGTTAGCTTATTTGGTAAGTGATAGAAACAATCTAGCAAATCATCCAATCTATGTTGTGGAAGAAGAAATAGGATATTGTTTGTTGCATTTGAGTAATGAAGATACAATTGGTGTTCTGCAAGTGGAAAAAGAAGTACTAGTTTGACATAATACTGAAAATCAGGATGAATCTTGGCAAATGTACTTTGATGCTTCTTCATTTAAAGAAGGAGCAGGAGTTGGAATTGCTCTCATTTCTCGAAGAGGGGAGATTATTTGGCTGATTTACAAATTGGAATTTCATAGAACAAACAATACAACAGAATATGAAGAATTAGTATTGGGACTAAGAGCTGCAAAGGATTTGGGAATTCAATAGATTGGTGTTTTTGGTGACTCTGAATTAGTGATTCGGCAGGTGAAGGACATTTATCAAGTAAAATGGGAATTGTTGAAAGTGTACAGGAATGAGGTATGGGACATGGTAGATAATCTATTTCTAGCATTCAATATATCTTTTATTCCTAGGGATCATAACCAAACAACAGACTCCCTATCCTTGGCATCCACTTATTTCAAGATTCCAAAACAAACTCAGTTGAAATGTCCTATTGAAGTTAAGTATAGACCTTTAGTTCCAGATAACATCAAACAATGGAGGGTATTTTAAGATGATTTAGAAATAAAAAAGATTTTGGAACTGACTTATGAGTCTCTACTTCTTTGATTGACCAATATTGGGATGATGAGTTTGATGATAGTGTTACATACTCTGAAACTTCAATTGTTGATCATAAAATAATTGAATTGAAAGGAAACGTTATTCCAAAAGGTCTTGTTCCCCTTGAAAGATTATTTCTAAAGATGATACTTTGTTGAAACCCACTATGCAGTCATCAGAAGAAAATGTTTTAAATTGCAATATTAGTACTATGGATGAACCAAAAATGGTTAAAGTCTCTAAAGCACTTTCAGTTGGAGAAAGAAATAGGTATGTTAAGTTACTGCAATAATTTGTTGATATATTTGCATGGTCCTGTGAGGACTTGAAGACCTATGATACAAGTATAATCTAACACAAGGTTCCACTAAAATCCCAACATTGAGCCTTTTAGACAGAAATTAAGGATAATTAATCCAGCATTGCTCCCAGTTATAGAAAAAGAGGTGAAAAAACTATTAGATGCAAAAATGATAGTGCCTCTCGAATATTCTTCTTGGGTAGCCAATCTGGTGCCAGTACATAAGAAAAATGGTGAAATTAGGCTATGTGTTGACTTTCGTAATTTCAATAGGTATTCACTTAAAGATAATTATCCGTTTCCTAAGATTGAAAATATTTTACAGAAGGTGGTAGGTGCTCAAAGAATTTCAATGATTGATGGATTCTCATGTGACAATCAGATTGCAGTGCGTCCAAGATGATAGAGAGAAAATGACATTTACTAATCTATGGGGGACTTTCATGTACAATAAAATTCCTTTTGGTCTTATGAATGCAGTTGCAACCTTCCAAAGAGCTATGGATATTGGTGAGAAAGAAAACTTTGTGGTAATTTATCTAGATGATATTACAGTCTTTCCCAATTCTAATGAAGAACATCTTAAGCATCTTAGACAAACATTTTTGAAATGCAAAAAGTTTGGTTTTTCCTTAAACCCTAAAAAATCACATTTTGTTGTTCATGAGGGCAAGATTTTAGGTCATTTAGTTTCAGCGGATGGATTTAAAATTGATCCTGATTTGGTCAAAGCTATTCTTAAAATCAGTCTTCCAAGAAGTAAAAAAGATGTTCAGTCATTTATTGGGAAGATAAAAATTTTGAGGTGGCTCATTCCTAACTTTGCAAAGACTATAAAGCAAATTAATTCAATGTTGAAAAAGGATCAGGAAGTGAAATGGACAGCTAAGGCTAGATCTTCATTTAAAAAAATCAAACAAGCTCTCACAAAAGCTCCAGTACTAGTAAGCCCAGATTTTTCAAAGGATTTTTTGACTTTTTCATTTGCATCTCAAGATACTATAGGAGTTGTTCTTTTACAGAATAATGCAGAAGGACTATAACAACCTATTTCCCTTTTCAGTAAGATTTTGAGAGATTTATAATTGAAATACGGTACATTGGAAAAACAGGCCTAAGCGTTGGTTAAAGCTTTGAAATTTTTTAGAATTTACATTCTGAATTCTAAAACCATAGATTATGTACCTAATAATGCAGTCAAAGAGATTTTTATACAACCAGGCAGGGAAAGGAAAAGAGTTCGATGGATAGAAAAAATCATGGAGTGCGATGTTGAGATCATACCTACTAAGCTGGTAAAAGGACATGGTTTGGAAATACTTTTAGCTGATTCCAATTGTGAAGCTTTGGGCCTTCATTTGGTAGCTAATTAACCAACTTAAGATCAATTGCAAACAAAACCAAAACAAAGAACATATTGTGGATAAGTATTTATACTATTCTTGGTATGTTGATATAGTTTACTTTCTGTTACATTTTCAATGCTCTTCTCATCTAAATAAAAAAGAAAGCAGATCATTAAAGTTGAAAGCTACTAAATATTGTTTAGTAAATCAACAATTGCATTGGAAAGATCCAGGAGGGTTGTTACTTAGATGTTTGGGAAAATCAGAGACATAATTGGTTATTTTAGAATCACATGAAGGTGCTTGTGGGGGTCATAGGTATTGGAAAGCTACAACTTTTAAAATTTTCAGATTTGGATACTATTGGCCTTATTTATTTTTAGATGTTTATAAACAAGTCAGAGCTTGTATTCAATGTCAAAAAATTGCTGGAAAAAAAACTTCAGTCTTTACCATTAAAGTTTGCTGCAGTGAATGCTCCCTTCTAGCAGTGGGGATTGGAATTCATTGGTGAAATTAATCCTGCTTCAAGTGGACAGCACAAATGGATATTAATAGCCACAAATTTATTCACTAAGTGGGTAGAAGTGATTCCTACTAGGAATGCAACTGATAATGTCATTATCAACTTCATACAAGAGAACAATTTGAGTAGGTTTGGTTGTCCCAAAAAACTAGTGACTGATAATTCTTAGGATTTAAAATCAAAAGCTATGGTTGAATTTTGTGAGAAAAATGGTATTATACTTAATCATTCTATGCCCTATTACCCTCAAGGTAATGGGCTGGCAGAATCAACGAACAAATCATTAATAGTATCAAAAAGATGTTATCTTAGAATAAAAGGTCTTGGGACACAATGTTGAAATATGCTCTTTGGGCAGATTGCATAACCACTAAAAAAGCAATAGGATTTTCTACTTTTCAGCTTGTTTATGGAATAGATGTTGGTTTTCCTATTCAGTTGGGAATTCCAGTAATGAAACTACTTCAGGACAGTGAGGAGGAGCTAAATGACATTCAAAGAAGAATCTTTTCATTGATTGAATTGCACCAAGAAAGGGAAGCATTAACAGAAAGAGCACAAGCTTACAAGGATAAGGTAAAAGAGAAGTTCGATCAGAGAATCAAAGAAGATAATTTTCTCCTTGGAAACATGGTACTTAAGTGGGATGCACGAAGGGATCGGAAAGGTCAACATGGTAAGTTTGACAGTTTATAGTTGGGACCTTTCAAATTTTCTAAAATTCTGAGAAATAATACTTTTGTATTGCAAAACTTGGAAGGTGAGGAAATTTCAATCCCAGTCAATAGGCGGTTCCTTAAACATTTCTACATGATCTGAAGAAACAAATCATTTCATTCATTGTGTATATTGGTGTGACTCCATCCCAATGGAAGTAGATGTTAGTTTTAAATTTCAAATTTGGAAGAATAACATGATGGTTGTAGTTCAGACTTAAGAAAGGAACTAATCTGCATGATCTTGGAACCTCACAAGGAGGATTCCACCCCCCAGTTGGAGCCAGATGTTAGAACTGAAATTGTTCCTTGTTTTAATTTTTAATTTTCTTATCTTTTGTTTTTATTTCTCATTATTCATTATTTCTTTTTTTTATTGGACATTGGATTATAAATGTTAATTATTCCTTTTTCCTTCAATGCTTATAATATCCCTAACCCATGCATAAAGGTTGTTTGTGAGCATTTCATAAAGTGAGAAATGAGAAAATATTTTTTGGCAGGAAAGCTATTTACACCTTGGATTGTGGGAATCCCGAGAATCATTAAGGATTATGGTCAGTACGGGTTCAGTTTCATACATCATTTTTCATAAAATATGAGCCCAAGATTTGGTCAGGAACAATTTTACACCTGTCAACACATGTTCTTTACATTAGTCGCTTTGAAAACATAGAATATGGGGGAACCCTAGCTTCATGTTCTCATTGTCACAAAGCATCGAAACATCTGTCTGCTAGTCAAAAGGAGTTCTTTTCAGACACAGTAGACATCTGGTGTAGAGTTAAAAATGAAGAAAGTGGCAAACTGCACAAATTGGAACCGGTTAGCACCAAATGGGCAAAGGATTTTCCTGAGTGTGTAGAATTATTTAGAAGGGTTGGCTAGTTTTCATTCTTTGAGAAGATTACAGGTTATAATTTAGAGGTTACTTGATATTTTGTGCAAAATTATTCAAATTCTTGTGTTGAATTTCAAACCCTAAAGATCGAATTAACTGAATAATTAATATCAGAAGCAACTGGTTTAGCCATTGAAGGAGAGTGTTGGTTTAAAAAGCGTCCTTTCAAGTTTGACCCAAGTATATTTCTATTGCATGGGTTCGAATCTCTGGATTGGAACAAGGGAATTCATCTTAGCATAATGAAACCAGAATGGAGAGAAGTTATTGGGACTATCCAACGTTATATAACTTGTGAATGAAGGTTTTCATTGTGTATAAATACCATTTAAGGTTTCTATTACATTTGAATGATCAGTCGAAGATGAATTTACCCTTCTTCTTTTTGAAAAGCCTCATTAAAATCTCTAATAGGGTAAAAGGCCATATAGATCATACAAATTAGTATTTCTTTCACCATGGCCTAGTTAAGTTAATAATATTTACAGATATTAAAAAGAATAATCGTGCTTAGCATCATTTCTTGTTTTGGTATGGATTTGCACTTGAGAAATTCTTGAATTAAGAAGAAGCCAAAAAAATAGTTTGAAAACAGAAAAACCTCCACGAAAAGCATCAAGTTCGAAAGCAGTGTATCGACACCAAAAGGTTGAGAAAGAACTTGGTTGAAGAGTTGAAATATGACTTGGAGGAAGAACCCATAGAGCTAAAGGAACCTAAACATGAGCATTTATCAGAGTTAAGGACTGCAGCATCGTTCAATGAAGAGATTTTATCAACCCTTGATACTCCTTGTATCATTAGTGAGAAACTATCAGAAAAAAGGTATTATTCTTTCTACCAACATTGAAGTTGTTAGTGAGCCTTTATCTAAAACTAAAGTGCCGAAATGGAGGCCCAAAACTAGGGAAACAAACAAGTTAAGGTTGAATATGAAAAGGGTTTTAAACCCTAAATTAAAGAATGAGCATATCATGACAATTGAATATTCTTCAACTGAAGAAGAACTTGAAGATAATCCAAAAGAAAGTAATCAAAATGAAACAGAACCAGTGGGAATAAATTGTGAAGAAGAAAGTTTTCCAAATTTTGAATTTGGGTCAAGCTTGGGATTTGTTCATATAGAATCCATAACAAAGGACATAAATGAAGAAGCTCTAAGGGAGTTATTAGAAATACAATAATATTTTCTCATTAAAAAAATGGAGGTTCCTCTAACCTCAGAAGAGGAATAAATCCCAATACATCAGGAAGAAATAAAAATTGGTTAAGAGGTCGAAAATATCAGGAAATATTCACAACAATACAAAATTCAGAATGAGTATTTAAATGATGCAAATGGCAAACTCATGCAGGATAATAGAATATTAAGAGGATATTTAGAGGAAGTAAATGGTCATTATCAAGAATTGATCAAAGTTGCAAAGGAGGCTTTGAAAAGGAAGAAAAATGCACAGAGTCAGATTGAAGACTTAACCGGGAAAAATGAAGAATTGTCAAACAAGGTCAGAGTGCTAGAAGCAGAGCATGTTCCTCTTCTTAAAATATCTCAAGCGTTGGATGGACTCACCATAATGGCAGAGGAATCTCGCCAAATCTGAAGATAATCTTCCAGCTATCAGTTAGTTTTAATAAAACATTTAGATAGAATTACGGGTCATAGTTTTAGGAGTTAATTTTCTATATTTATAAGCTCCTTCATTTTGTCAAACTGTTTGAATAGATTCGATTCCTAAAATTGTGGATCTCAATTAAAAACTATTAGAAGTATTTTTTGTAATATAAATAGAAGAATTTTAGTTGTAAATGGGGGGAGATTTCTGTGTTGGACTGGGGTTAGATGCTATTATGCGTTGTGTCAGAGGCACATATGACAAACTCTCAGTAAGTTTCTGAAGACTGTTTATTTGGAATGAAAGATATTATATAAGACATGGTTGATCTTTTATTTTTTGTTTGAGTTTATGGTCAGTTTGATTACCTTACTTATTACTTCATTTCTTGATGAAAGTTTTTTATCATGAGATGCTTCTAAGTTTGTGGGCTCAACTAAAATTATTTTACTATATGTATATGGTTTATGTCTATGTTTCAGACCTTTTATCCAGATCTTCATTAATTATTTCCGATGTAGTTATTATATGTGGTTTATATTTATTTACCCTATTTTGTGCATGATTCCTTCACAATCTGCAAAATTTTAAATAACATTTTCTAGTTTTTGTTTTGGATTCCCTAGCTTATACTCTATAGTCTAGGTACAATTTCTAGTACAAACAAACCCCAAAGTAGAAAATGAGTTATGTTGGGGTATGAAGATGATGCAAAAACTTACAAGTTGATGGAGATTGCAACTGAGAGATGCTTCATCGAGTGGAGTGTCCAATTCAATGAATATCCATTGCATGATCCACAGCCAACTGAAGAGGAAGGTATAAATTCTCAACCTACACCATTTGCATATGATGATGTTTCTTCTGATGATTCAGATTCAGAATCTGAGGATGAGGACCAAGAGGAACCAAATATTGATATTTTCAATGAAGATAAAGCAGATACATATCCATATCTAACACCTTCTCCCAATCCAAGGCCTAAATGAGCTCAAAAAGTCATTGAAGTTGTTGGAAGCAATGTTGGGGATCCATCTGACATAAGGAGAACTAGATATTAATTTCAAGATGAGAACCTTGCACTATGTCATACAGATCCACTTATCCTACAGAGGTGCTACATGATTAAAGGGTTTGATCCACAGTCCCACAAAGAGGATTTCCATGATCCAAGGTGGAAGGAAGCCATGGATGAGGAATATGATTCGATACAAAACAACAAGACATGGGATCTTGTCTCCTTACCTCCAAGGAGAAATTTTTTCCAGTGCAAATGGATTACAAAACCAAACTAGAATCAGATGGATATACTACCAAGTACAAGGATCGATTAGTTGCAAAGGGGTATTCACAAGTTCATGGGTTGGACTATAATGAAAGATTCACCCCTATTGAAATAATGGATTCCATAAGGATCGTTTTGGCCATTGCAACTTCGAAGACATGGGAGGTACATCACATGGATTTGAAGAGTTACTTATTCCATGGTGACTTGGAAGAACATGTCTATATGAGACAACCTGAGGGGTACACTGAATATTCCTCCTTGGTATGCAGACTAAGTAAATAAGTGTATGGGATCAAGCTATCCCCAAGGGTATGGTATGCTAAAATGGATGCCTTCTTACTGTCACAGGGGTTCAAAAGGTTACAGTATGATTCCAATGTCTACATGCAACAGAAGGGAGGTTGATTACTATCGATTGTATTGTATGTGGATGGTTTTCTCATCACTAGTGGTTCAGTTGTTGGATTGAGGGACATAAATTCAACCATGAGAAATTCTTTCTCCATTACAAAACTAGGACTACTGAGGAAACTTATTGGCCTTGAAGTGAATCAAAAAAAAATTGGGATCATGATTTCTTAGTCTAGATATGTAGGTGATTTTATCAAAAGGTTCCACATGACATACTGTAAAGAAACATATTTTCCCTTCCTATCTAGCGTCAGATTTGAAGAAGGTGGTTCTACACCACTTGTTGATAACACTCTCTACATGAATCGTATTGGTACCTTATTACACTTGACTCATTTGAGACCAGACATGTCATATGTTGTTAGTGTTGTTGCTAGGTTCATGCAAGAACCACATGAGTTGCATTGGAGGGAAACAAAGAGAATTCTTCACTGTGTGCAAGGTACTCGAGGGTTTGGGATCCACTATGTTGTTGGTGCTCGGCTAGATCTAGTTGGTTTTACTGACTCAGACTGGGTTGGAGACAATACTGACATAAAATATACTTCGGGGTTTGTTTTCATATTGGGATTGAGACCAATCTGTCAGTTAAGCAAGAATAAATCATCTCTTACACTATCTTTAGCTGAAGCAGAGTATAGGGGGGCTATGAATGCAACTATTCACGCTTTTTGCTTACATGGGATTCTGCGAGAGTTTGGCATTCACACTTCTCCTTCGAGAGACATTTTCTATGATAATCAAAGTACAATTAAAATTTATAATGATCTAGTACAGAAGCGGCGTACCAAACACGTAGAAATCCACATGCATCATATCATGGAACTAGTGCACAAAAAGACCATCACACTACATTATTTCCCTACCAAGGAGTAGGTTGCAGACATTTTTATCATTTTTTTCACCTAAAAGATATTTTTTTATCTCGGATCTTTACTTGGTGTGAAGGCTTGATCTAGTTCCATACTTTCATTTTGGGGAGGGGGGATTTCCCATGAGGTTTTCCCTATTTCCTCGTTTTATTGAGCAGTTACTTTTTCAGTTATTATTGTAAGGGTGACCTTTGGTCTCAGTTTCCAAGGGCCAGGTTCTCCAAGTTTAGATTAAAGGGGGGTGTTAGGATTATGTAATCCTCCCTTGTCCACCATAGTCTTTTCATCAGTTTCCTAGCTTAAGATAATAATAGCACTTCCATTAGTGCATGCATATGTCCTCTAGGGCCTACTTGCCACTCGATGCACCCTCATGCATCAACATAGGATCTCTAGAGAACAATCCCTATATTTTAGGATCCCACACTGAGTTATGGGAGTCTCACATTTAGTTCACCCTAACCGGTGTTGAGTCATGCTATGATGAACCACATTCAGTTCACTCTCAGTTAGTTATGTGCCTCCTTTGCATGATTTGAGGAATAAGGCTCCTTTGCTCCCCTACCATGGTCAACTAACTGGCTATTAGTTGTTTCAGTTGTACGGAGTTGCACTAGTGAGTCTTCAGTGGTGGTTTTTCCAAGGTTAGTCATGTCTATATTTAGGGATTCAAATCACTCCTAGAGGATTCCAATTTCCTCTTTTGTATCATGGATGCATTACATAAGGATTAGTGAATATTGTATCCATTTTATGCGGTAAAATTTGTGCTTCATTTCTGAATAATTTCATTATGCATGTTTAACCATTCTAAACACTAAAATTCTACCTCCTTAATTCTTCTTTCACTCTGAGGTCCAATCTATCCTGAAGATCTTGTGGAATTGATAATTTTACAAACAACTCTCGGAAGTTCATTTGGTTTTCCCACATGAAATGTGTCATGTAGTTCTCCAACAAACAATTGATCTACTATAGGTTTGTGGGTGATGACTTGAGCTCATCAATAACTTCTCTCCCACAATTTTGAACAGGTATATCCAAAAGATCCTAGTGAATATAGTGTCTTTTTCAAACACAATGTTCAATTATATGCCTAATAACTTCACATCATTCTTGGGAAACATACATTCAGACAATTTCCCACATGATCTCTCCAGGATTGACGAGGGCTCAAGTGGTCTTTATAGAAACTTGGTGTAAATTTTGCCACATTCGTAAACTAGTTGATTCTACACAAATGCTTATGCATCCTTCTTCATTCTCTCCGAGTAGTAACCTCGTTTTAGTAGGGTAAGGTTCCTTTGCATATCTAGTTTCTCAACCCAAAGAGAGTCGTGGAACTCCTTTAACAACTACCTTCATAGGTTAGTATACTTAGGCACATAAATTCAACCACCAAAGTAAAGTAATTTGTCCTCTCATAGAACTTCCTAGTCTTTCCCTCCCTTTCTTGTTTCATGATGCTCAAGGCAGTGCACTCAAATTCCAACCTTTACTTGAACATTTCTAGAAAATAGACCAAGAATTTCACTTGACTTTTTTTCAACACCAACAAAGGTTCATCCTACACTTCTACCATGAAAATGTGTGCCTCCGTACTTAGAGCATCGACAACCTTGTTCAAGTTGCATGGTCGAGACTCAATATTCATGCCCAATTCAAACTTTGCCAATGATCTTACTTTGGTAAACATTTTGGTTTCATCATGAAGTAACTTGTCACAACATTGTTCTTTTTCACCATAAACGACCTACCCAACATGTGGTGTCTACACATCTATAGGCAATGCACTATAATAGTCATCTCTTTTTCATGAAAGGGTAACTTCATCCTCTATCTTGGAGTTTCTTTCTATACTATTATATCGATTGACCTTCCTACATTAAAACACCATTGATAGAAAAACTACAGGAATCTATTTGCACCTCAAACTCATTCTAAAAATATGGCATCTTCAATACAAGTCTCGACACCAATCTACACTTCAGTTCATAAAATAATGCATAACACTTCTTCAACCAACATCATATTTGGTTCTTCTTCAATAAATCACTTAGGGGAGATGATATCTTGCAGTAACCCTCTACAAATTGATGGAAATAGTTCACTAGTACAAGAAAATTGCTTTCCTCATGCATGATCTTTGATTATTCCTAGCCTTTAATTTCCCTAACTTTCTTGGGGTCCATACAAATGTTCCATTGGCCAATCCAGTGAGCTAAGAATGACAATTTCATTTGCTTAAAAAAACAATCAGACTTCTTCAAATACAATCAATATTCCAATTATGCCTTGAATACATGTTCTAAGTGATCCTTGTATCATCTATGTTTTCAATGAATATCACAATGGCATCTAAGTAAACGACCACAAATTTATCCAACACAGGCATGAGCACTTTATTCATCAACCTGTAGAATGTTATTAGGGCATTGCGCAAACCAAACGACATGACTAGCAACTCAAAGCTCCCATACCTTATCATGCAAGTTGTCTTTTCCCCATCCCCTTCTCGGATTCTAACTTGGTAATAACACTACGTTAAATCCAACTTGGAAAACACATTTTCATTGGCTAACATATCATAACAACCCATGGATAAGGGCAACGAAAACCTAATATTCTTGATTTTTTTCTTGGCAAACACCCTATAGTCCAAGCACAATATTAGTTATTGCGTGTCCTTCTCTGTTTAGAAAATGATCGGTGCATCATAAGGAGATTGTGAACACCTAATGAATCATATAGCTTGGATAACTACCTCTTGAACTCTTCCAACTCTAGCACATATAGTTTATATGGATATTTTGGCATAAGCTTGGCCCCTAGTTCAAGCTCTATATGGTTATCTACTACACGTATCGAAGGGATTCCTTTCACCAAATATTTGGCATTTGATCCACAAAATCATTTAATGATGGGAAATTTATTATGGAACAAGTGTCCTCATCCCCCCTTTCTCTCTATCCATCAATATTGAAACATAAAGTTGTGAGCTTTATCATTGAGTTGATTTCTTCAAACTCAGTGCAAAGGCCAATCACAAGTTTCCATCAAGTTGTATTGTTGTTGTGCGCACAACGCAAGGCTTATTTCCACCAAATATAATCAATTGTTCCTTGAACAACATGAGAATCGACTTTGTTCTAGTTAAAAAGTATCCTCCAAGGATGAATTCAAAGTCATCCATATTCATCACCATGAAGTCAGTTCACCCTTTCCAATTTCCAAGTTGAGCATGAACCTTGGTCATAATCCCATAAACCACATTTCTTTAGAGTTCATGGCCTTAACTAAAGCACCACGTCAAGGTTGAGCTCTAAGCTTGAGTTCTTTCATCATCTCCTTCTTAAGCAATTACATGAGGCATTTTTTTCTACCATTGGCTTAACCTTTCTTTCATTCAATATGATGTCCACATAACAAAGTTCATTCAATCTCCCACATTGGTTGCCAACCAAGGTGCCCAATATCTGCATTGGCTCATTCTTTGCCACTAAAGTCACGTACATCCAACTTGTCAAAGGGTCATCATCATTAAATTCATAAATATTACCTTGAGCGTGTTTCCTAAGAGTCCCATGTAGTTGCTCATTCATATTTTTCTTCTTATATGCTTTCCTTGGTCGATCCTCCCTTAAACCTAAGATGGCACTCGGTGCACCATCCATCGATGTCACAAATGCATTTGTGTTGTCAAAGTGTATATGAATGTGTGTTGGAACATTTGGCCACTATTTTCACAATCTAATAGCCGCCTACCACAACATTTCCACATTATCTTCCACTAGACATACCTGATTCTCTCTGCCTTCGACCAAGACATTACCCCAAACTACATTGCATCATTACAATTTGGTTGGATGCATGCCCAAGGATCACTAGTTCCATCGAGGGCGGTTCCTCTTTCCTTTGCACGCCATCTGTTGACGTGGCCCTGGCACAAATTTACCCAATTCTAGTGAGGAGAGCATGAACCTTAGTCTGATACCAATTATCACAACCCCAAAGCTTCGTGCCAAAAACATGAGCGAATTTTTTTTATGGTTATGCAGCACTACCTAGCTTTGGTCACAAAGGCTTGGCTACCCAATACCACTACCTAAAAAAATATACCTCTTTGTATAGAGATCATTCATACCTCCACTCTATACTACAACTTCCCTAATCCTGCAATCAGGCCCTAACGACCTCCCACGCCTAGTGGGCATGCTGCAAGTCATGATTACTTATTTCTTATTATACTTATCCATTTATATTCAACATAATAAAACATGTCAAGTACAATACACAACATAGGTTTTGTCACCTAAGTTAGGTGTCATCAAGCTTTATTATTTAATAAGTATAAAATACAATACGGTGGGGGGGATATGGCACAAGGTAAAAACCTTAGTACGAAGGAGGATCCAGCACACTACCAAAATCTATTTACAGTAAAACGCCAATCATGCATGTCACTCATCCTTTTCCACCTTACATGCCTACAACCTCTATTTTTCCCTGTAGATATGTTCCATATAAACCCTATTCTTTAGCAAATCTAGTCACCTTGGCAACCCTTCAATGCGAAGCTTGAAACCCTTGAACTTGGCTCCCATTGAATTCCCTTTACTCTTGGCTCACCTCCTATTTATATTTTCCAAAGTCTTCTAACTAACTCCATTAAGTGGATGCACCCGCTTTGTTATCCAAGGAAATTTTGACATAACTTTTCAACAACCTAATTGTCAAGGCCCCTCCAATTGTAAAGTGGACATACTATCCTGCACAATTTGGCCAATCATGTCAATGGTTATAACAACCTTTGCAAATGTTGATCCAATGCTCTTCTTGTCATGCCTCTTGTTTTGTATGCCAACCTTTATCAATTGTTCAACCACTTGCCAATTCTCTAGAGAAACCCCTTTGTCATAAATATGACTACTTGATCATGCCCATTTATCCTTGTAATGATACCACTCCAATCTGGCAAGCATGCCCATGTCGATCAATCAAAACTCCTAGGCCTACAAGGTGAAAACATTACACCTTTGCAACAACAAAAAAAAGATGTATGTGGCTAATAACAAGTATGTCTTAAGATATTATATCACTAATATTGACAATATGTACCTATATGCTCAAAAGTGATATAAACTCTAATCCCACAAGATTATAACTCTAATATTGTCAATATTAGAGTTAACCCTAATATAAACTAACCCCACAAGATTATAACTCTAATATTGACAATATGTATCTATATGCTCAAAAGAAATAGTACTAGCCCCACATTAAGAAGGAATATCGGTAAGACAAAATCCATAAAGTGAAAATTCATGGAGAATCGTATGTAGTTGTTATTAACTAGTAACAAGAGTTGCATGAGTTGTGAGTTGAATGGATTGTGTTTTATTGATAAAATATATAAAATTAAATTCATTGAATATGATAAATGAAACAAACAAAAAGTTTAAATACATTTTAGAAATTTTTTTTTAAAAATTAGTGATAATATTTGGAAATAGAATATTTTCATTCTACTCACACTATTTGTAAAGGACCATTAATATAAGGCATTAATATTTCCTCTCTACATCATGTTGTAACCTTGTCGAGGGAGCTTAGTCTTACTGGTTATCAGCAGAAGGTCTGGAATTGGGAGGAGTTTAGAAGTCTGAATGGAACAACTACATTTTTGGTCTTAATCACTGTGGTATCCGACTAAAAGAAACCTTAGACTCTCTGCTGTGGACTCACAACAAAAAAAATGGGAAGGTGACTGCTAGTCTTGTGTATGACTTGATTGTTAAGACTTACCTTGTGCCAATCCAAAATACCATTTTTGCTTATATCTGGCTCTACAAGATGCCTTTGAAGATCAAATGTTTCATATGGTTAGCGGTTGAAAATCGTATTTTAACATAGGACAATCTCATTAAAAGAGGTTAGAATGGGCCTAGTAGATGTTGTTTATGCTACAAGAATGAGGAATATGTATATCATATTTTTACTGATTGTTCATCCACACAATGTGTATTTTCTAGTCTATGTGATGCTTAAAAGTGTCAGTTTGGAAGTCTGAATGGAACAACTACATTTTTGGTCTTAATCACGGTGGTATCCGACTAAAAGAAACCTCAAACTCTCTGTTGTGGACTCACAACAAAAAAGATGGGAAGGTGACTACTAGTCTTGTGTATGACTTGATTGTTAATACTTACCTTGTGCCAATCCAAAATACCATTTTTGCTTATATCTGGCTCTGCAAGATGCCTTTGAAGATCAAATGTTTCATATGGTTAGCGGTTGAAAATCGTATTTTAACATGGGACAATCTCATTAAAAGAGGCTGGAATGGGCCTAGTAGATGTTGTTTATGCTACAGGAATGAGGAATCTGTATATCATATTTTTACTGATTGTTCATCCACAAAATGTGTATTTTCTAGTCTATGTGATGCTTATAAGTGTAGGCCTCTGTCCCTCGGCTGCTCCCTCCTGGAGATTCTGGAGGATTGGTTTTCCCAGGATTACAAATTATGGTATCTCCCTCTCTTTGTGTACTGGAGCATCTGGAAATCTCGCAACCTGGGCATTTTTGAAGACAGAGTGGTGTCCCTCTACAGCACGGTCAACCAGGTGGAATACCTTATGCATAGTTATCCAGCCTCGGATAAAAAGAAGAAAATCAGGATCATTGGTTCAGCTCCTGTCCTTGTTTGTCCTTATGGGTTATTTGATGGAGCAGCAACAGTCAAGCTGGCAGGTGCAAGAATTTTCCTTGCTATCAACAATGTTCACACATTCAATATCAAACTAGGATGTGGTCACAGTACAAATTCGAGGGCAGAGCTTCTAGATCTATGGGCCCTGCTCTATTTCGCTTTGGGCATGGGTCTCCCTACCTTGCATATTTTTGGTGACTCAGATGTGATCATTAACTGGGAAAATAACAAGGCCTCTTTGTCTTCTCTTGAGCTGGGTCACTGGTACAAAAGCATCATACATATGATTGATAGTTTTCTCTGTTTGGACATTTGACATGTTTACAGAGAGCACAACATGAGAGCAGATGGTTTATCCAAAGATGCCCTCTCTTTGGCCCCAGGCCATTGTTCCTTCATTGAAACATATGAGGATATCATTATTGGGGGTGGTTATTTACAACTCTTCTAGAGCTTTGTGCTGGAGCTCAGTATCCTTTTTTATTTTCTGGGCACTTGATACATTTTGAGTTATTTACTTCTCTTATTGGATTTAGCAATGCCTCGAGGGCATCTCTGGATAAGCTTTATGATCTCTCATTGTGCTCGGGGTAGGCTGTTGATGCCTCCATCAGGGATCTCTCTCGATCTTACTTTATCAAATATATGTTGATTTATGCCTGGTTGACTTGTTTTTCTGTATTCAAGTTAGACAATTGGTTTGTAGTCTGTATTTTTGTCAAATTTTATCTATGGAGATTAGCTTTTCAAAAACTCCCAGCTATGACTGCACTATAAAAATGCCCTTTGATTCTTAATGAATATCAAGGACTGGATTTTTTCTTCTGAAAAAAAAGGATGGAAATTACATTGCCAAACTTATAACTTCCCACCAACATTACATAACATGCCATTATGCATGTTGGTTATCTCATTATTTTGGACGACAATTCTTCCTACCTTGTTAGGGCCATTATGGATGTCGGTTATCTCGTTATTTTGGACGACAATTCTTCCTACCTTGTTATGGCGCAAGCAATAACTGGAACACAAATGAATATTTGATTTGTCAATGAATCTTATGCGCCTTTCCAATTTAGCTAATATTTGTAAACTTATACTTATTATGTCCTTGCAAAAAAAAAAATATATATATATATATATATATATAGCGAAGGTACCATAATAAATATTGATCATACCAAACTAAGGCGATACATTGGCANCCACTAGACAAAGGTCTAAGAAGTTGGGATAGGAACGTCCAATGTCAGTGAATGGTGGTATGTACAACCTTTCACCTCATTTTTTTCCGTACTCTTCGTTTAGGTAAAGTGTTAAACCTATAGAAGATGTGTCTAACGCACTCAAAAGTATAGATAATCAACCGTTAAATTATTTTATAGAAGTTTGATTTACTAGATTTTATTAAATATCACTCTCGAGGTAAGGTAAGGTTAGGTGTGATTTCATGTTTGACGGCTCATCTTAGTTTTGTGCAATTTTTTTCGTGTTTTTGTTATTCGAGGTTTATTTAATTTAATTGTAGGATATACAAGAAAACCGAAGATCAATTGGTAAACATGAAACCCAATGGAGTGGAGGAGTTCGAGAGGTGATCATTTTGGTGGATTCAAAGCTTGTAGGCATAGAATCGTAAGAGTTGTTTAATGTTCTAGGTGAATTTAAATTATTTATTTAGATTTTGATTTTAGATTACTCTGGGAAATCATAAGGGTTTACTGTTATTTTATTTCTAAGTGAAAGGAATTTCAATCTCGTGGTAATTTTCAGTAAATCTAGCTTGTATTTTATTTTTCTATTATTTTTGGTCATTGATTTTAGCCTGAATAATAATTTAAAATCGAAATTTTAATTTGAAACAAGTTAAAAAAGAGGGTTCGCCATTGAGGAGACAAAGGATGCTTTTGTTTCAACCTATGAACAACTTGATTTCTTACTTAGGTTGGTTTGCATATATCATTTATTTATAATCATAATGGAAATAGAGCCTGATCCGTGTTTAGCCTTTTATTACAGTTGTCGCAAAAACGAAATGACACATTACTGGAGAAAGATAGACGAAAAAGAATTCGATCATTTTGAATCAAATAGATACACATTCTTTAATGTTCTCTATTCAATGGTTATTCTATATAAAATATCTAACCCTTAGATTATATTGTTATTCTACTTATTTCTCATCTTCTATTAAACTAGCTCATTATTAAAATAATTTAGAAGCCTATAGGATCATATTGGCCAACTATTGTTTATGCTACACTGCATCTAAAAGATATTTTTTCCACAAGGATTTCTCTTCAATATACGTAACCCTTCAATGGCCTATATTCCCTCCTCACACCACAAAACAATGAGTGAGTTTCTTGTGCAAGATAAATTTGGTTCATGCTTACTCTTGTGCCCTACCAACCCTTTCTATATGCATTCCATACTCACTAAAGCCCTATCACCACGATTTGATCATGATTGAAATACTATTAATCAACCCTATTATGTGTGCAAACTTAGATTACATGGACATCTATACTGGAATAAGGAGAACTATATGTCATGCAACCCCCCAAAGTCTTGGTGATGTAAAATCTTTTATCCCATATTTTGGAGTCCATATGGGTAGTCGTTGATCATTCACAGAGTTAAGAAATCTAATCAATAACAAGCATTGTGTTTCTATGTGACAAATAGCTTTCATCCTCGATTACAATGATATTTAAGAGGGATGTATTGTGCCCTCCCACCATCCCATACTCACTAAAACACTATTTCCGAGGAGGTTGTTTGGCTCCCATCATTCCTGTCTAAAAAAACATAATTGGCACAATGCGGTGAAGATTGGAATAACATCAGTCAACCTTGCTATATGTGAACTTAGAACATGTATATGTTTGTATTAGAATGAGGAGAACTAGATCCATTATGAAGTTCAAAAATATAAGCATTGTAGATTTAGTATGACTCCATTTGTGCTCACGAGTAAACATTAATCATTCACATAGTTAATCAATTACAAGTATTATGTTTCAATGTGATAAAAAGTTTTTCATCATTGATTATAATTCACACAATTAATCAATTACACGTATTATGTTTCAATGTGATAAAAAAAATTTCATCATTGATTATAATGATTTTATGTGGATTAGATTTTACTTTTGAGGTATTAAATTATTTCTGTTTTAATATTTATTTATTTATTTATTATTATTATTATTAATTAAAACTTTTTGATGCTGAAAGTATTTTTAAGTAATAACTTTCTATGTTTTAAAGGATTTTTAAATTAATAATTTATTTTTATTTTTTATTTTTTAATATAATTATTATGTTTGTTTGATCTTAAGATCTATAGAGCTTAATTATAAACACCAAATATATAAAAGTGTTTTTTCAATTTTATAAATGTTTTCCAAAATCAACATTAAATATAGAAATGTTGTCTAAAATAATTTATAGCATCTTATATTTTGATGACCAAATGTAGAATTTTACCCCAATTTATTCCATCAATCCAAATGATTCTCACCGTATTTTAGGTTATAAATTTTGGTTTCCTTTCTTGTTATTTTGAGTGGCATCATGCATGCATTTGTTGCAAATTGTTATTCTACTTATTTCTAGTCTTCTTTGTAGCATCAAAATACTTAACGCTTCTTTTGTAGTGTCAACTAGGACCACACAACTATAAATCTATATTGTTTTGTGGATTTGCATCTTAATGTTTATTATGTATTCCTATAATTTATATTTTTTTCTTAGTCAATTATATTTTTACATGGTAGCGCATTGGATTTTTCCCTTACCACTTTAAAGAGCAGGGATCATGTTTTGGAAGGAATTTTTTTTCGTGCAATTTCTATAGCAATGAATTTGAAAAAAAAAATCAACATTCCACAGGAACGAGAACTAAGTTGCAAAGGAGTTGTTTCCCTTGTTGGTTAGTCTAAACACAAGCAAATATACAACAATGAAAATTTGCATGGGTGGTTGTCAACTCTATGAATTCTATTTGGCAAAGTAAGGTTCAAAATGTGATACAACGCATCAAAGTAGCGCATTGGAAGCATGGTGGGCCCATAACCCATAGGTCCCAGCATCAAAACCTAGCTCTAATACATGTGGATGTATCTTTTGCGCAAACAATTTTGTTATAACACTACATTAGTGTGAATTTTCCTCTCTGGACTATCTCTTGCAACGTTGTCATGGCTAACAACTGCAATCTCAAAGTATGTCTTGAATTACTCGGCAATCTCTCTGCAAAGGTTCCATCCCTCCTCAATTCATACAACTAAGTAATATATGTAATATTGTTTTAGTGTAATAACTTGTATTGTATGTAGTCTTGGATATCATAGAACTTAGATGTGTCCTAAGTTAAAATAAAGATATGCAAATAATTACAACATAAGTACAATCAAGATATTGCCAATAATGATAAAGGATATATTGATAACTATGAAGGATGATGATCAACAATGGTTAGCTCAAGTGATCATGATCCAAACATGAGATATCTCCCCTTGAAGTTGGGGAGGTCATGAGTTCAACTCTCTTGACCCCCTAGAGTTAAGGGTGAATATCAACTGCAAGACACAAGGGATAATAAACCAATGGGAAAAATTACAACAAATATAGGTAATCAAGGAAAAACCCTCCAAGATAATACGAGAGTACTAGAAAGAACTATTTCTAAAAGATATCACAATGAAAATAAAGGTTCTAACTAAAATTGCGGTGTGTCAATTGAGTGTTGGTTGTGGAGCATGATCTTCCTGATTCAGAGATGTTATTTCAGCCATGTTTTAATCCAATCACCTGACGAGGGGTGTGGAAGGGCTTCCCCCTTCAGCAAAAATTAGGAAAAAATGCCTTCCCAAGTGTTGTAATTTCAAATTCATGACTGTTAAGTTTTCTTAATTTGCTTAGATGCTATCTTAAAACAAATTGTCACTAGTAAGATCACTGAAATAACAACAAGCACAGAAACATAAGAACAAAAGAACACAAAGATTTTCCTCAAGGAAACCACAAGGAAGAAAACCCCGCAAAACTTCCTTAGTATAGAACTCAACCAAAGTAGTGTAAAACCCAGACAGCTGCTTCTCTCTTCTTTCTAACGCACTAATATTTCTCTTTCTTGCAAAACAAATTGATTGAGTGAGTACAAATGAAGGGGAACGTCTCCCTATTTATATTCTTCAGTTGAATTTACCTCTAACCTAACAGGGTCGACTTGTCTAACTGACTGGGCTGACTTGTCTAGCAAGACACCAAAAATAACATTTATTATATTGACAGTCGGGTACTATTGACCCAACTTACATTCAGAGGTTTACATTGACTCTTTCAATGACTCTTACATGACCAAACTCATCTCCCGAAGGAGGAACACATTCAATACATATGGAATATCTTCCGAAGTTACAATACTTTAACACTCCCTCTTAACTAGGAAGGTATTCAACCACAATAGCAACTTCTACCACAACTATACAACTGACTGGTGAGCCTCTATATGTCATAGCAAGTTTTGGAACATCATCATACATATTCATCATCGATCTCAGCTGGATCATGTTCTGCAATCTCAGTTTGTGAATATTGAATCATCTTTTGTACGTACTAGAGCATCTTCCATCATCTTCTAAATCATCTTATGTAGCATCAGTATGTGAATATTGAATCTTCGTCCGTCACGTCAGTATATGAATACTGAATCATCTACTTGATCATCTTCTTATAGAATTAGTATGTGGACACTCAATCATCTCCTATCACGTCAGTATATGAATAATGAATCATCTTCTGGATCATCTTCTACAGCATCAGTATGTGGATATTGAGTCATCTTTTTTCATACTAGCATGTGAATGCTAAATCAACTTTTGCCAACATCAGTATGTGAATACTGATACACCATCTGCAACCTCATCATTGGCAACATTAGTATATAGATATTGAAACATCAACGACAATCTCATTAGCATTTTAGTGCTAAAATCAAAATCATCTATAATGCTAGATCATCATCTGCATTACCAGCATAGAGATGTTGGAACATCAACGTCACCATCAGTATAGAAATACTTAAGCAAACTCATCAACAAGCATTAGTGTAACAACATTGAAACTATCTCAACAATCAATAATCAACAATCATCAGTGTAACAGCATTGAAACTATCTCAATAATCACTGTAATAATCATTGAAACTATCTAAACAATCAACTCAACAATCATAAGTATAACAATATTGAAGCTATCATCTCAACAATCATCAATATAACAATACCGAAGCAAACATATCAGCAATCATCAGTATAACAATACTAAACCAATCATATCAACAATCAATAGTATAGCAATACTGAAGATACATCTTTCCCTCTAACAATCTCCGAGCAGCATGACGGTGAGTTCTCTGGTAGATCCATCTGGGCATTTTGTCTAACTTGCTAACCCTTTAGAGCCAACAAGCCTAGTTAGACAAATGGAAATACCTGGGGACCAACAAGCCTTGTACTAGCGTACCCACCCACTTGGGTTAAACTGGTCTATCTAGACATACTAATCCCCTTGGATCAACAGTCCTTGTCTAACTTACTAACCCTTTCAGGACAACAAGACTAGCCAGACTTACCCTCCTCTAGACTGAGCTACCACCACTGCATCCATCTTCCATCTACTCTCACTCCCTCTTTCAAGAGAGGTCCTTTCGGACTACACCAAGCTTGTCTCGAAAGTATTCAAACTTTACATGAGCCAGAGGCTTAGTACACACATCTGGAACTTGTTCCTCTGTAGGAACATACTTGATCTTTACAGCTTCTTTATGAACCATATCCCGAATGAAATGATATCTAACTTCAATATGCTTTGTCTTATCATGAAACACCATTTTTCCAGTCATCTTGATACAACTCTGATTATCACAAAGGATATCAGTAGCATCTATCTCTGCATCAAATAGTCATGCCAACATCTTTCTAATCCATACTACTTCGCTACATGTTGAACATGCTGCAATGTATTCAGCCTCTGTCGTGTTGAGTGCAATATTGGTCTACTTTCTACTGAAACAAGAGATCATGCGTGATCCCATACTAAAGCAACATCATGAGGTGATTTTTCTATCTTTAGCACTTCCTTCCTAATCTGAATCTATATATCCATGTAATTTGATCTCGCCACTAGATGCATATCTGAGCCCATAATCTGAATTTCCCTTTAGATACCTCATTACATGTTTTTCTCCAATAAGGTGAATGGGTTTAGGATTCACCATATATTGACTTAGATTGTTTACAAAAAAACATATATCTAGTCTTTTATTGGTTAAGTACATCAGAGAACCAACAATCTGTCTGTATAAGGTAGCATCATCTTCTTCTAAAGCATCACCATTTAATAACTTCAAACTTGTTGTCATCGGAGTATTCATAGCCTTGCAATCTATCATTCCACATTTTTGTAGGATTTCTACTACATATTTTCCTTGGTTTAGGAAAATTGCGTCTGGATACTGCCATACCTCAATACCTAGAAAGTAATTCATCATTCCAAGATATTTCATCTTGAACTCTGCAGCAAACTTCTTCTTACATTCGATGATGGGCTTATCTTCTCCTGTCAGGAACAGATCATCTACATATAGTAATAATATCATAACACCATCATCCTCAATCTTATAGTAGAGTTTGGAGTTTGCTTTACTTTTGGTATAGAATAAGATCATTATAAATCCATCGATCCTTACATGCCATGCTCTGAGTGCTTGCTTTAACCCATACAATGCCTTCTTTAGTATACATACATGATTTTTCTTATCATTAGTCTCGAACCCTTGCGGTTGTTCGATATATACCTCTTCTTTAATCAATCCATTTAGAAAGGTTGTCTTCACATCCATTTGATGCAGATTCCACTTCATATTGGATGTCAAGGAAGGATGGTTCTGATTGAGGTGTGCCTAGCCACTTGTGCAAAGGTCTCCTCATAGTCGATTCCCTCTTTCTGAGAGAATCCTCGAGATACAAATATTGTCTTGTAATTTTCTATACTACCATCTGCTAAGTGTTTAGTTTTAAAGATCCATTTCGAGGATACCACCGATTTGTCTTTTGGTCTTGGTATTATTTCCCAGACATCATTCTTTATAATGGATTGGTACTCCTCGACCATTACATCAACCCATTCCTTCTGTTTTATTTCTTCTTCAAAATATGTTGGTTCTTTATCAACTAGATTACACATCAAAGCCATATAAATAGGGTATGACTTTGGCTTCTTTATTTCTCGTATGGTTCCTTCTGGGGCACCATGTCTTTTTGCTTCTTCGATTACTTCACGAGCCCAAGCAAGTTTTGTCTTTCTAGAAATCATTTCACTGGGTAATTATTCAAGTAACTGAGGTTTTGTCATATCATGGTCCTCAGGTATCTGATCTTCTTCTTCGTTCCTAACTAGTCTAGGACTTTCTTCAACTTTGGGAGTTTCATGCTACTCTTCATCTTCCTTATCTTTCTTTGACTTCCTGAAGCTGTATCTTCGTCAAATGTGACATCTCTGCTAAGTTCAATTTGATGGTAACCTGAGATATAGATTCGATAAGCTTTTGATTGCTCACTATATCCTACGAACAAACCCTTCTTTCTTGAAGGACCTAACTTTGACCTTTTCTCCTTGGGAATGTGTATGTATATAGGACAACCAAATATCTTTACGTGACTTACTTCAGGCTTTTCTCCGAAAAACATTTATTCTAGAGTTTTGTTCCCAGTGGAACTGTGGGAGATTCTATTATGTGCATATAATGATGTTCTGGTTGCTTCTTCCCATAGGTACATCAATAGATCTTGATCATGTATCATAGCTTTCACAACTTCCATGATAGATCTATTCTTTCTTTCTGCCACACCATTTTGTTGTGTATTATAGGGAACAGTGAGCTCCCTCTTAATCCCAGCTTCCTTGCAGCATTCATTGAATTCATTTGATGTGAACTCTCCTCCATTATCTGACCTCAATATCTTTATTTTCTTTTTAGATAAGTTTTCTACAAGGGCCTTAAACTCCTTAAACCTTTCAAACACTTCATCCTTCTTTTTCAAGAATTCTTGTGGGAATAGTCATCAATAAAAGAAGCATACTAAACATACTCGCTTAATGAACTGGTTTGCATTGGCCCGCATATGTCTGAATGGATAATATCTAGTATCGATTTTGCTTTACTGTCACTGTTTGGATAAGGATTCTTAGTATTATTTCCATGTGCACGTCCTTTGCACACTCCTTCATGTTCTATGTGAATTTCTGGTAGACCAGTCACAACCTTTCTTACAATTAGTAGAGATTTGTAGTGAATATGAGCAAGCATTTTGTTCCATATCTCACATGGGTTTATGGTACTAGTTTCTAATGTTGAATCTTCATGTCCCTTTAATTTGTAGAGTCCTCCTTCAAATTTATATTGCATCATCTATGGTTTTACCCTTTTTCCACATGAGAAATTTTCCATCCACAAAAGCAACTCTGGAGCCTTTCTTGTCTAAGGCTGAAATAGAAATAAGATTTGTCTTTAGTCCTGGGACATATAGGACATCTTTCATTTTCATTGGTTTTCCAGAGTCCAACTTATAGGATGCTTCTCCTGTTCCTTTGATGGGGTATTGTGAATCATCTCCAAGAATTACTTTGTGTGGAGATTCCTTTTGTACAAGACATGAGAGTAAGTCCTTGTAACCTGTCATGTGCTTGGAGGCACCACTATCTACTAGCCAGGTGTCATTTCCTGGTGAGACTGGTCCTATTAGAGCATAGATCAATACATATTCTTCACTGGAGTCTTCATTCTTCTTCGCTTCTTCTTCGACTTCTTGATCACTATCTTCAGCACCATGGGCCTGAAATCTTTTCATATTTTTTACTCTTTCTTCTTTCATGGGACAGTTGATAGCAATGTGTCACAACTTATGGCAAGGGAAGCATTCAAAATTTGAGAAGTCTTTCTTGGACCTCTTAAACCCTTGAGTCTTATGAGGATGGTCATGACTCTTCCTTTTTCCTTTGGTATGAGTTGTCAAGGCTTGATCCTCATTGTCATTTAGATTTTCTTCTCTAGATGTTATCCTTTCTTCTTCTTGAACACATTCTTCCCATAAATTTCAAAATTTGGTTAGTTTCCTTTTTAATAGATTCCTCAGATAAAGGCTCCTCAATATCTTGGAAGACCATTTAAGGTTGTCATCACAACTTTTGTTTCTTCAACCATGTCACCAGTGGCTTCTAACAGATCCTTGATTTGAGATACTCTTGTAAAGTAAGACTACATGGTCTCTAACCATTTGATCTCTTACACTTTTGAGGTGATTCCTCAGGGTCATCTTCTAATTAATGTTTCTTCCTTTAAATAAACCAAATAGAGCATCAAACATTTCTTTTGGAGTCTCCCTTGAGGATACTTATGGAATCAATTTATCTTTGATGGAGTCAGTTATGATCATTTTATCTATGATCATATCCTTCTTATACTTGGTCTTGGCTTCATCTTCTTCTGGTTCTTTCACTTCCTCCTTTACATATCCATCTAGATCATTCTCTTGTAGGATGAGCATGGTCATATACTTCCACGCTCTGAAGTTTTCACCACCTTCAATATTTTCATCTAGCTTGGTATTCTTTGTCATCTTTAATAGAATGATAACTTCAAATGGAATAAGGAGGAATAGTACTTACTTGAAGAAAACAACTTCTAACTGACCTCTTTCTGGATTACCTAGGGCTTGATGCAAAAACCCTAATTTTTTAGTTGGGATCACTGGTAGAGCTGAGTGATGGAGAATATGTCCCTCCCTAGGGCGAGGTAGAATGTATATTGTTTTTTCTGAGATTGATGATGGAGTCTCATTAAAACTAAATCCCTAGTTTGTTCTAGCAGCAGTGACTGGTCCAAAACTGAAACTTCTTGGAGTACAGTTTTGTCTTCACAAAAAGATGCACTCTTCAAGGGCGATTTGAGAGAGCCCTCTTTTTTGGTTGATCAGACGAGGGATTTGTTTGGAGTAACAAACCCTAACTGTGCAGTGCTTCCTTTCAGGGTGGCTCTGATACCATGTTAAGTTTTCTTAATTTCTTAGATGATATCTTAAAATAAATTGTCACTAGTAAGATCACTGAAATAACAAGCACAGAAACATAAGAACACAAGAACACAAATATTTTACTTGGGGAAACCACAAGGGATAAAACCCCACAAAACTTCCTTAGTATAGAACTCAACTAGAGCAGTGTAAGACCCAGACAACTACTTCTCTCTTCTTTATGGTGCACTAATCTTTCTCTCTCTTGCAAAACATCTTGAGTGAGTGATTACAAATGAATGGGAGCGCCTCCCTATTTATATTCTTCAGTTGAGTTGACCTCTAACCTAACAGGGTCGTCTTGTATAACTGACTGAGCCGATTTATCTAGTCAGACACCAAAAATTACATTTATTATATTAACACTTGGGTACTATTGACCCGGCTTACATTCAGAGGTTTACATTGACTCTTTCAATGACTCTTAGAAGACCAAACTCATATTCCAAAGGAGGAACACATTCAATACATATGTCATATCTTCCGAAGTTACAATACTTTAACAATGGCTTGGTCAATAATGTGTGATTTGTGGGCCCATGGTTTTGGGCAGCCCATTGTTTTTTTGGCATGGTATTCCTTTATAAAAGGAAGGCATTTGAATACAACTGTGTATTGTATTGTACCATTGTAAAAGTGTTCTCTGTGGTTGTGAGAGAGAGATTGAGAGAGAGTGAATACAAAGTGCAGTAGGTTTGTTGTAGGTTGTATCCATTCATTTTGTTGGAGAAGATAATAATAAAGGACTGGCAATTTATGTGTGGAAGTAGTTTGTCCAAGGTGAACCACGTTATATATGTGTTTCTCTTGTAATGTGTTTTAATATTTGCATCTTGTTTATTGTTTTTTTTTTTGCTCTACGATTATATTTTATAGCCATTGGTATTAAAGCCAAAAGGTCTATTTGGCTAGTAAACTCGCAGGAAAGAAGGTTTCTTGGTTCGAGTGGGAGCAATGGCAGAAGAAGGAACGTTTAGGGTTGAGAAATTTAATGTGAAAAACTACCAATTACAGAAGATGCAAATGGAGGAGTATCTATACCAAAAGGATCTATTCCTATCGTTGGGTGGAAAAACAAAACAACCAGTGACTATGAAGGACGAAGAATGGGTGTTTCTTAATAGAAAGGTATTGTGAACAAAATAGTTTTTCTTGGCTTCGTCGGTGGCTTTCAATATTTCAAAAGAAAATACAACATAGGGTGTGATGAGTGCATTGGATAATCTCTATGAAAAACCCTCATCTTCCAACAAGTTATTTCTAATGAAGCATTTATTTAATATGAATGTGTTAGATGGTGGATCTCTTGTTGACCATTTAAATGAATTTAATACAGTTACTAATGAGTTAAGTTCTATAAGAGTGAACTTTGATGATGAGGTTAGGGCTCTTCTAATCTTATGCTCATTTCCAGAAAAATGGAATTGTTTGGTCATGGCTGTAAGTAACTATGTCTCTGGTTCAAACACTCTTAAATTTGATGATGTTGTCGGTGTTATTATTAGCAAGGAAATGTGAAGAAAAATCACAGGTGAGACATCAGGTAATATGTTGACCATGGAGAGAAGGAGAAGACAAAGGGAAAGAGGAAAGAGTCTGAGTTATCACAACAAGTCTAGAAAGGGTAGATACAAGTCCATATTAGGAAAGATAGAATGTTGGAATTGTGGTAAGAGAGGACATTTAAAGAAAAATTGTAGAGCTCCAAAGAAGAAAGGAGATGGGTAGCAAGAAGATAATGTAGCAGGTGATGTGTTGCAAGATGCTTTGATTCTTGCCTTAGATAATACTAGTGATTATTGGGTAGTAGATTTAGGGGCTTCATGTCATGCTACACCCCATAGGAAATTATTTCATGATTATGTTCCAAGTTATTTTGGACATGTTTTAATGGGAGATGTTTTGTTTTACATGGAGGTAAAATTGTTGGAATGGGTAACGTACAGATTAAGTTAAATAATTGAAATGAATGGCTGCTA
Organism: Pseudotsuga menziesii; assembly: GCA_001517045.1. Classification (NCBI taxonomy): domain Eukaryota; kingdom Viridiplantae; phylum Streptophyta; class Pinopsida; order Pinales; family Pinaceae; genus Pseudotsuga; species Pseudotsuga menziesii. The sequence continues at coordinate 138,932 of LPNX010919848.1, forward strand.
AAATGTAAGGAATATTCATGCTATGAAAAGAAATACGATCTCATGGGGCAATTGGGAGATAGTGGTTGTTTGTATACGATTGGAAAAACATGGTGGAAGATCACTAAAAGAGCATCGATAATAGCCAAAGGAGATAGGTGAGGTACATTGTATTTATGTCCTCAAAATATTGATTATTCCATCTCTATATATTCTACAGAAATAGGTATAGTGTTGTGGCATCATAGGCTTTGCCACGTGAGTGAGAAGAGGATGTAGATTCTCCACTCAAGAAAATTTATTCCAAATATGAAGCAGGTAAGTTTGGAATTCTGTGAGAACTGTGTTTATGGAAAACATAAGAGATTTAGATTTATCAGGCTTGGGAAACAAAAGAAGAGTGAAAAATTAGATCTTCTGCATATAAATGTATGGGGACCAAATCAGGTACAATTCCTTGGTGGATATCATTATTATGTTACTTTTATTGATGATGCAAGTAGAAAAGCTTGGTTTTATTGCATTAGACAGAAATATGATGTGTTTTCTACTTTTAAGAAATGGAAAGCTTTGCTTGAGAATGAGACAGGGAAAAGATTCAAGTGTCTTAGATCTGATAATGGAGGTGAATATTGCAGCAAGGAGTTTTATAGTTATTGTTCATACCATGGGATTCATAGAGAGAAGACAGTCCCAGGAACACCACAAGAAAATGGTGTGTCAGAAAGGTTGAATAGGACGATCATGGAGCATGCAAGGTGTATGAGGCTGCATGCAGGGTTTCTTTTACAGTTTTGGGATGATGTTGTAGATATTGTTGTTTACTTAATAAACAGAGGGCCTTCAACCACTTTGGATGGTGGAATTCCAGAGGAGGAACTATGAGATAGTGAAGAAGAATTGCAGCGGGTTTGCTGCAGGTTGTATCCTTTGTTAGACGGTATAATAATAAAGGACTAGCAATTTTTGTGTGGATGTATCCCATATTTGGTGAACCACATTATATATGTGTCTTTCTTGTAATGTGTTTTAATATTTGCATCTTGTTTCTTTTTTATTGATATTGCTCTGCGATCTTTTTTTCTAACATTGAAAGAATATATGACATCTTAGGTTGTTTACTAGAAGTTAAAACATCAAAGTTAAGAACTACAAACAATGCAAGTTTACAAAATTGTTATTATTATGGAATCACTATAGGTAAGGATTCCATAGTCAATACAAGTGTTCAAGTTATCATGTTCATACTAAGATTATATGTGTAGACCTCCATATAGACATATAACACATGTATTATAATTGCAAACTAATTTATAGTTTGACCCAAAGGGAATATATGTATTGTTTCTATCACATTTTTGGGAATACAAACTCTATACACATTTGAGATCTTCATTTTTTTTAAAGTGAAAAGGCCACACAATATTTTTCTAAAGTAGATTTGATATATGCTCTAAGGATTATACAAATTCCCTTGATTATTTTCAAAAGGAAGAAAGAGGAAAGTAGTCACTTATGTTGCTCAAGCATGTAAGCCCTTACAGGGAAGAGATGGATGCTACTGATAATGAGCATGTCTCAAGAGATTATAATACTAATGTCGACAATCTTTGTATGCTTAAAAAATATATAGCAATATAGCCTCATATTACAAAGGAATATTAGTAGGAAAAAATCCAAGTGGAGAATCATATGTAGTTATCCTTAACTAGTTGTAAGAGTTGCATGAATTTTTAATTGTGTTTTATTCATAACATTTAGAAAATTAAGGATGATGGCTTGAGGTCTATGGTAATGGTGTATTGGATTTTAGGGTTTTCATAATTTTACTCTTTGATCGATGATTGGGTTGTATTCATCTAGTATCTTCTTCGTAGCACAAGGTTATGGACCCGAAGCTGAGCAACTAGATTATGGTGAGGATGAAGTTTTGAGTCCTCAAAAACATTTTCAAATCCCAAGAACAGATGTTGTAACTAAAAAGAAGCGCTAAGCATTCTAATGCAAATGTGTCAAATGAATTATCCATAGTAGTTTTCAAATATTTGGTGCCATATGGATCCTTACGAGTGGATCCAAAGTCATGATTTGTACATAATGCAAACAATTCCTAAGTATTTTGATCCCACACATAAAGTGCATTCAATATCCCACTCAAAACTAAAGATTGCAGCTTGTACTTTAGGAAATTTGGGTTATCTAGGAATTCACCTTAGCATTTCCTCATTCGATGGTTTCTCCTTCTCCTTCGCCTACTAATCATATTTTGAAGGTTGAAATCTATGCTAGTAGCAATCGAAAAAAGAAAAAGTTCCTAAGGGAAAAATATTAGAAGGTGAGAATGATTTTGGGGCGAGACATAGGGATGGAGGTGGAAGGATTAATGAAACTGACGTTACTAGCTCATTTCATGGGAAAAAATGTAAAGGGAGAAGAAAGAAGAAAGAAGAAAGAATGGGTGGAAAAAACCTCAAGTTTTTCAAGAGAAGAAGCTATGACGAAGGACAATACTTCTACATCAGAAGCAATGAATTGTATAAAACCAAATACTCAATGAAACTCCATTCTATAACACCTATCAGAAATGGATATCTCATCTCCTCTTGTTTAGTAGACTACTCATAATTTATAAGGCATGTTTCCTTGTTCTATTTTTAAGAAACGTCCAATTTTTATAGTGTTTCCTCCCCCTACTTTTATCCCCTCCTTAAATCCTTGTAGAAAGGAAGTTTCAAATAGAGAGTCTCAAGGATTTGTAAAAACTAAGGGACTTAGAGTTATCGAGGGTCCTCCATCATGGTCTCGATAGCATGTTGATCCTTTGATCATAGAGAGAGAAGGGTCACCTTCTTTGAACAACACTTCAAACATTCATAAAGAGAAATTGCTTAAACCTCCTACGTATTTCAATTATCAACTTTGACCCCGAAAAACAATAATGATGGAGTAGAAAATGAAGTCGAGGGAGGTTTATCCATAATAGAAAACAAGCCAAACCTAGTTGGAAGAAAGTACATATTTCTTTAGAAAATTCCAAAACATATAGAGAAGTTTAGGAAGGGAATCAATTAACCATTAGTGTGGCCTCTTAGAGCAAGAAATTCCCTGAAGAAGTGCCCTCGTGATTATTATCTTACCAAATGTAAGAGGGGTTGCGGGTACCCATAAACAACAAGCCCTCGAAACATTGTTCTATGTAATTGAATATGGCCTTTTCAAACTGAGCCAAAAATTCAATAAGAATTGCAACAGTCCAGACTTTTCAATAAATAATTCACCAATATTAAATAACACACCATATGCATGATGGTTAAATGAAAAAGAATTTCAATATTCCATACTTTTCAATTAATAATTCACAAATATCAAATAACACACCATATGCATGATGGTTATCTCATTATTTTAGACACCAAAAAGAAATATCATGGGAACAAATCAAACGAGACTCCAAAAGAATTCCTTGAAAATATGAAGAAGTCATAATATTTTTTGCCTAGCAATCATATAAATCAAGTCAAATGAGAGCCATTTAATCTCCTATAAGTTCACCAAATTAAGAAAAATGAGATTCAAGTACTCTTATATATAGCTATATAGAAAGAATTTACAATTTTTTAAAGAAAAATCCATTATGAACTTTCATTATTCCTCATAGATTAGACTTGTAGCTTGGTGAGGTAAAGTGACTGTAATACAACATATTTAGAAGCAGACGAGATCATTGGTAGTAGATAAAACCCAAACATGAGGCTTTTTTTGAAAAATCTAGGCAAGGGCCTCCAAAATTTAATGAAAAATCTAGGCAAGGGCCTCCAAAATTTAATGTTAGTGAATTTATAAACCTTTCAAGTGTTCAATGTCAAGTTCAGAAGAGGTTTAGAAGGAGGTTAAGTTTAGAGCAGGTTTTGAAGGATCCAACATTTTTTTTCTAAATTGATGGCTTTAAAAATTATTTTGTGTTTTTGGGAAAAAAATGTAAAGCATATTCAAATTTTTGATGATCCTAACTAAACGGAAAAATACAGGTATCCAATTGGGGAACAACTAAAAGAGGTCATAGTTGTTGCAAAGCCATTTCTTTCATTCATATCTTTTGAGAATGAAATACAGAGGTTGAATCCCTCTCAAGGGAGGCACAACAAATACCTAAAGGTTATTTATTCCCCAAAAGAGTACAGATATTGAAGCTCAAATACGTTCTCAATCAAATTCTATTTCCAAAATGTTGCTTTCAATAGACCAAACATGCTGTTATTTTATCTTTTGTTGAAATACAAGTTTATCTATTTTTCTTTAGAGATGTTATTGTTTTAACACAATCTCTACATAACAATGTTTTATGGGCTTTGTAAAAACTTGTTTTTAAATAAATATGAAGTGATATCAGGAAAGAGATACTCAACAATTCATACACCTCATAAATATAATTTCCATTTAATTTATAAAAATAGTAATATTTCAAAATGAACAAATATGTTTTCTTAAATACCATTATAAGAAAAAAAATATTGATAAAAATAGAATATAGAATATGTATATGTGAAAAAACATTTTTCCTCCATTAAATTGCCTCACGATACAACTTTCAAATTCCATATCATTTGATACTGAAAATATGATAAACACTATGTATATCATATGAAGTCAAGCTATGAAAATCATCTAGTCATTCAGTGTGATTGTCATGTTGACAATTTCTTATTAATCATAATTTCAATATATAAATCAATTTGGAGTAACACTAGTACTACACAACGTATTAGAGCAGCGCAGTGGAAGCATGGTGGGCGCATAACCCATAGGTCCCACGATCAAAACATGGCTTCTATACAATCAATTGTGGCTTCAATGATAAAGTTTTTAACGAAATGGCAGATTAGGATTTGTTAGGAACCTGTGTCAACGCTTCTCTTTACTTTGTTAGTACATTGTTGTTGGACACATATCTTTTGTAAGTCATCCTGTGAGTATATTGTATTATCCCACATTTAGGGGAGTAATAGTTGTTTAGATTAGACTTAGTATATAAGTACGTGTTGAGGCCAATGAAGGCATCCACGATTTATTTGTATCGAGCTTGCTGAAAGGATATTTCCCCCTCGAAGTGGCTTGCGATCAATAAATTCCTTCTCTGTTTTTTATTTATGTTATATCGTGCATTTTCATTATTTATTGCATGAAGTTTCGTTCATCTAGTATCAAAGCACTTTCTTAGGTTCACTGGGTGGAATTTTTGCCATTTTTTTTTACAGTGGCTTCACGGCGCTCTGATTATTGCAATAGTTGTTCTTCTTGGCATCTGTATTGTTCATTTCAATTGCAAGTTCAGATCACTAGGGAATAACCCATATCCGCTTAATTGTGGGAAGTACTTGGGCATAGCCCTAAAATTCATTGTGAGGAGTACCACAGGAACCTTGAAGTAGCTGGCCATTGAGAGGACCTACTAGTGAAAAGGGAAACAGACCATACTTGATTGACTGGTTCCCACCTGTGAGGTAAGCCAAGAGTTGTCATATGTGGCAAAACAGTTATCAGTTTTACCTCAGTCGTGGAGTGAGGGGTATTTCCCCAATACGCAAGTCGTTAGACAACATTGGTGGTAGATTTAATCCCTTGAACCTTTAGGAAGTCGAACATACCTGGGGTCCATATTTATTTCGAATTGATAAATAGCAGATTGCATCTGTACAGATCCGTCACATATCAATTCCACCAAAAAAAGGTATAAATTCATGTTTTTTCGCCATATGTTCTTTTGCTTTAGCTCTGTTTCCCTTGAAAATTCACTCGAACCCCTACAATTCCATTTTGCATAATTCCTTCTTTGAGGACCCTATCCTAAATTCCACTTTTCGAAGCCACAAATCTCACATTTTTCTATTTTTAGGATTTTCCATAACTTCTTTGATTCTCACTCAATTGCCTTCAAATTTTGCAACAGTGTTCATTTCCTATTTCTGCTTCCTTGTCCCTCATTAGAGGAAATTTGGGGTCTAAAATGGGCCTTATAAAAAACTGTGCCATGGATGAGTTGGATTGAGTTGAATTTTTAAACCAATAGAATTGCAATATCTTTGGTCAACCATTATGGTTGAGTTGGACACATAATGCTTATGTGTTATATTTTTATTTGACAATAGCTAACTCTATATCAACCTCACCTTGGTTAAGTTCTTGAAAAGATCACCTCGAAATAAGATAAATAAACTTTAACTAATAAATATATAATATTTTTTTGATCACTACTTCCAACTCCTCTAAAACATAACCTTCTCATTAATTAAAATGGTAGTGGAAGCATTTTGAAATATTTAAAACATTTATTAATCAATTTTTTAAAAAGAAAACTAAATAATATTTAATTTTAAATAGACTTATCTTGAAATACTAAATAAAAGATATTTAGTATTTTTAATATTATTAAATAACATTTAAAAAATAAATATATTTAATTATTACATCCAAAAATATATAAAACATTTAAATACTAACAAAATATAAAATAAAAACTATTTTTAATGTTACTAAAATATAATAAAATTTAATTTTACTTTTTTTCTCTTACCTACCTACCCATTAAACCACAATTTGTTTTATATTAATATAAAAAATAATATGAATATACATAGTTTATTGTTTTTTTATTTTATGTGATGTAATATTTTTTATATGAATTAATATAAAATTTATATTAAAAAATAATAATGATTTTTTTATTTTTTTTAATACTATTATAATTATATTTTTCATTATAAATGAATATATTTGAGTTTTATATTTATTAAATATATAAAAAGTAGTGGTCAACTCATTTAAAAAAANTTTGATCACTACTTCCAACTCCTCCAAAACATAACCTTCTCATTAATTAAAATTGTAGTGGAAGCATTTTGAAATACTAAAAAAATTTATTAATGAATTTTTTAAAAAGAAAACTAAATAATATTTAATTTTAAATAGACTTATTTTGAAATACTAAATAAAAGATATTTAGTATTTTTAATATTATTAAATAATATTTAAAANTCCTATTATTTAATATGTGTGCACAAGAATCTAAATATTTCATTAATATTATTAACCAATATCTCTTAACTCTATATTAAGTCAATATAGTTGTCAACTACCATTAATGAGATGATTTAGGTTGACTTTCATTAGATTTTCATTAGATTTAATNACATATTTAATTATCACATTCAAAAATAAATAAAACATTTAAATACTAACAAAATAAAAAATAGAAACTATTTTTAATGTTACTAAAATATAATAAAATTTTATTTTACTTTTTTTCTCTCTTACCTACCTACCCATTAAACCACAAAAAAAATTTTATATTAATATAAAAAATAATATGAATATACATAGTTTATTGTTTTTTTATTTTATGTGATGTAATATTTTTTATATGAATTAATATAAAATTTACAATAAAAAATAATAGTGATTTTTTTTTTTTTTAATACTATTATATTATATTTTTCATTATAAATGAATATATTTGAGTTTTACATTTATTAAATATATAAAAACTAGTGGTCAACTCATTTAAAAAAATAATAATATAAAATTCAAAAGTTTTCTATCATTTATTATGTGTGCACAAGAATTTAAATATTTCATTAATATTTTTAACCAATATCTCTTAACTCTACGTTAACTCAATATAGTTGTCAACTACCATTAATGAGACGATTTAGGTTGAATTTCATTAGATTTAATCTGACATGGCATATTTGTAGTGTGATGTGGCTTTTTTTATTATTTTCCTTAGGAGGCCCATTTTAGTCCCCAAATTTCCTCTAATGCTTTGACAAATTTTCCCATTCTTTCACCTTGCTTCTAAAATCCCCATTTTTTGCTTCCCTCTCTTTCAAAAATTGTTCAAAACCTAGTCAAACCCCAATTACCCATCAGAGTTTTTCCCATCTCCAAATTTTATTTTTCTAAAAAAAATGTTTTTTGATTCTCTACCCATTCCAAAAAAAACTCTTGGTTATGGTTGTGACCCGCGCAAGAGAAAACAAATAATTGTAAGACAAACATGCTGCCCTTAAGACCAAACTCCAATATCTGGATGAAAAAATTCTTGGCCTCCATCTTCAGCATTCAACCATGAAAAATAGACAACAACCAGAGTCTTCTATAAACACTGGGTTCTCTTCTTCTAGCAATTTTTGTGGGCCTGAGCTTGTTTTTCCTCGCTTGAATGGTGATGATCTAACTGGATGGATATACAAGGAAAAACAATATTTTAGTTTGCATAACACTTTTTATGTCAACAAAGTCCCACTTGCATCCTTCCATTTGGAACATGAAGCCCTTCAATGGTTTTGTTGGTACATCAACTCTCATGAAGAGCCAAAATGGACAGATTTTTTCCAACTCCTTTTGCAATCATTTGGCCCTAGTGCTTTTGATGATTTCAAGGGAGCACTCACTCAACTTCTCCAAACTAGCAGTATGAGAGAATATCAGACAGAATTTGAGAAACTAGCCAATCATACAAAAGGATTGTTTGATGCATTCTACATGAATTGTTTAATCAATGGTCTGAAGGATGCAATTCGATATGAGGTTAAAAAAAAATCCCAACACAATGATGAAATCCCTAGGGTTGGATAAGTTGGCGAAGGACAATATCATAGCTCAACAACGCTCCAAATCCACTTTTGTTCCATTCAAAAGTATTGTTTCCCAAAGACCTCCAATCACACCATCTCCTAGAACTACTCCTATCAATCATTTGTCTAAAATCGAGATGCAGGCATGTAGAGAAAATTGGATTTGTTATAATTGTGATGAGAAATTCACCCGGGGAAATAGATGTGTTGAGAAAAAACTCTATCTCTTGGATGTGGATTCTCTGCTTGCACCAAAAAATTTTGAAGATGATCAGGATCCAATAGATGATCATGTCGATATTTATCAACCGCTTGTTGACCCTCCTTCTCAGGATGACCACCCAAAGATATCTCCCCATGCATTAGCGGGAGTCACCACCCCACAAACCATGCGGGTCAAGGGTTTCTTCAAGAAGCTCCCTCTTAAAATACTCATAGATTCTAGTAGCACTTATAAGTTCATTGACCCTCGAATCACCAAATACATTGATTGTTTGTCCATCCTTGCTCTAGCGTTGAAGTCATGATTGCCAATAGGGGTGCCTTACCTTGCAAGGGGAAGTGTCACGATGTGTGTATCTCTATTGGATATTATAACTTGTGCTCTGACATGTTTTCCTTAACCTTAGACGGATGTGATGTGGTTTTGGGTGCTCAATGGTTACACACACTGGGACCCATCTTATAGGATTTTAGTGAACTTTGGATGCAATTTTTTAGTCAATGGGAAAAAATACACATTAAAGGGCCTACAACCAGGATCTCTCAGCATCATCAGTTCACATTGCATGGAAAATCTCCTTAATAATAATTCACATGGTGTCATCACTCATCTCTGTTCCATTTAGATGCAACCATCAGCAGTCTCCACTACTCCCTTGGATATACAACAAATTTTGGATCGATATGCATGTGTCTTTGTTGAACCGATGGGATTTCCACCTTCAATACCAGAGGACCGTCGTATTCTTATCCTTCCCGAAAGTGTCCCTCCCAACATCAGGCTCTATCACAACCCATTTCACCAAAAGACAAAGATTGAGATTCTCATTCGGAACGTATTGAAGCAAGGTATTATTCTCCCTAGTACCAGTTCCTTTACTTCACCAGTTCTTCTTGTTTGAAAACAATATGGGGAATTGTACCTCTACATTGAATTTCGAGCACTTAATTGCATCACAATCAAGGATAAGTTTCAAATGCTCCTTCCACATTTCAGGCATTGACAAATAAAATAGTCCATCCCTAGTTCTGGAACTTCATTTGGTCTTCGTTGATGATATCCTCATCTATGGTAAAACATGGGATGAGCATCTTCGGCATCTGGATCTTGTACTGCAACTTTTATGTGATCATCATATCCATAACAAACAGTCTAAATGTGTTTTTGGGTAGGAGGAAGCAGAGTATCTATTACACATAAATATCATCATCATCATATGATGAGGTCCCAAACATCAGTATTTCCCCTAAATACCAAAGTTGGAAGTGAAAATACTGGCCCAGACTTCAATATTGCATATTAAAGTCTAGCACCGCTTTGCCCTTAAGTCAAGGAGCGCTACCTTCTTTAGTAATGCCTACAATCTCTTGATAGTAGGCGGTGCCACTACCTTTTTCTCTTGTTCAATGTGCAGTTCCGCCTTGTCACCGCTCTGTCATAATGGAGAAGAAGTGGTGCCCTTGGTAAAAAGTGAAAAAGAGAGGTTTCCACGAAACTTCTTGAAGGAAGACATCGTGGCACCCTTATCCCTACACCTGAGGACCACTTGGACTCGAGATCCATCCTTTTGGGATCTCCTATCCACCTCACCCACCATTTACTCAACCATCCCTATCCTCCCAAGGCCTATAAAAGCAGGCTCATACCCCATGGTTGAGGGAGAGAAAAATTTATGTTGTTGCGTTGATATTCTGGCCAAATCAGTAGGGTGAACATAGAATGAGCAAGTTGGAGCTTTCGGGGACAAGGCATTGGCATGTGAAGGAACGTATCAACACTAACGCAAAGGTTGTAAACTTCTTCTTCATCTTTAATGCAAAGTTGGTTCCTTTCCCATAAATTATGTTATGTTATAATCATGTATTTTATTGTTGGATTCCTTAGTCACTGACATATAATATTGGATTATATTCTAGTGCTTTTATCTTGTTTGCTTGTTTCATGTGATTGTGCAGGTACAACCTTGAAGAGCCATCACCATAGGAAACGTCTACACCACTCCATCAAAGAGACTCATTTACTATCTCCACCACATCTAGCGGAAGTCTTCCAACTCTGTTGTAACTCATTTTTTCTAGATCTGAACCATTCAGACTAGAGGAACAACTCTTGTCCACAAGAGGTGCATTTTTCCTAGAAACAAATCTGGTGACTCTGCTGGCGAGCATGGTTACATCATTGTAATCATCGATTACTTTACAAAATGGGTTGAGGCAATTCCTACGTATGCAAAGGATGGTAAGATTACCACCCTCTTTTTATTTAACCATGTGATAGCTAGGTTTGGAGTCCCGCAAGCTATAGTCACTGACCACGGATCTCATTTATGGAATCAGATGATAGCTGAGCTGAGTGCTAAGCTGTATTTTCGCCATGAAAACGCAACTCCATATTACCCGCAGGATAATGGTAAGGTCGAGGCCATTAACAAAGTTTTGAAAACTATGCTGCCTAGGATGGTTGGAGATCACAAATTCAATTGGCACTTGACTCTCTTTTCCACACTTTGGGCTTATAGGACTTCAGTAAAAACAGCAATTGGTTTCACACCCTTTCAGTTGGTCTATGGACTAGAAGTTGTCGTCCCTATCGAGTGTCAAATCCGTCACTTAAACTTGCAGTAGAAATTCTCCCAAACACTTTCGTCGAGGAAGAGAGATTTATGTACTTGGCCAACCTTGATGAAAGTAGAAGAGATGTTTTCTTGGCTAACAAGGCACACAAGAAATGTGTTAAGGCACAGTATGACAAGTTTGTTCAACCTCATGTCTTTAATGAAGGTGACCTAGTCCTGAGCTGTGATCAGAGAGATGATAAACTAGGGAAGGGAAAGTTTGAATCCATGTGGTACGGTCCCTTTGTCGTTCATAAGGTCTTAGATAAAGGGGCTTACAAGCTCGTGGACTATGAAGGGATACGCTTTGGGCAACATCACAATGGGTTGTACCTGAAAAGGTACTATGCTTACGACATTTATCTATGGTACCTTGTATATATGTATATTTGACTTTTAGTGTGTTTTTTCATTTTCAATATGGTTTTGAGTTTGATTTCCATACTGTTTATACCATGTTTTGGTTATGCAGATTGGATGGCTTTCTATGGTTTCATTAATAGTGCACGTCGTCATAACTTGAACCTTGCTTCAGCTGCTTGGGTGTTGTATTCCCCAGCTCAATATTTAGTCATTTCAGGAGCGGTCTGTATTGGTCCAGCTACCAACAACATCACCGAGTATTAGGCAGTGATAGGTTTACTGGTCGAGGCTGCATCTCAAGACATTCATGATTTGGTAGTATTTATGAACTCTCAGCTAGTGGTTTGTCACCTAAATCACGTTTACACTATCATGAACCCTACACTTCTCCGCCTCTTTCGAAGAGTGTGTTTGTTAGAAAGGTCTTTCGATTCCATCACTTACAGGCATATCCCTAGGTCTGATAACATGATTGCAGATTCATTAGAAAATTACATTCCAGATTGATATATTGCCCATTCATAAATTTTAAAAATTAAATATGGTCCATTGTAAAATAAAATAAATTGTAGAAGACACATAAAAATCATGTAAATATGATTTATCCATTTGAAGCACGTATAAACACCGGAACTAAGTCTGTATATATATATATATAAAGTGTTTTTACAAAAAATATGGTCACGAGACCTCATCTGAAGAATTGTGGCTTTCAGGCATACAAAATGATACAAAAAATCATGAAGCTAGCTAGCTTTCAGAGATACATCATGCAGACCACTCTAATGGTGCTCGTGGTAGCACATAATGGCCCTTGCTACCCTACATAGCAAGCGACTGAAGCGGCCTGATACTCCCACATTATGTCTCTAAAACCTCCTAGGGAGGTCATCTATAGTAGCATCCGGGATATCCAGAGTCAATCGGTCCAAGTTCTCCTCCAGCTCTGTGAGCTCATCATCACATCTATATACAAAGCGAGCTTTTGCTCGCCTATCCATTGGGAAGGATCCCCCAGGTTGTGCATCACCAACATCTGCATGCAAATATTAGGTCTTGTTATCATCCATAAAAATCATAAAACATGAAAAATATAAAAACATAATTAGTATCTTAAGTCTTGCTTCTTACCGATGTCACCCCACTGAGCCCCAAGTGGTAGTGGTAGATCGGGATATCCTCAGAAGTCAGTCCCTACATATGCATAGTCATCAATCATGACGATCTAATCACTCAGCCAATGGAAGAAGGGAGCCTCGAACTTGAACTCTGCCCCGTCACCTCCAGTGCAGGCCATGATCTCCACCCACCGCAGCATGACGGGGTCTCTAGCTCTAAGATATATGAATACTACCTGAGGTACCCTCTCAAAGAAGAATCATGCTAGGATGGTCCCATACCTGAACTGTTTCAACTCTCCTTGCTGACACTTCGTCAGTTGATCCTTGAACACAGGTAATAGTGCCTCGGCCCAGTTGAACACCGCGGGTGCCATGGCCTCTACGGCATACAGCATATGTGTCTGGGATGCTTGTTGGGGCCCTTGGCTCCCATCCACCCTCTGCATAGTAAATAAAATATTCTGAAGCGGTAGATCCCTCACAGCCTTGATTGGGATCTTCTTACCTAACAGCATTGTTCCTGGATAGCAATGGCGAACAATAAGCTCCTGTGTAGTAATGTCCCCACCTAGGGAACCAGTCAGAGAAATAGGTGCTCCTCATCTAGACAACCCTGTCAAGAAATAAATATCCTCTACCTCCACAATCATAATATGGGGTCCCACCTCAAAGTATTTTGTTCTGGATTCCACATTCGTGGGATGTACTCCAGTAATCGTGCATGTGAAACCATGCTAGGAGCGTGAAATAATTTTAAGAGGCCACATCCTCGTAGGGTATCTATGCAACCCGCATCTCTTGCAGCACGGGAATCATCATCATCATGTTGCCTCTCCTTCCAGGTCACCATTTTGACCAAATAACCCGTCAAAAAACCATTAATGGTCCATTTAGAAACATATTCAACCATTGAAATTCCTTAAAAACTTTTATGTTGACTAGGGCTTGTGTTTTTGGGGCATCACGGTTGGCAATGTGCCTGTCTCCTTAGAATAGAGTAGTGCCATAACCTCAGCAAGCTTGAAAAAGCACGGTTCTTATCAGGCACCGCTCTTCCCGTGAAGGCCAGAAGCGATACTCGACATGCGTTTTTTAGACTTTCCCTTAAGGCCCCAAAACTCAACAAAAATGAAAAACGGAAACCATGGAAATGAAGAGGAGGCTTCTAGTTATTACCTCTATTAGACATAAATCTCATCATCATCATGTGATTAGCTCCCAAACATCAATATTTTCCCTAAATACCAAGTTTTGAAGTGAAAATATTGGCCCAGACTTCAATCCTGCATATGAAAATCCAACACCGCTTCTGCCTTTAAGTCAAGGAGCGTTACCTTCTTCAGTAATGCCTATAATCTCTTGACAGTAGGCAGTGTCACTATCTTTACCTCTTGGTCAAGGAGTGGTTCTGCCCTGTCACTACTCTGTCATAGCGAGGAAGAAGCGGTGCCCTTGGTAAAAAGTGAAAAAGAGAGGTTTCCACGAAGCTTCTCAAAGGAAGGCTTCGTGGCACCCTTATCCCTACACCTGAGGACCACATGGACTCAAGATCCATCCTTTTGGGATCTCCTATCCACCTCACCCACCATTTAATCAACCATCCCTATCCTCCCAAGGTCTATAAAAGCAGACCCATACCCCATGGTTGAGAGAGAGCAAAGTTATGATGTTTCATTGACATTCTAGCCTAAATCAATAGGGTGAGCATAGAGGGAGCAAGTTGAAGATTTTGGGGACAAGAAATTGGCATGTGAAGGAGCACATCAACACTAAGGAAAAGGTTGTAAACTTCTTCTTCATGTTTAATGCAAAGTTGGTTCCTTTCCCATAAAGTATGTTGTGTTATAATCATGTATTTTATTGTTGGATTCCTTAGTCACTGACATAGAATAGTGGTTTATATTCTTATACTTTTTTATCTTGTTTTCTTGTTTCATGTGATTGTGCAAGTGCGTCCGTGAAGAGCCATCACCATAGGAAACAGATACATCACTACATCAAAGAGACTCATTCCAGATCTCCACTACTTCTAGGGGAAGTCTTCCAACTCTGTTGTAACTCATTTGTTCTAGATCTGAACCATTCAGACTAGAGGAACAGCTCTTGTCCGCAAGAGGTGCATTTTTCCTAGCAACAAATCTGGCAACTCCGCTAGGGAATATTTTTCAGTACATCTGATCTTCCTTGGTCTTTAAACTCTTGTCTGGAATCCAAGCTCCAATCTTTCATTGGTCAAATCTACTAGTTGATCTAGTGAGATCCAGTTTCAGTTCATCAGATCTACTAGCTGGTCTAGTGAGATCTTGGTTTGGTATTATCATATCTGTTCAAATCTGAATCATTCTTACCTTCTGTGCTTCATATTCTTGTCAATTCATGATTTTTATGCCACTATTACAATAATTAACTTTGTTTTTTTCGCCATTCTTTTGTCTTTTGACTTCTACAGAACACCACGCATGCAGAGTGGGTAATACGCAGTTCCACTTCCTATATTCAGTGATCAGTAAGTGGTGCCATCACCTCTTTATAGAAATAAAGAAGCGGTGCTGCCCCAGAACCACTCTGCCAGTAACCCCCTAGAAGCGGTGCCAAGCCCGACCCTTTTAAGACTTCTCATTTCAAAGTTTGGTTTGTTTTTTGCTTTCAATTCTGAATGTTTGGGCTTCTTTACAGATATCTGAGTAGTTAGATTTAAGATCTAGATGTGGTAAATGCTTGTGTTGTTGAATTCAAAAGCTAGATTACGCTCATCAGTTGGATTGCTTGTATCCTTGGTTTTTCATTTTCGAAAGGAGTGCTTGGAATTTTTCCTAAGTTAGATCTCTTCTTGTTGCTTGATAAGACTGAAAAGGAAGACTTGCTTGTTAGTTTTTTGCTTTCATTTTTTGTTAAGTTTACGAAAGACTTCTTTTTTTGCTTTTAAAAATAATTTTTTTTGTTGAGATTTGGTTACAGTTCTGTTTGAAGGTGAATTATTGGATCTATGACTAGCCTCATCACCTTTCAAATCTCCTTATTCTTCTTTCTTTTTACACTCTTGTCTCATCAAAAGAAAAAATATCATAGTTTTAAGTTAGATCTTTCCATTTTTTGAAGAAAAATTGAAAAAGTACTTAGTTGTGCCTTTGAGTATATTTGTCTTTCTTTTTAGGAAAGGATATCTTGCTCGTGTGTTTGCTTTCAAGATCAGGTTAGAAGTGTGTTGCTTGTATGTATTCTCGGAAAGATTTGTTTAGTTAGACTGTTTGGGAAAGTTTTGGATTTGAAACGGAATTGGAAAAAGAAAATACTCTCTCCTTCTCGTAAGTAGGCATGCTTTGAATGGTAAAGTGAAAAGAATTTGCATATAATAATTGCATGGTTTTACTTTTCTGTCATAACTCCATGCATTAACCTAACTGTTCAATTTAAAATTTACGGTAGCTATAGGTTAAAAATCTTAGTAACTTGAGTGATAGGTTAGAGACGTGCTTCTGCGTCATAAAACATAGGAGTTGTCATTTATTGCCTCCACTGCAACCCGAGACCTACATGATTCTTCCACGTACTGTCGATATATAGACAGACCTTTCACATACCCTTGAGGTATATCGAAAGGTACTTCACGTAATCGATTGTATATCGAAAGGTATTTCACGTACTCGATTGCATATCGAAAGGCCCCTTGTGAACGATTGTGCATTAGACAGCACTACTGTGGATTTTAACTCCCACGTACCTTGTGTATATCGAGAGGCCCTTCTAGGATTCCTGATACCATCTGAGAAAATCCATTTTGGTCTTCTCGTTGGCACAATAAACCGAGAACAGCACTCGGGGAGATTACTACGCATGTGTCATCTAGGTAGTCGAGTATTCAGGTGAGGGACAGTTGATTCTTCTTACCGTGTTTTAGTTTTGGACCCTACGGTATATATCGAGTTGCAAAAACTTGACAATCCTGGTGAGGAACTGGCTTGTTCAACACCTCTTGTCACTTAAGTTTGCTTGTGGCTTATATTTTGTGTAGGAGAAATTTTTGTGTGATTTTTCTAGTTTTGAAACCCTAGGTTAGGTTTTAGTGACCATACAATCTAGCCGAGTTTCTGTTGAGATGATCCAGAAGAAACCAGCACTTACCACCCGAATTTCCACCTGTCATAGAGGAGAGCCCAATGGAAGCCACAGACCAAGGTGTTGCAACTGACTCCCATGTGGAAGGAAGCCCAGTTGCGTATAGCAGAGAACAATTCATTGCTTACGTTAATCCCTTGGTCCAACAGCCTCCTACAGCTGACACTTCCTTTCATTCTTGGATGGAAGTTCATACTGATAGTCCTGTTGAAATTGAATATGGCCCTAATGCTCCTTTTTGGAGAACTTCTATGGATCAAGCCATTTCCGAGTTTGGGGTTACTAGACCTTGTTTTGAGAACCCTCCTCCGGGTGAAGATGAATATAGGAGAATTCAAGCATCTCTTGATCGTGCTTGCAATTTTTCATGGAGAGTAGAAAGAATTACTCCCTCACCTATACCTCACAAAGAACCTATGTTGGCTCTTTTACCCCATCTTTCAGATCCATGGCCTTCAAGATATCGTTCACTTGCTAAGACGTTAGCTCCAATTAAAGATGTCTCGGCTCGTAGTGTGACTTTTCATAATACAGGTCAAACCTCCAACCCTATAGTTTCAAATCCTAGGTATATTTCTAGTCTTCCCATACCCTCTATGGTTGGGGGGGAATCCTCAGCTCAAATGTTATCAATACATTCCAACATCGAGGGGCAACCCCCGTCACGATTTATGTTATCTGTTAGTGGAGTTTCTACTAGTGCTATACAGACTTCTGTTGTAGGACAACCCGCAGTGGTTGGTCCTCCCACCCACACCAATATGGTAAACCTTCTGTCGATTTCAAGCCAACCCTTAGGGGCACAACCTATAGTCAACCAACCTTCTTGGGGTTATGGTTACCCAGGGAATCAACTACCTGTAGCAAATATGAACTATCAACCTACATATACAAGAACTATGCATTAGAGGAAATTTCAACTCAAAATGGGCCTCCTAAGAAAAATAATAAAATAATAGTTAAAATAATAAAATAATATTTATTGATTTTGGAGGAAGAAAAGAAGAAAAACTATTTTTTTGTTCGTAGTTTCGAGATATCTCCTTGTGATTTTACTCAAATTTCGATTGGGAGAGCTCCCTGGATACGAAATTAAATTCTACATCCAACGAGTACCCACTTGGCATACTTTGGAATGCAAAGGAGCACATCAACACTAAGGAAAAGGTTGTAAACTTCTTATTCAGCTTTAATGCAAAGTTGGTTCCTTTCCCATAAAGTATGTTGTGTTATAATCATGTATTTTATTGTTGAATTCCTTACTCACTGACATAGAATAGTGGTTTATATTCTGGTGCTTTTTTATCTTTTTTGCTTGTTTCATGTGATTGTGCAGGTGCATCCGTGAAGACACATCACCATAGGAAACAGCTACATCAATACATCAAAGAGACTCCTTCCATATCTCCACTACTTCTAGGGGAAGTCTTCCAACTCTGTTGTAACTCATTTGTTCTAAATCTGAATCAATCAGACTAGAGGAACAGCTCTTGTCCGCAAGAGGTGCGTTTTTCCTAGCAACAACCTGACGTTGACGACTCGGAAAACGGACGGGTGATGGCTACGCAATCTCCGACTAAAATCTACACACCAATTCTCCCAAAATGTTCTCCAAGACTTGGTAAATGGTAAATGAATTGGTTTTTACTATTTACTTTGGTTTTTATAAAGGATTTTTAGGGTTTTATATTATTTTTAATATTTTTTAAATCATTTTCATTAAAAATTCCATTTATATAGTTTATAAAAGTCAATTTTAAAATATTTTTGGGAAACTAATGGCCTTTTTAAAGTTTTGTAGGGATAGTAATCAATAGTATTGTCTATGGGGAAGTTCATTTTTTTATTTTTTTGTACTTCTGAAAAATGAAAAAATGTCCTTGAGCATTCATTTCGACACGTTGATCATGCTCCCTAAACCTAGTATCAAAGATCCGAGTCTTTTTTCGATTCTTTTCAGGCTCGTAAAAACGTCTCATCGTGAAAAGAAAACCTAATTAAGTCTTCTTTAAACTCTTTTCAAACTCCCTAAATGTGAAAATATTGTCGAGCGAACTTGTCTTCTTCACGCTCGTAAAAGTACTTGAAGAGTCGTATTTCCGACGATAGTTTATCTCTTTTTCAGTTTGGATTGACTAGTTACAAAAAAGGACCCTTTTGAGTCTTCTTCTATCTTCGTTCATACTCTCTAAACATGAACGATACTGAGTTAACTTTCAATGGACTCGTTAAACCAAACACTGAGAGACCCTCTTTTGGGAATAAACCCCTCATTTCTCAGGTTCGTGAAATATATGAGAATGGACTTGTCTTCAGACGAGCTACAGCGAGTGTTTGTTACCCTCTTTGAACTCATAAAAATGAAAAGAGGCACTCATCAATCATGATGGAGAAATTAAGGGAAGGGAATCAATTCATTTTTCAAATAAAATCACAGTTTGTAGTCATCTTTGAACATGGAACTTGTATGCATTTCATTCAGTCAATTGGGTATTCAGCTTGTCTCCGAGTCGATGCACTTTCATGAGTCATGTCACTCCTTTGAGTGTTTCAAAGAATGCATTGTCCATTGTCGCATTGTGCTCTACCTCGTCTAGTCAATGCTACCAAGTATTTTGTCATGTCGCCCGATCTTTAAAAGGAAGTTGAAAGTTTACCTCTAAAATCAAAACAGTCTTTTGTGTCAGTACATTTTGAGTCAGTCCTATGGTTACATAATCTACAACATTCCAAAACTTTGTTTTGAGTTTCGTCTCGTCGATGTGGGATTCATCATGGCGCTCCTTCTACAAGACTATTCCTGTCGAAATCACCTCATCATCCAGGAATTAGTCTTAGAAACAAGTTTAGTACCTTGAGATCTATATGCCTCAAAGACATATTCTCTCACTCTCGACATAGGTTCACATCATTGACCTTTGATCGATAGGTTCAACTGAGTGTTTGACATCAAATCATCTATTCGCACTCAGGAAATTGTACTAGGGTACCTTGGGATTCATTGACATTAATGGTGATCTCCCTTGCACTTGTTAACGGTTCACATCATTGACCAGTAATCAAGTGGTTTCTACCATGTTCGACTTCAAATCATTGTAATCACATGGATAGAATTGTAATTTTTGGAAGACGAAACAAAGACCCTGGGTATCTATTGGAAGCACTCGTAGCTTTTCCCCAGGTTGCGATGGAGTATATTGTATGAATCTCAGCATGGATCCACATTTGTATGGTCGTGGTTGTGCTCGAATTTGTGTTCATTTGACATAGATCTACGGTGTATGTCTGGTAGTTATGTCCCAAGTTTGAGTCCTTTATCACATGGATCTATGTTGTATTCTAGTGGCCATGTTTGTTAATCTCTCTCATGGATCTTCCTTGTATTGGTCTGCAACCATGATGAGGAGACATTTGATCATGAGTCAAAAGTATTGATGTATTGCAGATGCCTAGTTGATGATGATCTCCAATCAAGCTAATTCTTGCCTCGAAGTGACAACTTGCTCTGTCAAAGCTCTTGCCTATCGTATCCCGCTAGCCTCATGCTTTGGGGGGCATTATATTACACATAAATCTTGTCATCATCATGTGATGAGATCCCAAAAATTAGTATTTTCCCTAAATCCCAAAGTTGTGAAGTGAAAATACTAGCCCAAACTTTAAACTTGCATATGAAAATCCAGCACCACTTTTGCCCTCAAGTCAACGAGTGTTACCTTCTTCACTAATGCCTACAGTCTCTTGACAGTAGGTGGTGCCACCACCTTTTTCTCTTGTTCAATGCGCAGTTTTTCCCTATCACTGCTCTGTCATAGTGGAGAATAAGCAATGCCATTGGTAAAAAGTGAAAAAGAGAGGTTTCCATGAAGCTTCTCGAAGGAAGACTTCGTGGCACCCTTATCTCTACACCTTAGGACCAATTGGACTCGAGATCCATCCTTTTGGGATCTCCTATCCACCTCACCCACCATTTACTCAACCATCCCTATCCTCCCAAGGCCTATAAAAGCAGGCTCATACCCCATGGTTGAGGGAGAACAAAGTTATGTTGTTGCATTAATATTCTAGCCAAACCAGTAGGGTGAGCATAGAAGAAGCAAGTTGTAGATTTTGGGGACAAGGCATTGGCATGTGAAGGAGCATATCAACACTAAGGCAAAGGTTGTAAACTTCTTCTTCATCTTTAATGAAAAGTTGGTTACTTTCCCATAAAGTATGTTATGTTATAATCATGTATTTTATTATTGGATTCCTTAGTCACTGACATAGAATAGTGGATTATATTCTGGGTGCTTTTTTATCTTGTTTGTTTGTTTCATGTGATTGTGCAGGTACGACCGTGAAGAGCCATCACCATAGGAAACGGCTACACCACTCCATAAAAGAGACTCATTCCATATCTCCACCACTTCTAGGGGAAGTCTTCCAACTCTGTTGTAATTCATTTGTTCTAGATCTGAACCATTCAGACTAGAGGAACAACTCTTGTATGCAAGAGGTGAATTTTTCCTAGCAGTAGTATCTCAGACATTGTTTTAGCATAAGAGGTTCACGTGGATTTTTCCAAAATATAAGCATGAAAAATTGGCCACATCCTTAGACACTTAAGAGCCTTCGTATTTTTTTGGGGCTGACTGGATACTACCACAAGTTTGTCAAGGATTACAGGAATATTTCAACTCCATTAACAACTCTATTGAAGAATGATTCTTTTACATGGACACATGTTGTTAGGTGTGCATTTGACAAACTGAAACAAACTATGTGTACCACACCCGTTCTAGATATGCCTAATTTTTCCAATCCCTTCACTATTGAGAGGATGGTTGTGACAATGGACTTGGTGTTGTTCTCCTTCAATCATGAACATCCCATTGTGTTCACTAGTAGATCCATTTCTAGCAATAATTTAGTTTCCTCTACATATGACACGGAAATTATGGCTATTTTGCATGCAGTATAGAAGTGGCGGCCATACTTATTAGGGAATCATTTCTGCATTAAGACTAGTCACTAGAGTCTGAAATATTTCCTGGAACAACGGGTATTATCCCCAACACAACAGAAATGGGTTAGAAAATTCATGGGTTATGACTATGATATCACTTACAAGAATGGTAAGGACAATCTTGTGGTGGATGCTCTTTCTCACACATTTGATGACCATGTTTCTCTTTTAGATATTTCTATCTGTATTCCAAATTGGTTGCAGTTTGTTCAGGAAGGTTATGTCAATGACTCTTCCTTATCTGAAATCATCCAATAGTTGGCCAATAACCCTTTTGTTGTACTGCATTACTCTTGGGACAGTGCTTCTCTTATATACAAGGGTCATCTGGTCCTTTCCCAGAAAACAAATATTCAACAGGTTGTCTTCTAAGAATTCCATGCTTCTCCATCGGCAGGGCACTCTGGGTTCCTCAAAACGTATGAGCAGGCATGACGTAGCTTCTTTTGTAAGGGAATGAAAAGGGAAACTCAACACATGGTGGCTAAATGTGATACCTTCCAGCACCACAAGGGTGAAATTGTACTCCTTCTGGGATTTCTCGAACCCTTTCCCATCCCTACATGGATTTGGACAGATATTTCGATGGATTTCATTAAGGGGCTCCCTAAATCTGGAGGGAAGACAATGATTTTGGTTGTGGTTGATCACCTCATCCAATATAGTCATTTTTGTGCCCTCATCCATCCATATACCTCCTCCTCAGTTGCACAAATTTTTATGGACATTATCTTTCGTCTTCATGTAATCCATTCTTCCATTGTCTTGGATCGCGATGAAACTTTCACAAGTCATTTTTGGACAGAACTATTTCACCACACTGGCACCAAACTGAAGATGAGTTCACGGCATCACCCACAAACAAATGGTCTGACTGAATTTATCAACAAATGTTTGGAAACGTATCTTCATTGCTTCACCTATGAAAAACAACATCAGTGGGGAAAGTGGCTCCCTCTCATTGAATGGTGGTACAATACCTTCTACCACACTGAATCTAAAATGACTCCAAATGAAGCACTCTATGACCAAGCACTGCCAGTGCTCCTTCCTTACACCCCTAGAAGTTCACTGGTTTAGGAAGTTGACATGATTCTTTAAAACCGAGATCAGATTCTTCACATTTTGCAGGACAATCTTCACATGGAAAGAAACCAATTGAAACAACAATCCAATCAGCATCGTTCTTAGCGCACTTTTCAAGTCGTCGATATGGTTTTTCTTCATCTACAATGTTACAAGCAATCATCCCTGAAACTCAAAGGGCATCATAAGCTGGCTCCAAATTTCTATGGGCCATAAAATGTTCTTCAAAAGATTGTGTATGTTGCTTATAAATTGGAACTTCCTCCTTCTTCTTGCGTTCACCCAATATTTCATGGCTCTTGTCTTAAGAAACTTATTAGCACCAACATCAAAGCACAAACTGTTTTACCAGAACTGGATAATGAAGGATCCATCATTTTGGATCTGGAGGCCATCCTCAATAGGCGCACTCATCAACTTCGCTCTCAATCCATCATAGAGGTATTAATTCAGTGGCACGGCATACAACCAGAGGATGTTACATGGGAACCACTCCTTCAAATTCAACAACAATTTTCACATCTAAATCTTTGAGGACAAATATTTTCTAAGAAGGATGGGATGTTAGGAACCCATTTCAACACTTTTCTTTACTTTGTTAGTATATTAGTGTTGGACGCATATGTTTTCTAAGTCATCTCATGAGTATATTGTATTTTCCCACATTCATGGGGAATAATAATTGTTTAGATTAGACTTAATATATAAGTACGTGTTAAGGCCAATGAATGAATCCACAAGTTATTTGTATTGATCTTGCTAAAAGGAGGTTTCCCCATCGAAGTGGCTTGCGATTAATAAATTCCTTCTGTGTTCTATTATTTCTCTTATATCATGCATTTTCATTATTTATTACAGGAGTTTTCTCTTAGGATTCTCTTGTAGGAATCCTAGATAATGACTAGCAGCAATGAATATCTTGTTTTTTTTGTTTTGCAATAGAAGTCAATGGTAGCAAACACCAAAGAAACAAGGGGATAACCAAGAATAAATTTCAAGAAACAATAGATGGTGGTGTGAAAACACACCATTGGCATTGATTGTAATATATGAGTATGCCCTCTCTCCACAGAGGAATCGAGCGAGCTAGATATCTTTGGGCATAATGGTGACCCTCTTGGCTTAGATGGCGCACATATTGGTGTCCTCAAAGATCCCAACAAGATATGCCTCCACCGCTTCTTGCAATGCCACCACCGTTGATGATTGGAATTATCTCAAATCTGTCTTGAAATCCTGGGTGATATCCCTTACAATCTTTTGGAAGGGCATCTTTCATATCAACAATTATTTTCTCTTCTGGTATTTTTGGATTTCCTGAAGGGAAATTGTGTCGAGCTTGAACCTATGTGGTTTCTTCACTCCACCATTCGTTGGTGTAGACTTTCTTGTTGCATTGGTTTCCAAATTCTTTTGAGGTGCCTTACCACCAATTGATTTGTGGGAAATGTGCTTAGTTCGGGCCATCTCTTCAATCTTTTCATTGCAAATAGAAAATAACATGACAACAGCAATGAATGACCTTCTCTCAACACCGCTCGTTGTTTTATTTAAAATACAACACCATTACAAATATGGAGTATGGCACAAATATCGTCTCTACCGTCCGCTCTTTACCCTCATCGATGGTTGTCTCCTCCCCACGACATGGATCATCGCCTTCCCTATCTAGGATTTTCAGTGTTTAATTCGGTGCTTCGCCCGTGGATTTCATGGGAGCGAGAGACGCCTCCTATGCACAAGTTGGTTGGTTTTATGTGAATTTAAAAAATCATATATTTTAATAAATAATAATAATAAATCACAATTAATTAATTAGTGTAAGACTATTTTGAATCTCCAATTTATTAAATATTTTTAACCATAAGTCTATAAATTAAAAGTTAAGATGAATCTAATTATTTGTTTAAAATTTTCTAGAAACAAATAACATTTAGAGGACAAGCACTCACTCAAGGAATTTAACATGGAGGACAAGGTCCAGTTGGTCAACTAATCAGAGGGTAGTCTCTCTAGAGATCAAGTTTTTTTCTCTCTGCCAAGTGTTGTTGTATCACACCAAATAAATGTAATTTATTATTACGTGGAATATTATTTTTCTTATTGAAATATTTTGACAAGAAAATCCAAATGGATGTCATGGATTATTTTATTTAATAACTAAATATAATGATAGGAATTAGAACTAAAGTAGTTGTCGAAAGAGTGTTTGTTGACCCACAAGGCGAAAAGGCAAGTGATGAAAGTTGCTCAATGAGAACTCAAGTGATGCAGGAGACATCTTCCCCAAAATCAGGTCAAGAATCCTTGTGGATTGCTAAAGAGCACGAGGCTCGTAAATGACCAAGTCCTAGGAAAAATATTATATAATAGTATGTCCATCAAGCAAGCAATAAGCTACCGATGGACAGGGAATTGATATGTTGATGCAAGAGATGGCACATTGATTGGATTTTGTCCGTGTGGTTCAGCAAACATGCTTAGGGGTCCTAGAGCAAGTAAGACTTGGATGCTCTAGGAGTTGAATAGGAGAAACGGCAACTTCAGTTCCGTTTTTCTGACAAGGGCGTTAGGTTCCATATTCTATTTCTTATCTGTTTAGTATTGATAAATTATAGACTAGGTTATTGATTATGTCACAGCAATCTTGGACAAAGTATAAACTCATAAGTGATTCAACTGACAGATTACACATGAAAATGATGCAACGGTACTGTAATAGGAGGTTGCAGTTCTGTATTATCAGTAAAGAATGAATAATTACAATACAATCTCATGCAGAATGCATGAATTCCAAGCTAATTCGAATACACAAGGATGTCATTCAAATTATAGGAATGAGTGTAGCTTAATTGAATGTCAGACACACTTGGCACGCTTAGTTAACCACTAAACTAATCAATAACTGATTGTCACACCAAGTCCTAACTGAATCGGAGTGCAATAGATGACTGAGTCTAACTGAATGTGACACACATGTCACTGCATGTCCAACTCAAGGTGGTAGTGCATCCCTAACTCCAAGTAGATCCAATGGAGTTAACTGAAGTGCCACTTGTCATCAGAAGTGGTTGGAGGCGCCCTAGTTGTCTCCAGTTCATAAATATTAACCAAAAATAGGCAAATAATAGATGGAGGTGCCTTTACAACTCAGCTTAGCTGATTGTTAGGTGAAACAACAATCAGTTAGCAATTAGGTGCGCTTATGACACTCAGATCAACCCAGAATTGCTCCATGTTTGAAGGAGGAAGCGCAGTTAGCATCCCCGAATGAAGGAGAAGGATTAGTTGGCCTCCTTGACTGAAGGAGGGCATGGGTGTGCTCATGATGATGTCATAGTGTGCTCATCTGATGCCAAGTAAGTCAATTAAACTTAGGATAGTGGGTAAATAGGCCAAAATTGACCAAATAAGTGTGCATGTTGGGTAAATGACTCCAACATGGGTATAGACTGTTAGTTTTTGATAGCTCGGTGGCACTCCTGCATCAGGTGCCTAGGTGCAGGGGTGATTAAGTATGGAGTCTCATTTATATTCGAAAAGTGACTTTAGTAATGTATTTTTTATTAAAGTACCTTTTTGATGTGACTTTATGTTTTAAAAGTGAGTTTCACTTTAATATGTTTTTAAAGTGACTTTAAGTCATAAAGTGTACTTTTTTAATATTTAGGGTGATGTGACTTTTCAAAAAAAGAAAAATTTCGTGTAAAGTTCACTTAGGAGATTTAAGTGAGTGAAAGATTAGATCCCAGCCATAGATTTCTTGGCCAAGATCTAATCTCGACCGTAGAAGGTGAAAAGTCATGAGAATAACCCTAATAGGGTAAATAAAGTACATGAGATTTCATTTTGGCACACATTCAAGAGAGAACAGCTTGGAGAGGGCTCGATTTCCAAGAGAGGAGCTTGGAGAGAAGTGTGAGAAGCACATTTTTTTTGCAGGAGAAAGCTGAAGGAGAGCTAGGGCACGATTTTCAGACAGGGCTGGGAGTGATTCTCAGTTGGCTTGAATATCAAGGAGCCACCATTACTGCTGCACAGAAACCGAGAAAAGTACAGCTAGCATTTATTGCTGGCACGCATTTCTAGAAAGGTACTGCTGCATTTATTGCAGACCCAAGTTTCAGGAAGAAAGTACAGGTCCGTATAGTACGTTTTTGGGCTCGTTTTTCAAGAATATCAGGCACAGATTTCGAGGAAGAAATCTGGCACTTTTCCCAAGGAAAAACAGCACGTTTTTTGAGGCCGTACGGATGCATTTAATGCAGTCCGTACAGCGCTTTTGTTGACTGTTTTGGCACAGATTTCGAGGGCTGCATTTAATGCTCTCAGGCACAGAAATCGAGGACTGTTAGTGACTTATTTCTGCACATTTTTTGAGAAGGGATTTGCACAGAAATCAAGGTAGCATTAGCACGGAAACCAAAACAGTTTACTGGGTTATTTGCGTTGGTCAAGATAAGTTATATTTTGACTGTAAATTGATGTCTGATATTTTTTTTTAAAAGCTCAATAAAATTTTTCTCCTGCATGCTGGTTTTCCCCCAGGGGTTGAGGGGGTTTTTCCAGGGTCTATTTGACCAAAATACTGTGTTGTAAATGTGTATTACAGTCTGCTGATATTTTAATTTTTCCGCTGCTAAATGTGCTTTATAAACAGTATATCAGCCTATTGGATAGTTCCATTGAATGGTTAATTAATGTGCTTGATTGTGGTTTACTGTTGAGGCCTGATATCAAAGGTTTATGAAGTGTTTGACGAAATCTGTAAGTGAGCATAGGTCTGTTTTTTAACATGGTATCAGAGCTGGGGCTCTGAGATTTCAGCAGATTGTTGGGCAGCATAGAAGTGCTGGTTTTTTTTAAGACACTAGTGCATGTGAAGTAATAGCTGTCTATTTTTTTTTTTAGAGTGAGCAGAGAAGTGCTGGTTTAGTACAGCTGATATTTTTTGGTCAAAGAAGGCTGAGTGTGCCTTGTTGAAAAAGAGCAAAAGAGAATGATGGCTTGCATCCGATTTGAAGATAGGTTGGAAGGGATTTCCAACTACTTACAGTGGAAAGCACGGATGACAGCTGTTCTCAAGGAAAACAAGTTGTGGGCCTTTGTTAGTACCACAGTGGCTCCTCCCGTAGCTGATCCTATAGCCCTTGACATACATGAGGTGAAGGAGGCCAGAACGCAGAGACTGCTTCTGGATGGTGTTCGAGATCACCTCATCCCACATTTGGCAGAGAAACAAACTGCTAAGGGGATGTGGGATACTTTAAAAAGTTTGTATGAGAACAAGAATGAAAATCGTAAAATGGCCCTAAAAGATAAGCTTCATGGCACTAAGATGACGAGAGGTGAGAATGTAGACTCTTACCTCACTAGACTCAGACAGATAAAAGATGAATTGAGTGTTGTTGGTGAGGTGATTCCTAATCCCGAGCTAGTGCGGATAGCCCTGAAGGGCTTCACTAAGGAGTGGGACGTGTTCGTGAAGTGTGTAGTTGGCAGAGAGAACTTTCCCTCTTGGGAAAGACTATGGGATGATTTTACTCAGGAGGAGATCCGAGAAGGGAAGACTGAGCAGGTTACTGATGATGAGAATGTGGCCCTTTCAGCAAAGGGTAGAAAGAAAAAGGGTGGCTCGAGCAGTGGAGCCAAAGACTTGAGCAAAGTAAAATGCTTTGCTTGCCAGAGTTATGGTCACTATGCTGGGCAGTGTCCCAACAAGAAGAAGAACAAGAAGAAAGAAGAGGCTGAGAAAGCCTCTCCAGCTGAGGTGGGAGATTTTGCGAAGGAATTCGAGAGGGAATTCTCACTTGTCTCATTTCTTTCAGACAGTAGTGTAGCAGAGAGTTTGGATACTGGAGCATGGTACATAGATAGCGGAGCAGCACGCCATATGACAGGGATACGAGCAGTGTTCCGAGAGTTGACAGATCATGACAGAGTTATACTGACTGAGGATGGGTATGCCGACACCCATGCAGTAGAAGGAGTTGGAAAAGTCCTATTCCAACTCTAGTCTGGTGGTTATTTGGAGGTTGGTGATGTGTTGTTTGTTCCAGAGCTGAAGAGGAACTTGGTCTCAGTTTCAGCTTTGGAGGATGACGGATATGCGGTTCTTCATGTGAGTGGAC